>OV651817.1:46747958-47072958 GCA_927349885.1 Psylliodes chrysocephalus
AATAAATATAGGTATTATAGCGTTTTAACAGTACCTAGATTAAAATCAAAAATATTAAAGAAAATACTTTTAGAATAAATAGCGGCTTTGTAGAAACATCTTACTATTAATATTATTTGACTTTTTGGAGGTAATTATTTTTATTTTTTATTTTTTAATTTTTGAATAGCTTCTAAGATGTAATCAGGTTCTCTTAATGACATTCCCTGATTATGCCTTGTATCTACCATTTCTGGCAACATACAGTTTATATATAAAACTTTTTTAACTTCTCCTCCATATTTTTACACCAGAAATCGTCTCTTTTTATTATAAGTGGATAATTGGAACCTGTCCATACACCAAAAATACATCCTTTTCGTCCTGTAATATGTAATTGTCCTTGTATTTGATAATACCCATTGATGGTGGATATTAATGTCAAAATTATTGGTGTCTTTATTAAAAATTCAAAAGGGTATTTTTTTTAAATTTAATCGCCACTTCTACCTGCATTTGATATGCAGCGTATGGACATTTTATTTCAACCACTAATTCATTTCCTACAATGCCGTCTGGAGTAGCATCTACAAATTTAAAAATTATTATTTTAATGTAAAATGAACTAATTTGCAATATGTTATAGTTGAGATGTGAGTAAAAATGTGAACTGATCGTTACGTACCTAAATATGGATATTTTTGTCAATAAAAATTCCACAATCTCTAATCACTATAATTTCCTGCTCTTGAAACTGCAAAAGTGCCGTTTTTTCATACTTTTGGCCATGAGAAATAGCAGCATTGACTGGTAGTTGGTAAATAATCCTTTTGACTAAAGGCTCACATTGAGTAGTAATTCGTCTAGTACACACTGCTTTAAAGTGTGAGGCCGTAATCATTTTTCTACGAATTTCAAGCCAAACCCTGCTATCCGCCTGTGACATAGTTTGTTCCTAAATTACATTTCTCTTAACGTCTGATGAAGTGAATTCGTTTAAAAATTAAAGTTTTTTTACTTCATAAATATCTTGATCTTAATCCTTTTTGGTACAATTTTTTCCATAATATAAATCAGTTTTATTGGTTTTTGCAGAATAACTTTTTTTTAATTTGCGATTAGATTTTGATTTTATTGCTAATTGTCGCCTTTTTTTTCAATTCAGTTACTAACATGGATTGGTTAGTACGGTTTAAAGTTTTTTTCAATTCTGAATTCCCTGATTTCGAATTATATAATACAACTGCTGCAAAACATCTACTTTTGTAAGAGCGCCTTCTGGAATAATTTATTCTTTTGCCACCTACAAACTTAGCGACTGTCGCATGAAATTATTCCACAATATTACTATCAACATCATGTAATAGACTTCTGCTGTGATCTGACAAAGCATGTATAATTTGTAGAAGTCTTGTAAAAAATTCAGGTTTAGATCTGAAATTGGTTATTTCGTTTTTTGGTTGCATCTGTATGCTTCTGACAAAAATAATTATCGCAGTTTTTATGATCACCAAAAACGTGAAAACTTTCATTGTCTATATCTGTCTTTAAAAGCAAAATGTTATTAATAGTGCTAAGACTATTTTCTTTTCTATAAGAAACTGCCTTCGTAACAGATGTTCTTAAACGAAGAATGTTTTGACTAACTAATTTTCTTAGTTTTATTGGAAAATTCACAAATAACTTTCTCTTTTGGGCTCAAAATTTTACTAAATACGTTCAAATCTTCAATTCACTGGTGTAACTTAATAAATCGCCGATCCATTTCCTATGATAGGGGAAATTAGGCTCGACGACCCGTTCTTGGAATTTTGAAGGTAGGGGTATAATAGGAGTAATATGCCGACAAATTAGTTCTCACGAACGGAGCAATAACTCTTAATATCTCAAAACTTTCCTCATGTCAGATACGACGTTTTAGCTTAGCAGAACAGAATATTGGATGTTTACAACATAATGAGTGCTCTCAAAAAAGAATTAATGAACATAAAGAAAGATTTATTTTTATTATAAATGAAAAGTGGAGAGACGAAAGGAACAAAGCCTCCTTGAACTTGATCAAAAACGATCTGATCAAATATTTTAATTTAAAGTTTGATTGCAAAGATGCTGTAACCACCTTTAAGAACGACAAATATTTGTTAAATGTTGCAAAAAGTAATAAAATATATGTTTTTAAGGATAAACCGTTAAAAATAAATAAGTACTTTTCTTTTGCTCTGTGTAATTTATTTTTGTTCTACCGAAACAAAAAATACTTTATTGATCCTAGAAAAGGTGCAATCCAAGAAAGTATACTTAATGATCATTACTTTTTTCGGACAAACTTTTCAAAACTAAACTATCCGCCTTTCCTCTTTCAATAACCAAATATTACCCTGACCTAAATTTTAAGTTTATTTTCGTGTTCTTGAAGTTGTTTTTAAGGATTCAGAAAATTTAGAAAACATTTAAGCATTAATTTGGTTTTAAAAAATATAAAAGTCAATATTATGGTCAACGAATTATATCACGCTGCATTTGTTGCTTGCTAAGCGTAAAAACTTTCGTGTAAATTGAACGCTTAACTTTTCAATACATAAAAAAGCGCTTTGAACCCATTTCCATTCATAAACCTAGCCCTAGGCTATTAAATCTCAATTTACATATCTCAATAAGTCTTTATTACATCTCGAAAAGAACGCCTTCTTCGACCAGAACAAAACTTTTGAATAATAATATGTCAGCTTCCAGTGATTTGTGACCGTCCGTCTCAGCGAACAACAGCTTGAACTAAGGAAAGAATACGAACGATGTTGCCAAACTTCGCGGAGGAAAATCGGTTAGTTCTATAACCGTGACGAATATTGCATAGAATTGATTTATGTATTTACATTGAAGTTACAATGGAGTTTAAATAGAATCTATTGTTATTGTGCGACATATACGAAGTGTCATTTAATCGCAGGAGCTTATTGTTACAGCCTTCTTGATTTTTGTGTTTATTTACTTGTTTTTTACTTTTTACTATCCTATCTGTATACAGATATAAGGAAAGTATAGGAATCATGATTTTTTTCTACCTCGAGTTTTCGACGGATTTTTACGTTTTGAGGTCGCCTGAATCCGTTTTGACTATTTTCGTGATGATGTCTCTCTCTCTCTCTCTCTCTCTCTCTCTGGGTGTGTGTGTGTGTGTGTGTGTGTGTGTGTGTGTGTGTGTGTGTGTATGTGTATGTGTATGTGTATGTGTATGTGTATGTGTATGTGTATGTGTATGTGTATGTGTATGTGTATGTGTATGTGTATGTGTATGTGTATGTGTATGTGTATGTGTATGTGTATGTGTATGTGTATGTGTATGTGTATGTGTATGTGTATGTGTATGTGTATGTGTATGTGTATGTGTATGTGTATGTGTATGTGTATGTGTATGTGTATGTGTATGTGTATGTGTATGTGTATGTGTATGTGTATGTGTATGTGTATGTGTATGTGTATGTGTATGTGTATGTGTATGTGTATGTGTATGTGTATGTGTATGTGTATGTGTATGTGTATGTGTATGTGTATGTGTATGTGTATGTGTATGTGTATGTGTATGTGTATGTGTATGTGTATGTGTATGTGTATGTGTATGTGTATGTGTATGTGTATGTGTATGTGTATGTGTATGTGTATGTGTATGTGTATGTGTATGTGTATGTGTATGTGTATGTGTATGTGTATGTGTATGTGTATGTGTATGTGTATGTGTATGTGTATGTGTATGTGTATGTGTATGTGTATGTGTATGTGTATGTGTATGTGTATGTGTATGTGTATGTGTATGTGTATGTGTATGTGTATGTGTATGTGTATGTGTATGTGTATGTGTATGTGTATGTGTATGTGTATGTGTATGTGTATGTGTATGTGTATGTGTATGTGTATGTGTATGTGTATGTGTATGTGTATGTGTATGTGTATGTGTATGTGTATGTGTATGTGTATGTGTATGTGTATGTGTATGTGTATGTGTATGTGTATGTGTATGTGTATGTGTATGTGTATGTGTATGTGTATGTGTATGTGTATGTGTATGTGTATGTGTATGTGTATGTGTATGTGTATGTGTATGTGTATGTGTATGTGTATGTGTATGTGTATGTGTATGTGTATGTGTATGTGTATGTGTATGTGTATGTGTATGTGTATGTGTATGTGTATGTGTATGTGTATGTGTATGTGTATGTGTATGTGTGTATGTGTATGTGTATGTGTATGTGTATGTGTATGTGTATGTGTATGTGTATGTGTATGTGTATGTGTATGTGTATGTGTATGTGTATGTGTATGTGTATGTGTATGTGTATGTGTATGTGTATGTGTATGTGTATGTGTATGTGTATGTGTATGTGTATGTGTATGTGTATGTGTATGTGTATGTGTATGTGTATGTGTATGTGTATGTGTATGTGTATGTGTATGTGTATGTGTATGTGTATGTGTATGTGTATGTGTATGTGTATGTGTATGTGTATGTGTATGTGTATGTGTATGTGTATGTGTATGTGTATGTGTATGTGTATGTGTAGTGTATGTGTATGTGTATGTGTATGTGTATGTGTATGTGTATGTGTATGTGTATGTGTATGTGTATGTGTATGTGTATGTGTATGTGTATGTGTATGTGTATGTGTATGTGTATGTGTATGTGTATGTGTATGTGTATGTGTATGTGTATGTGTATGTGTATGTGTATGTGTATGTGTATGTGTATGTGTATGTGTATGTGTATGTGTATGTGTATGTGTATGTGTATGTGTATGTGTATGTGTATGTGTATGTGTATGTGTATGTGTATGTGTATGTGTATGTGTATGTGTATGTGTATGTGTATGTGTATGTGTATGTGTATGTGTATGTGTATGTGTATGTGTATGTGTATGTGTATGTGTATGTGTATGTGTATGTGTATGTGTATGTGTATGTGTATGTGTATGTGTATGTGTATGTGTATGTGTATGTGTATGTGTATGTGTATGTGTATGTGTATGTGTATGTGTATGTGTATGTGTATGTGTATGTGTATGTGTATGTGTATGTGTATGTGTATGTGTATGTGTATGTGTATGTGTATGTGTATGTGTATGTGTATGTGTATGTGTATGTGTATGTGTATGTGTATGTGTATGTGTATGTGTATGTGTATGTGTATGTGTATGTGTATGTGTATGTGTATGTGTATGTGTATGTGTATGTGTATGTGTATGTGTATGTGTATGTGTATGTGTATGTGTATGTGTATGTGTATGTGTATGTGTATGTGTATGTGTATGTGTATGTGTATGTGTATGTGTATGTGTATGTGTATGTGTATGTGTATGTGTATGTGTATGTGTATGTGTATGTGTATGTGTATGTGTATGTGTATGTGTATGTGTATGTGTATGTGTATGTGTATGTGTATGTGTATGTGTATGTGTATGTGTATGTGTATGTGTATGTGTATGTGTATGTGTATGTGTATGTGTATGTGTATGTGTATGTGTATGTGTATGTGTATGTGTATGTGTATGTGTATGTGTATGTGTATGTGTATGTGTATGTGTATGTGTATGTGTATGTGTATGTGTATGTGTATGTGTATGTGTATGTGTATGTGTATGTGTATGTGTATGTGTATGTGTATGTGTATGTGTATGTGTATGTGTATGTGTATGTGTATGTGTATGTGTATGTGTATGTGTATGTGTATGTGTATGTGTATGTGTATGTGTATGTGTATGTGTATGTGTATGTGTATGTGTATGTGTATGTGTATGTGTATGTGTATGTGTATGTGTATGTGTATGTGTATGTGTATGTGTATGTGTATGTGTATGTGTATGTGTATGTGTATGTGTATGTGTATGTGTATGTGTATGTGTATGTGTATGTGTATGTGTATGTGTATGTGTATGTGTATGTGTATGTGTATGTGTATGTGTATGTGTATGTGTATGTGTATGTGTATGTGTATGTGTATGTGTATGTGTATGTGTATGTGTATGTGTATGTGTATGTGTATGTGTATGTGTATGTGTATGTGTATGTGTATGTGTATGTGTATGTGTATGTGTATGTGTGTGTGTGTGTGTGTGTGTGTGTTGTGTGTGTGTGTGTGTGTGTGTGTGTGTGTGTGTGTGTGTGTGTGTGTGTGTGTGTGTGTGTGTGTGTGTGTGTGTGTGTGTGTGTGTGTGTGTGTGTGTGTGTGTGTGTGTGTGTGTGTGTGTGTATGTGTGTGTGTGTGTGTGTGTGTGTGTGTGTGTGTGTGTGTGTGTGTGTGTGTGTGTGTGTGTGTGTGTGTGTGTCGGTGTGTGTCGGTGTGTGTCTGTGTGTCGGTGTATCGGTGTGTCGGTGTGTCGGTGTGTCGGTGTGTCGGTGTGTCGGTGTGTCGGTGTGTCGGTGTGTCGGTGTGTCCGTGTGTCCTTGTGTCCGTGTGTCCGTGTGTACGTGTGTCCGTGTGTCCGTGTGTCCGTGTATCCGTGTATCCGTGTATCCGTGTATCCGTGTATCCGTGTATCCGTGTATCCGTGTATCCGTGTATTCGTGTGTCCGTGTGTCCGTGTGTGTCCGTGTGTGTGTGTCCGTGTGTCCGTGTGTCCGTGTATCCGTGTGTCCGTGTGTCCGTGTGTCCGTGTGTCCGTGTGTCCGTGTGTCCCTGTGTCCGTGTGTCCGTGTGTCGGTGTGTCTGTGTGTCTGTGTGTCTATGTGTCGCATAACTCATGAACCGATAAACAGAAAAACACCAAATTTTAAACTTAAGCTTTGTTCCAGCGTCCAATGAGCTGATTAGATGTTGGGCAGAGTCGGAACATCTGGGGGGTACTTTATAGGTGGTCATTTTTATATTTTATGGAATATATCTGTTATTTACGTTTGGAGAAAAAAATTGTTTAAATAAAAGTTAATTCTAATATTATTATCTATAATTTTTGTTTTATGTCAAAATTTCCTGAAATGGTCCGTATTCGAGAAATTTGACAAAATGTGCAAAACTCAGATTTTTATGAAAATTGTTGAACTAAAAGTTGTTTACGGTATCGATCTCTATAATTTTTGTTAATACATGTTTGTCTAAAATGGACCGTAATGGAAAAATTGTAGGAAAAGTGCTAAATTTAATTTTTCAGTATTTTCGTTTTCAATGAATATCTATAGAAAAATGTTTCGAGGTAGATGTATGTGGAAAATGTATATATTTAGTTTATCCTCTAAACATTTATAGAGGTGCTGCAATATGTTGTACAAAATAACCAGAAAAAGCCTATAATAACTAGATAGGAAAGTCATGTGTTGGACACATCAGATTTTTACTTTCCTTTCTGTATACAGATATAAGGAAAGTATAGGAATCTGTACTCTTAGGTATTATTTCTATTTCACGCTGATAGAGGTCCTAAAACATCTCGATGTTGACATGTCTATGAAGTTTTGCTTCGTGTTTTTAAGTAGGATTTGTTTTTTAACGATCTTTATTTTGAGATCAGTAAGTAAATCTGTTTCCGAAAACATCCACAATATTTTAGAGTACTTAATTTTAAATTATAAAATCTCTAGCAACTCTAACAGGTGGGAACAGTGTTTTGAAGGCTAACTCTTCTACTAGTAAAATTCTAAAAATCATTGTGTTAGGTTTGTCGGTAGAAACTAGCCATAAAGTATTGATCTGGCAGTGTATCCTTACAATTGTTTCACCTATTTTTTGTTAAAAGTATAGAATATTGCATTTGGTTCAATTAAAAATCATTTTTAAGATGTTTATGAAGTGAATTAATGAAGTAACTGATGAACAACTGCGTAACGTGACACACGAAAAGGAGGGTTAGAACTTGCATTTTGAATACTTACTGTGAATGAATTTCGTTATCCAACACCAAGTTATCCTATAAAATAAATTTTTGACGTTCATTTTGTGATTTAAATGACAATTCGTTCTTTTCAGAACTGGATTGTTTTGTTATTATTTTTATTAATAGGCCCTTCTTGTATTTTGTTGTTTTAATTAGTAGGCCTTTCTCATATTTTGGTTTACATTCTTAATAAATGCAAACAAATTTAACATGAAAAATTGACAGCATATACTAATTTAATATTTGTTTAAATATTAAAACTAATAATTGTATTTGTTTATTTTGTGTCCCATTGATTCGTACAGTTCCATAACCCTTAAAGTAAATTTTAAATTGGTTTTTAAGTTCTAAACACATAGCAAGTATATCGATCAAAAGCAACTATTACTTGTTGAACCCTAATATTTGGAAAATTACTATCCTCAGGTAAATTTAATTAGGTATTTTCTAGGCTATATTACTCCTTCGCTTATTTTACCAATACTATTGTAATTAAGTCGTTTAACTGTAGCTTAAATAATAATTAACATCAATCTATAATAAATAAATTTTGTGTTTATAATTTATGTACAAAATTTTGTAAACCCTAATTTTGTTGTGGTTTAGATTTGCATAGGCATTAATAAGCAGTATTTGGCATTGTTTAAAAGATATTTAAAGGAAAATATAACATTTTATACATTTACAGTATTAGTCATCAGTTCTAGTAATATTAGTATTAATAATTTAACAATATTGTAACAATACTCACTTAGTTTATTTGTTTAGTATTAAAAATAAGTATCACAAATAGACATCAGCTAGAAAATACAAAAAACTTCATTGTTTAAACCCTTTTTATTTACTATCAGTACATTATTAGATTTCATAATATTTAAAATATATTTTACTGACTTTTATATGCCCCATTCTGTGTTTTTTACCTTTTTCAACTGGTTCTTCTTCTCCTAAACTTTGGTCGCTATTCTACTTTCACATATCCAGTGAATTATTCAATTCTTGAGTCTATATGTCCTATAGTAAGAAACCAATCTTTGATGTACACAGTTTTGGACTTTGAACTTGGATTAATATATTTTCGCCCATTTTGTTAATAGAGTTCTTAAAGAAAACTTGGAAAGGGCAAATTTGATGTAGCCATGTGTGAGTTTATGGATTAAAGATGGAAAAAGACAGAAAAGAAGAAATTTCTCACTAGAAGAAGCACTCGACTATTATTGTGCTCTGGTGCAAACATCGTAACTTTTGGTAGACTCCATTCAATTAATTGCCGTCGTTTCGCACCAGTGCAAAATAGTTACATGTATAAGTGCCGTTTATTTAACTTCAGATATTTACATCTTTGTTGTAAACCAAAAGTATACTCTTGGCTCCGTTAATTGTTATTTTTGTGAATACTTTTAAGCATACTAACTAAAACATTATTTAGTCAAATAATATAAACCAATCTCATGCCTAATTACAAACAACTTGGGTCGTATTAAACAAATAAATCTTATTTAGGTGTTTTATTTCTTTTGTTTTCTTTACTCAGGATTCTCGGCTGAAAACCGGGCATAACCTAGATTAAATTAACCCCTACTTTTATAACCTTAGCCCTCCACCACCTTGAGTCGAGGCGCAGGTTACAATAATTTGTCCTGGTAGAAACACATTCTAAAGCTTTACTTTTAAAAATAAATCGACAAAATTGTTCAATGACGATATTAAAATAGTTTAAAGTTTTTAATTCCCTATAGCTAGATCAAAGACTAGATTTGAGATTCTATGATTTATCTCTTTTCAAACCCTTTTCTTGTCCAAACCTTTTCCATTTTCGTTTTTAATAATGGCAATAAGAGTAAATAATTATTTGATTATTCTTCTCGTTTTTCGTTAAATGCAACCTCAGTTTTTTAGTTATCGAATTCTTCTTCAGTTTTAATAGGAGAGAAATCGAATTCATTAGTAAAAACTTTAAAGATAAGATTTGTATAAACATCGAATTCTAACATAAAAATACAATAATGCAAAGCACCTCTAATTAATAATATGATTTTATTGTTGTTATTTCTCACAGTTAACTTTATTAAGTTCTCATGGACACAGACCATAAAAAGAAAAGTATTTGTATTAAAATATCTAACGGTACTGGCTCACATCCAGGGATTTTTACTTTTATTTTCACCAACTGGTATCATTACGGTTTGGTCACGTAGGAATGTTGGTATTAAGGACCCTGTAATATATTGTACACGTTAGAATCAAAATGTTACTCCATTATAAAATATATTTTTAACTATTTGAAAGAAAAAAGCAATTAAACCAAATGAATTAGATTTTTGAAACAATTGATAAATTTGATCAACAAATCGAGAACCAGTCAATTAGCTCAAAAAGTTTTTCGTTGATATATGCGACTACAGAAGATGAAAATGATTAGTATGTACTGAAGAAATTTAACAGGTTTTTCTGTATCTAAAATTTATTTTAAAACTTTCAATAAATAATTAAATTAAAAATACCAACCTTCAAAAACATTTTGATTATCATCTCTATAATTCATGGAAATGGACTAGGTTGTTTTTGCTAAAACTGAAAATGCAATAAACATTTAAAAATGTATTTATTGCTCGAGAATTGGCCAGTGCCATAATCGGATTATGTATGCAAAATCATTTTATGCTGTAAGTTCATACAATATTTTATCTACAACCATATTTCATTTAGTTTAAAAACAAGAACGTACAAAATACAAATAATATATTTCATTAAATGCCCAGTTTTGAATTTTTCTAAATTTTAGGGAATTAGTTGCAGAAGTTTATTCAGATTCTGATTGATTTTCGATATTTTTTATTTGATAGAAACTAATCAAACTATTTAATTAAATTCATATTTCAAATCGATAAACGGCACAGTTGTCAGATTACTAAAAAAAAATAGGTAAACTAACATAATGAAAATTTGTTTCTTTATTGGTTCTTGGGTTTGTTTAATTTTTTCATTCTTTTTTATTGTCTAATTCTGTCTTTCCTGCTTTCCTTGAGAAATTATTCATCTCTTTTGCGTATATATAATTTATATGATCAGATAAGTATAATTTTTGTAGGTAGATTTTTCTCTCTTTAGGATATCCTCCTTAAAATGAAATAGGTACCTTTACAAAAACTTTAATTAATTAATTAATTAAAAAGTAAAGGGTTCATTTTTAGTTTATTTTATTATAAAATTATATATTTAAATATCTTTTTATAATTACCTTATATTTCTTGGATTTAAATGAATTATTATTACTTTACTTTTCATATGCACATTAACTGTTAATTTAATATTTGAGTTTAGTATTAAAGTTGAGTTAATAATGCACTATACAACTAGTCGTACATTTTTTAGAACTGATGATGGCTGTAAACCGAAACTTGTCATCGAATACCCCTCTTGTATTCACATTATTTGATTAAACTGTATAAAGTATGGGAAAATGGTAAATTTCTATGGAAACCCGTTAGTAACATCAAATTGTTTACTACTTACTTGCAAGGTTTTGACATCAGAAAAACATTTTGTTGTTATTAAATGTATTTTGTGATTTATTTAATTAATCCGATATGGTCAACTATTGACTGACATCGTTTGTTTACGTTAGTCGAATAATTTTTTAGGTTAACAGAGTAAACAACGGATAATTTTTGATTTTGTGGAGCAAAAATAGTTTGGTGTGTGACTTTGAGTTCTGTGTTACGTATTAACTACAGTTGCTCGTTTTAATGTAAATACTTTGTACAAACATTGAAAATAGTACAAGTAATACATATAAAAAAGTTTATAATAAAAAGGAAATAAACATTACATTCCATTAGATCTATCTTTAAATGTTTTAGTGAAGCATTTCCAACAATACGAATTTAAATTGTTGTTCCAACATCAAAATTTCTACATGCAACTAATTAAATTTATATATTATCTAAAAGAATAACTTGGTTAAACAGGAAGAAAGCAAACTTCTTGGTAGTATTTAGGTAATCAGGAAAACAAGCAAAATTGATCATGTCTGGATTAATCTAGAGCTAATTACTACAGGAACAATGAAATCAAAATTCAATGGTTTTAAATTTTCTGGTTTCGGTTTTCTCGGGTTGTATGTGTTTAAAGTAAAACTTTCTTGGTCAAATGGTGATTTTGTAAAGCTTTCGGCTTCTGTATGAGTCTTTTATTATTTTTTTATTTATTTATTACTTTCTATACATTGGTATTATTTATTATTAATTTGTTTTGTGAAATCATTTTTTTTTAAACAGGCCCCACAAGTTTTATAAAATCATCATTTAACAAAAAACCTTGTAGTTTTACTTTACACCCTTACAACCCAGGATTACCGAAACCAAAAAATTCAATAATAAGGTATAAGCACCAGAAGAACCTAGAATAGGTACTCCTATGCTTTACGGTAAAATCAAAAATTATTATTTTTAAAGGACCTATATCACTTAATATGTAAATACGAAAATAATTGTGACAAACATTAGTTTTGTATTATGTATTAATAAGCATTTTTCAACCAATAGTGCCATTATAAAAGAAAAGTACAACATTCTTTACTGATAGCAGGTATCAAAAAATATTTAAGCATGGATGAATATTAAAAAAAAACACTTTTTTTTAACCATCTATTCAACACTAAGTATTCTTCTGCTGAATCCGATGTTTATTGCAGACCTATCTTTCTCATGTCATGTCATCAGTTCAGTAAGAATATTTAGATATTTCCTACCCCATAGCCATAACATACATTTGTGTTTACCTATAAACAATTATTTGCTGTCTTTTACAAAGTCACTTAGTTTATAATCCATTTTTAAATCTGTGAAATTTCCAATGTTAAAAATAAGTATATTTTCGTTATTGTCAATGAATTAGTTCTTTTGAGTTAAACAAGCCAATGTACCTTTAATTATACAAGTCTCATTTTTAAATAAATGCAATAACTAAACTAAAAGTCGCTAGGATAGTGAACAACGTGTACTATGTCCTGGTGGTGGAAGCTCGTGTGACCATTCAAATTCAATGAAAATTGTAATCGCTCTAAATATTTTTGTATGACTCTCAACTGAGAATATTGCCCTTTCATGCATTTTTTATTCAGTAGTTCTACCCCATTAGACTAATTTAATTTATTTTGTTTCATTCATACAAACCATTTCGCCATCACAAAAAATGCTTGAAATATCATCTTAAGTTTAGAAAAACCGCGTTTAAGCTATATCCCGCCGAATTTCATTGAAGCATGTAAATATCCGGTCACGTGGCCAAAAAGTAACAAAACCGAACGAGAGAAACAAGCTTGAAAAGTAATTTTTTATTGTTATAGACGTCTAGAAGCATATATTTCATTGCCAGCAAAAAACAACAAAATCATCGAAAAGCAACTACTTTGAATTCAATAGGTCACACGACAGCTCCCACCACCGGGACATAGAATATATTGTTCACTCCTTTCCACTGTACAAATACTAAGCAAAACACGATGTTCCACTTTTGTATTCAGATGAAGGACATTCTGTTATTGAAACTCTACAAATCACCAAACTAAACCGTATTTATCAAAATCAAGGACCTGTGAATCAATTATGTACCTCCTTTAGTTCACCATTTTAATTTTCAAAATGTCGTGTGGATTGACAATAAATTTAATAACAACAGAACGTCCCTCTGATGAAGTAAGTCGTTACCGGCCATCCGTACATTTCACTGCGGTTTTTGTGTTTACCTTAAATCGCTTGATCTTTCTCGTGATTTGGCAACACCACACTCCAAGTCAACTAACGCATTTTCGCTAGCTGTATACCCTACACGGTATTTGTAGTCGCTCATCGCTCCAGTTCTGTGCATGCGTTCGGAATGTCAGATATATAGTGAGTTCGGGTCTGTTTCGGTCCCATGAATTCGAATTCAAACCGGTAAAAAAGTTGTTTTGTGTCGGTGTCGCTTGTTATTTTGGATAACTTAGTGCTTTTACGTCTTTGTCTTATCCCAAAACTTGTGATTGTGGTTGTTTGGTTGTAGTACCCACGCTGGATTATTGTGCGGTACTCAGTGGTTGCTTGGATTATAAAGCGTTATTAGTGACTGGTCTACTACTTAGGAATACTGCTGTAAAAAAGCGTTGCATATGTGTAGTTGGATGCAGCAAGCAACAAGGTAATTCACTACAGGGTGGAATAATGTTGATGTGGATGGATGATCGAGAAGCGTCATCATTTGAAATAGTTACAGTGCAAATTATTCTTCGATATTATGATTCATTGTTGGTTTAAAATTAGTTTCTTAAACAAGCTGATTTATTATTACCTAAACTATTAACGAATTCTGAAGTTTTTTACTCTGCGCAAGACTGATTATTTTACAATTATAAACAAATTGTTAATCGAAGGGCAGGCAAACAGTAGAATGGTAAAAATTACTAACAATGATTCACTCTTTATAAAGCACTAATCATAAATTAAAGAATACCATTTTTATATGACTAATTACTTTAATTGATAATAATTATAATGAGGAAAGCATGGGAAGAATGTAATAGCAGAGATAATCTGTTAAGACATGAATGACTAACCTCGTTTATCTCTACCAGGGTGATACAAAATCTAATATTTTACCACTCTTTTATAAAAAAAAACTATATTTTTTATTAATTTTACTCAAACTTTTATGGAAAAATGATACCTAATAAAAATTAATCGACCTATTACTGAAATTACCAAAAAATACAATGAAACATAACCTAGAAAGATAGAGTAATCAACTCCTGTGAAAATCGGCTGCCTGCTAAAATTAAAGTGGGTGATTTTGTTGGCATACGCATATGAGAAGGATATACCGAGGGATATACGTCAATCTGAACATCAAAGTGATTCAGAAGGTTAAAGTTAAAATAATAATGTTTGCTTGAAGACAGACATGCAGGATGTATCAATCAAAATTGCCTTTTACGGAAAAGAATTGTGTCACGGAAAGTGTTAAAAAATCTCTTAATAGCATCTTTTTCATCGAAGACAATGTTAATTCCACAGGATATCTTTATGAAATCAAAACAATATTAGGAAATAAATAATAATTGCAATTTGATTGTGTAAAGCATCATGATAATGATTAAGAAAATAGATAAATGATGGTAGTCTAAAGATTATGGTAACTCTGTAAGGAGTCAGAAAGAAAACAACACATGTTCTACTTCTGCGACACATTAGCTTGCAAGTGGTAGTACTAATTGCTTGAATAATGCCCATGTCAATATAGTACAGGCTAAGACAAGGTCAAGGACAAGGCACGAAAGAGACACATTGAGTATTTGGAATTAAATGGACAACACACAATAAGCAAGGAAAACATAATAATTAGATGATTTACTGTAAACAAATTGATCATTAGTACTTAAACATAAAACTAGACCAGTATAATAATAATAATAATAATAATAATACCCTCCCTAATTCACCCCCTTACGAGTGAATTTTAACCCCAAAAGCTGAGCTTGTGCGGGGAAAGGGACGGCTATTACTATTATTTGCCTTGGCGCTCCGGGGCGACTTATGATGATTGATGGTGCCATTTGACTTACAGATGAGGAAAACCTGGAAAACCTCACCCACCATCATCGAGACGGTAATGCATGACGTGTGTCTTTTTATCCAACTGTTGCAGCAACGTTGGCATCGGTGCGGTATGTCAACTGTTATTTATTTCAACGGTCAACCATAAATAAATCGAATCTCAACACAAAACGTTCAAGACCGGTGAAACAACGGTTGCAACAAACCGGTGGAAAAAAAGACACACGTATGGCGATTTTTGTAATCTGCATGTCATATCAACAGAAACTTGCCTATAAATGAATATAAGCGCGTGAGACCGCTACACCACCGACCCGTATGAAACGTTATAAGAAAGTGATTTCTTATAATACTAATTACAACTAAGCCCTCCAAATTAAGTCACCAAAAACTCCTAAATTGTTATGCCTATATATACGCATTTGCCTGGCTGGTTTATGATTCTGTAGAAGATTCATGGTTATTATCACCTAAAATTTATATTACTATAGTAAATAATTATTGTTGTGATCAAAATATTGCAGCATACTTAAATTTAAAAGAAAATGTGAGAAAAATGTAATAAGTATATGCAATTGATTTTATTTTACATAAAATTGCAACAGATGCACAAAATAACCATTTAGTGTTGGCACATTTGGAAATAGTCCAATTTCCTTACTATAGTTTCTAAAACTACTTAACTCCGTTAAATATATTGCTATTTGTGCAAGTAATTTTTATGGAAGCCACAATATACTAACATTCAGTATCTTAGAATAAAACATACGTATTAATTTTGTGTGAAAATTCTAAAATACAATATACCCTTTCAAAAGTTGCTTCTGAACGACTTCAGTACAGAAAATGAACTGTTATCAAATAGTACCTAAGTACCTCTTATGTAATAAAGTTCATTATAAATCTAAAACATAAGTATTTACACAACTTTAAAGTAATCATTAAGATAATGATACCTAATAGCCTTATGTATGCTAACGACTTCAAATTATTTAGCAGAATAAATATAAATTTGATGACTGTTTAAAAGTAGCAAACAATCTGAAGAAGTATGGTGTCAATTTAGTAAACTGAATTTTAATGTTAGGAAATGTAATGGTTTTATTTGAAAACTTTTATAATTCAATACAACTACAATTATAGGCGCCATACGTTTGTAGCGGTATTCTCGAATTAATAAAACTAACCAAGTACAATTTAAAAAAAAACTCCACTGAATTGGGAAGGAAAATAAATTTAAAAGTACCTATATATATACAGAGTTCTGAAAATTTAGGTTAGATTGGTCCTGGTTTTGTATTCATTTAATACATTCATTAACTTCTCAACAGTCCTGCATTATCAACTCGTTTTAGAATTTCAGGTAGAAAAAAGAACCTTCGTTTTTGGCCTCAATTTTTGTCTGCCGATTTGTAGACCTAGTGCATCGTTTGGTTGTAAAAATAACCGTTTTAGCAGCTATTAAACAAGATTCAGTCGAATCTATAGTTAAACACCTGGAAATAGAGAGTCTTCAACTGTGACCGTAACTCATGTATTTGGATAAAACAATAAATTTAATGGATACGGTTTATTTAGTGACTTACTTGTCAATTCTGTTAATTATGTAATTCGGATTGTTTTGGGGATATTGCTGTTATTTATTCTGCTTTCAGCTTTGCCAACTGGTATCAACTTGGTCGCGTGGGATAAAAATGTGTTTTTCAAGTTTTATTTATTTATTTCGCGTGCCCACAAATAAGGTTTTCAACCTAATACTTATCTACCTAAAATACAACTACTTTCAATTTATTTATTTTACAATTTTTATATACAATTAGTTAGTGTCTCATAAAATGACCACCACGTTAGGCATAGTTGATAGTTGCCTGTCCTGTGAGAAGCAATTTTATGTGGCACCCTGTTTACATTAGGTATTCTATGTATAATTTACACAAACTAAGAATAAGTAGTGTTAATGATGACGATAACCTTACCATAAAACTTTAAATATATATTTCTCGATGTATCATGTGTTATTGAAACTCTCTTTCCTACCCGTCGCGTTAAGCATTTGTCGAGGCATTTGTCCAATTTGATGCTAGATGCAATCTGCGCCTACATAGGTATATGTTTAATTCTAGTTTTCAATAAAATCTAAAATATCTACTTATAAATATAATACTAATTTTTTAAAATTCAAATTTGCTGAATTTTTTCCATATTTGTAATAATTAATGTACTGTCCTTTAATTGGTGCTGGTAAACAAACAAATTTTACGAGTAAATTTCATTAGATCTTTCTGATTGATAATATTGGTTTCTGTCGAAGAGTTAATTCAGTTAAAGGAATTTGTTAATAACTCGCATTTTTTGAGAACAATTTTTATTCATTTCTTTGAAAAATAGTTCCCATTTCTTCTTATTTATATTCAATTTTTCTCAATTTAGATATTTTCTTCGTCATAAATATTATCAGTGAGTTTTTTATATCTAGACTCGAGGATATAAGTAATTCAAATAAATTCTCTATCGAAGTTAATATATTTTTAATAACCAAACTATCTACATACTTACCTAACTAATAATTAAGAAATTTTTTCAAATTTCGCTTAAAAAAGCGGAATATAGAAAAATAACAAAGCGCACATGTTAGTTTTTTTATGAAATGGATTGGCGTAATGGGATTGGCAAAACTGCGCTATTAAAACGCTTGCCCATGCAAAGATAACCTACAAAACTATAGCAAAAGTCAACAACTTTCAACAATCCTTCTATTCTGTCTCCTAATTACCTTTCCATTTCTTTTCAACGCTTACAATTTTCTTCACAATTTTATTTGGTGAGGTGAGGTAGTTAGTATACTACCTCACCGATTTTCTCCTCAGTTTTTAAAAAATATGCTCTTTAAATTATATTATTAAAAATGTTTGAAACAGGATATTGCTTTCACTATCTGGATTTTTTCTAACGAATTACCAACCCTAGAGATACCACCTCTGCTTTAGGTACTGTTTTGCTGATATCTATTTCGATGATGTTTCACCTACTTTTATCATATTCGTTGTCATTATACTCCTATATTTTTTGTCGAGACCGCAAAAATATCAACTGACCGCAAAATATGACAAAACCAAAAAAACGTCGTTTGATGTTCGATGGAATTACCTGAACAATAATTGGTAAAATATAAAATTAATTATTATGCAGCTATGACTTAAAATCCATAAAATAAAAATATACCTAGTGATGATTTTTTAAAAGTTTAGATACTTACATTTTGTAGTATACATATAATGGGCGTGTTTAGTGTAAACGAATTGTAACGAACCTATTGCTATTAACTGTATAAGCACAAAATAACTTTTTTTTATGCAATAAATTTCTACTTTAAATAGATAATTAGACTCGATAATAGATAATAAAGTTATAGTCGAGGGGTCTTTCACTCCGCAAGAAAACGTACATGTATTGCCAAATTGTGGAATTACTTCAATAATTCCGAGTAATTCTCTGTAATACCAGGTAATACCAAAGTAATACCAAGTAATACCAGGTAATGCCAAAGTAAATACCAGGTAATACCAAAGTAATACAAAGTAATACCAAGTAATACCAAAGTAATACCACAAATTCCGAAGTAATACCTGGTAATTCCAAAGTAATACTAGATAATACCAAATAATATTAGATGATTCCAAGTAATGCGTGGTAATGTCAAGATAAGTACTGCTAGGTAACTGTCGCTAGGCTAGGCTAGGCTACCTTTTTAGATTTAGTTTAATGTTAACTTTAATAAAAACCTTAGGTAATAACATTTCCTAAAAAGAAAAAACAATACAATACAAACATTCTTTATTTTGGGAATATTCATTTTTTTTTCATCATTTTATATTTTTTAATAATTGCACTCCTTTGGTGCCTTTTAATATCAAATGGACCCATGCCGTCTAAAGATATGGGTCCGTAAAATACAATTTTTTTTTGTATTGTTCGAATTTCTTCGTTTTTTGGCCATATAAATTGGTCCAATTCCGACTTCAAAAATTTTATGCAACATTCTGTTGCTGAGCAGTCTAGTACTCTGCCAATGTACCAGGCTTCATCATAAAAAACTGCGTAGTATTGTTCCTTAATAATTTTAACATCTTCCTCGTTCTCACTCTCTTTTTCTTCAAATATTTCTAGTTCGCTATCACTAGAATACTCTACAGTCTCATCATCGGAACTCGAACTACTTGAAGACAGATTAATTTTTCTAGGTTTCTTAAACTTGTTTGATGGGACACGACTCTTTGGGCGTATTTTGAATTTTCATTCCTCTTACTCTTAAAAGTCTATCACTAGAAAGTCTTCCCTCTTTATCAGAAAATAGCCAGCATAATGTTGATTTTCTGAGTGTAATTACTTTATCATTCACTCTAACTTTTAAGCAATATTTGGGTAATTTTTCTCCTGTTTTTGTATAATCTTTAAGATTTTTTATTTTTAATGGTAACTCCTCAGGTAACTCTTTGATTTCAGTTTGGACATCCTCCCATTCATCCCCAGATACTTCAAAAATCTCATCTTCTACTTCTTTGGATATTTCTGTTTCATCTTCTGATTCTTTATCTCTTATTTCGTCAGTTAATCTTTCGCTTATCTCGGCAATAAAACATTCAAGTCATTTTTTAATAGCTTAATACCCAAAGCAGATGCATCAACAAATGCATTTCGTTTAGCTTCTTCAATAATACACTTGATATTTTCGGAAGTGGGCATCACAATATTGGTCGTATTATTATTTGTACCCATTTTCTTGTGAGTTTCTCGAGGAAAAATAAAGTTTTCTGAAACAAAAAAGAAAACAAATTATGTATTCAAAGTAATTTTACAGCGCTTTTTACCTTCATTGTACATGATATCATTAATGATTTGAACTCTGTTTACGTCTTCTTAAAATCTCTGACATGTCAAAATTAACAATTGTAGAGTATGTTGATGTCATAGATCTCAGTTGCCTAAAAAATTTCTCACATGGTTGTGAGCTAAAAAGCCATGGTAAAAAGCATTCAGGTTCATGGCGAAATTTTTCAATTAAAACCAGTAATGCGTGAGCATTGAGCTCTATAGATGTGTAAGTATTTGAAGTAATCCAATTTTTATTAATACTGTATTTTTCTTGTTTTAACCACAAACCCCAAATTCGTAAAAATAATGTTGAGTACCACATATTGTATATACGTTTTTCAATCTCAATAGATTTATCCAAAAACGAGTCCAGGACGTAGCGGGTAATTTTCAAAATTTGTCTTGTTCCTTTTGCTTCCTCATAGTTTGCCAGAAGATCCAAAACGCATTCGGAAGACATTCTGTCAATGGCTTCAAAGTTCATTTTGTCCGCTCCTAAAAAAGTATAAAATATTTTGTTAAACAGCACAAGCTTGAAAGCTGAGAAATGTTACCATTCAAATGGCTAGAGCACAAATTATGTTGATCTTTTGAAACTTCGGATATTATTTTCTCCAAATGACTTTTCTTAACTACAAAGACACAGTATCTTGTACGTATACAACATTCTCTGTAGAAAAGCTTACCCTAGAATAAATGCAATTAATTTAATTTTTAGAGCACTTAATTTTTTTGGAATAATGGAAGCATGTTTGTAGAGCTGTATCGTCTCGGATTTCTTTTTAAATACAATAATTGTTACTTACTCAAAATCATCCTCAGTTTATTAAAAATTGTTATTTTGCAAGAAATATTCTTTTATAAAATTTACAATTAAAAAAATTCGAGTGATAAGGAAGATGTAAACGTAATTTATTTTCAATCAATTGTTTTGCAATTTAAATAAAGTGATTTTAAATCGATTGCTTACTTGAAAAAATGGATAATATGGAGATAGTTTGTTGGTTGAAACCGATATCTCAGATTTTACTCGCATTGCTTTTAAACAACGAGTGTCACCATCCGATGAAAATCCAACTATCTCTATTCCTTCCTCGGCAGCCTTTTCTTTTAAATATTGCCATCTTCTTAAAACGTCTTCATAACTAAAACGATTATTTGAACCAAATATTCTTAAGCAAAATGATGGAGCTCCTTTATGTAAAGGCTGTGCCAAAAAATACATAAGCATTAGAAGCTAGTCTGCTTGAGAAATTATCTTTGGTATAAGCTGACTGAATATCTTGGAAAGAATTGATTTCATATTCATTTAAAATTGGAAACCCCGTTCTGGTATTTAATTCAGAGCTGAATCCAAGCAAGCAGTTGGTTTGGACATCATATTTCGTTCTTTTAATTATTGCCGTTTGGTCTTCACAAATAAAGATTTTTAACTTGTAATTTCTCTTGACTAGAAACTCTTTTATATGTTGCATACTTTCAGCATCTTTTATTTCGCATGCATTCATTTTTAAAGTCCTATATAGGGTTGAGATTGATGGTAAAGAATTTTACATATTTACATATAACGTTTCGTACAATAAATTGCCTCCAGTCAAAAACAGATATAAACAAAAATTTTTTAACTGTTCTGAAAATCGGTTAGATTTTTTTGATGTAGATTTTGAATTTTTTAGAGAAGTCTTCTTCAAAACGTTCAAAAAACTGGTAGTGTCTTTTTGTGTGTCTGTGATTGATTGAATTGCATTTTCAAACTGTTTTTTTAAATAAGGAAGCTCTGATATAGTACTTTGCACTTTTTTGTATGTTTGTAAAAAGTCTGTGACCTTTTGTTGTCCACAATTGAATGTTAAGTCTCTTTTTGATATTCTTCTTACTTGTCTAGACTGGTTTTTAGGAGGTTGAATGGAATTACTCACTTTTTCAAGTGCCCCCTCTTCAGTAATTATTATTATTAGTTAATAATGCAGAGGAGCTCTCTGTATTATTAGTATTAATTGAGTTTTCTTTATTAGTGCTCTTTTGAGAATTTAACTGGGGACTTAAAAACGTTAGCAGTGACGAATTTTTTAATTTTGGTAATTTGATAGGACTTGGATTAGATTTAAAATGTGTTTTAAAATGTTTGTTAAAATTTGACAATATCCATTTCTTGCGACCATTATTGCACTTTTGAACAAATGCTTTAGATATGAATTTGCATTTAGGGCATTCTACAGAAACATGGTTTTCATCAATTTTCACACTAGTTTTTGAACACATTTCCATCCACTGATTCGCAAGTTCAACATCTGTTTGGTTGCTAGCTAAAAATTTATGTACGTAATTTTTAATATTGTTAATAATATGCTCTTTAATTGCATCCTCATTCTCTACAGTTTTTACTTTTTTTCTTTTGTTCCTCCGAATTTTTTTCAAGATTATCATCTACATTTTTTCTTTTCCTTTGACTTAATTCTAATGGTGTTTGATTTGTTTCTTCTGTTTGGGTGGTTTTGTCAACTCTCATGCCAGAGCATATCAGTTTTTGACATTCTATGGAAAACATTTGAAGAAGTTTTATGTGTCCATCCAAAATTTTAAATTTTGAAGGCGTTTTAAAATAAATTCCAAAAACATTTTTTTTTTCATTCTCTTCTAATAAATCAGAAAGTTCCGTACATGCAAACTTTTCTAATTTATCTACGTCGGGTTGTTTTAATGCTGCCAATGAATATATATTGTCATACCCATTAAAACTTAGTAGATCTATGAGATATTTTGGAATAGAAAATTCTTTGAGTTCCGGTTGAAGTCTTATTTTCGAAATAAGTGACTTAATGTTATCATTAGCCATGCTAGAACAAATTTTCTAAATAAATAGTTCTCGAAATAGTTATACGCGCAAGTGATGAAAATTTAAATTTTCAATAAATAATGTAGAAATAGTATTTTCCATGGTAATTAATGAAAATTAATTAAAAAATTGTTGTATAACCTTAAATAAGAATAAATATAATCTCAAAAACAATCCTAATATTATCTCAAAAAACTCGTATTTTCTGCTATGATGCGTCCTAGACCCCGATTAGAAATGCCCACCCCACCCTACGCTTACTTATTAAATATAGTGCTGTGGTCCTTATAAAGAAAACTGAATACAAGATATTCCACTTAAAATGGACCTAGTAATGGACCTAGTGAGCATTTCAGAACTGGTTAGGTATATAGATTCGGTTAAATGTTAAATTGAATATCGAGGGGGACACTAGTATGGTGTGAAAATATTCCACTTAGACCCATGAATATATAACCCTATGTCCACCATGATCTCGTGAGTTAATTCACTATTAGTCACTAGTGACTACCTTAGCGCCTTACTTGTTAAATACGTGATTTCTAATCTTGAATGTTTGACATTTATTTTCTTTCAGATTATTGAAAATTTGTAACTTTTAAAAATCTTATTAAATTTGGTAGTGGAAGTCATAATATCTAATATATAGGTATATTACAGAAACAAATTATAAAAAAAAAATCGCGTGCCTTACCGTACACGTGAGAGAAGTAAAACTTCTTAAAAACTAGACAATAAGAGATATTACAGATGTGTGTGTGTGAGAGAGAGGGAAATTCCCAATTCCCCCTACGAAACAAAGAAAAATACCCACATCCACCCGCAAATGAAAACAAACTCGAGGATAAATTGAAGCTTCCAGCTTTTTCGATTTTTCCTTGAGTTTGTTTTAATTTGGGTATTTTTCATTGTTTCGTAGGGGAACCAGAATTATATTCACTTATTTCCCAAATTATAAATTACAATGACAGTTGACACTTGGCAATTGACAATTATATACATATGTATACAGATTGCTTAAAGCGGTATTGCTCGCGGCCATTTTCGCTCACAAGTACCATAAAGTGATTGGAGAGTTTCTTCATTGAAAATCAGTTTAGCACATCCAAAAAATAAAAACTTGACAGATTAGAGGTGCCTACCAGCAGTACCAGCGCACAATGCAACCCGATTTAAGCAATCTATATAAAATGTATATCATTGACCCTGTCAATTACATTGACGAGTGTCAATAGTCGTTGGAATGCCTAATTCTAACGACAGTTGACACTAGGCGATGTAATTGACAATGGTATAAATAGTTATATAGATTGTCTCTTTTCTCTCTCCACTCCACCCTACCCCCCACCACTCCACCCTACCCCCCCACCACTCCACCCCACCACTCCACCCTACTTTACTCCCAATTTGCCTCTGCCCCACTCTACCCCACTTTATCCCACTCTACCCCACTTTATCCCACTCTACCGCAGTTTATCCCACTCTACCACACTTTACTCCCAGTCTGCCTCCGCCCCAATTTATCCCACTCTACCCCACTTTACTCCCAGTCTGCCTCCGCCCCACTTTATCCCACTCTACCCCACTTTACTCTCAGTCTGCCTCCGCCCCACTTTATCCCCCTCTACCTCACTAGACCCCAATCTACCTTTACCTCCCACTTTACCCAACTCTACCTCATCCACTCTACCCGATTTTATGAAACGTGTTGAAATTTTTTATTTAAAAAGCAAAATTCTAGCTTTTTATACTAGCAAGTTAAAATCTCAATTGACCAATCAATCTCAAATTAAAATGTATTTACTTACCTGAAACATAAATTTTTGCAAAAACCACTTTCTAACAACTGCACTGTACGAAAGACCAACATTAAATGATTTAAGTTAGGCTATGAACGTAAACAATCGAGGTTCAAGCGCATGCGTTCAAAGTAATCCCAACGTAATTCCATGTAATACCTTGGTAATACCAGTAATGCCGTCGTAATGCCAAGTAATACCAAGTAATACCGAGTAATTCCACCGTAATGCCAAGTAATACCACGTAATTCCGTCGTAATGCCAAGTAATACCGCATAAAACGTACATGTATTGCCAAGAGTGAAAGACCCCTCGGTTATAGTACTTTAAAAAGTTCACTTTTAAATCAATTATTTAAAACACTCATAATGAAGCGCCTATTTATATTGGTCACTAAAGAATCGATGATACCACAACACATGCTGTTGATCGTTATCTTTTTCTAATAGTAACATTTATGATAGTTCTCTTTCTAAAATTGGATTAAAATTGAAATTGCTTTAAAAAAGTGTGATTAAATACACATTTGTTTAATTTTGCGTTACTTTAAAAATATCAGGTTATATTTTCAAGTACTTGGACCCTATGAGCCTTATGAGAAGTAAAAAAAAAAAGGCAATCTGATAAAATGTTTATAAAAGTTCCTCAAAATCTAGATATTCAAAAACGATAGTGGGCTTAGGGCTGTTGCAAAACACAAACTACCATCGTGCTTTTATATTTATTTTGATATAGGTAAAGATAGTCTTGAATTGTTTTTGTTTCCACTTTTACTTAACACTGAGTCTGAGGGTACTAATTATTTTTAAGGTAGAAGAAGATGCAGAAAACTGAATTCATTTCAAAATTATAGGTAAAAATTTGACAATAAAACAAGTCTCATAAATATACCACCTAAAAATCCTATTAAAGGTTCTTTAACTGACCCTACCAAAAAGGATTGAAAATTTGAATTGTATTGTTATTCCACATAATATAAATGGTATTAGTTGCTTAACCGGTTATAATAAAAAAAAAGAAATAAATCAACAGAGTATTTAAAGTGTGTAAAATTGAGTTTTATTCAATAAAACTCTGTAAAAATTTGTCTGAGCGCTTTCGGCCTATTAAGCCATCATCAGAGACTCTATAAAAGAGACAAAAACGGAATGCCAACGAAGACAGCAAAGCACCTCGGGAATTTTGAGTTAAAACATATTCCACATTTTTAGGCTATGTTAAGGCTATTTTTATACCCTATTCAAAAATTTTATGCTTTTTGTTTTTTCAAAAATCAAGGTGCTCTGCTAGCTTTGAACGAAGTCAGCAGAGCACCTCAGTTTTTTAAAGTTTTTTCCAAAACCAACGACACCATATTTTTAGGCTATTTTTAGGCTCTTAAAATATTATAAAACTTTTCGAAAAATTTTGTTATTTTTAAAAAATACAGGGTGCTTTGCTAGCTTCGAAGGAATCTAGCAGAGCACCTCGGTTTTTTAAAACTTTTTTATAAAAACAACTACACCACATTTTTAGGCTATTTTTAGGCTCTTGAAATATTATAAAACTTTACTAAAAAATTGCTATTTTTAAATAATACAGGGTGCTTTGTTGGAGCAAAGTCAGCAGAGCACCTCAGTTTATTATTATTTTTTTCAGAAAACTAGTTATACTACATTTTTAAGCTATTTTTAGGCTCTTAAAACAAAATATAAGTTTTCAAAAAAAAATATTTTTTAAAGAATACAGGGTAGGGTGGTTTGCTAGCTTCGAACGAATCCAGCAGAGCACTTAGGCTTTTTTTTAGGCTTTGTTTTAAAAACAACTACACAACATTTTTAGGCTATTTTTAGACTCTTGAAATATTAAAAAACTTTACTAAAAAAATTGTATTTCTAAATAATACGTATAAGTAGGTATTATGATATGACTGATATTTAGATTTGATTTGAACATTTACTTTGCAATTTTAATATAATCAACAGGTATGGGATTTTTAACACGGACACTACCTTGTAATTGGTATTTACACCAATTTTGAATCAATCAATCCCAGCTAAAACAACTTATTTGTATATTATTCATCATTGATTTCGATTATTTTTTCCGCATTGATATAATTAGTCGTAGAAATTAAAATGTTTGTTAATTAAGGGTTTTTTGGAATGAGCCTATCCTAATCTTAATAAGTATTTAATACAAATTTTCTTTTAATTTGACTTACAAAGTGACATTTTTCTAATCGCAGCGAGTTTCCAAATGATCTATCTACTTTAAGTTACATAAAGTTGAACATTATGTAACTGGTTATGTCATAAATATGTTCATGATTGCGAAAAGAAAATAAATAAAAGAAACCTTTTTTTTTAATAATTTATATTATTTCAAGAGCCTAAAAATAGTTTAAAAATAGCCTAAAAATGTGGTGTAGTTGTTTTTAGAAAAAAGCTTTAAAAAACCGAGGTGCTCTGCTGGATTCGTTTGAAGCTAACAAAGTACTCTGTATTTTTTTAAAAAATACATTATTTTTAAGAGCCTAAAAATAGCTTAAAAACGTAACATAACTAGTTTTCCGAAATAAATAATAATAAACCGAGATGCTCTGCTGACTTTGCTCCAACAAAGCACCCTCTATTATTTAAAGATAGCAATTTTTTAGTAAAGTTTTATAATATTTCAAGAGCCTAAAAATAGCCTAAAAATGTGGTGTAGTTGTTTTTAGAAAAAAAGCTTTAAAAAACCGAGGTGCTCTGCTGGATTCGTTCGAAGGTAGCAAAGCACCCTGTATTTTTTAAAAAATACATTTTTTTTTGAAAAGTTATATATGGTTTTAGGAGCCTAAAAATAGCTTAAAAACGTAGCATAACTAGTTTTATGAAAAAAATAATAATTAACCAAGGTGCTCTGCTGACTTTGCTCCAACAAAGCACCCTCTATTATTTAAAAATAGCAATTTTTTAATAAAGTTTTATAATATTATAATAGCCTAAAAATGTGGTGTAAGTTGTTTTTAGAAAAAAGCTTTAAAAAACCGAGGTGCTCTGCTGGAGTCGTTCGAAGCTAGCAAAGCACCCTGTATTTTTCAAAAATAACAACATTTTTCGAAAAGTTTTATAATATTTTAAGAGCCTAAAAATAGCCTAAAAATATGGTGTCGTTGGTTTTGGAAAAAAGCTTTAAAAAACTGAGGTGCTCTGCTGACTTCGTTCGAAGCTAGCAGAGCACCTTGATTTTTGCAAAAAACGAGGAGCATAAAATTTTTGAATAGGGTATAAAAATAGCCTTAAAATAGCCTAAAAATGTGGCATATGTTTCAACTCAAAATTCCCGAGGTGCTTTGCTGCCTTCTTTGGCATAAAAACGGAGCTATAACAATATAATCAACTCGTAACATTATTAAACATTGAATAAAAACAAAAACTTGTACACTAACTCATCAAAAACTAGAAGAAATATCAAAAGTGAACTAAATTAAAAAAAGACAGCAACAGACCAGTCCCAAGTCTCCACCATAGCTTGCAGCTTGGATAATTGAAAATAAAAAAACCACACCGAAATTCCGTAAACCCACTGTAAAATGTGGTTAAATTTTAACAAATGAAGTGGAGGTTCATCCCGAGGTTCATCCAACCATGTAGAACAAAACACTCCAAACAATTCAGAGAAAAAGAAACTGCTTGTCTTCAACATGAAGGCAGCCAGATTTTGCCAATTGCTACCGTGAGGCGGAGGCAAGTAATAAGTATACGATTTTTTTAAAAACGTGCCCATCTTGACACTTTACCAAAACTGAATGAGTGACAATTGACATTTGACAATGAAGTTGTCAAAAAAATTGCCAACTTGAGAAATTGAAATGAATTTCGTGAAAAATTGTCAGAAGTTGATATTGAAAATGATAAAAGTGGGTTGGTACCACTGAGCAAGCAAGATCAAGTTATGGCGGGACAGCAAAAGATTACAATGATTAAATAGAATTATAAAATATACAGTAAATGGAGGTAAAAAACATATTTTTTTTATAAAAATTATTAGAAATTAGAAAGGTGCCAAGCTGAAAACAACAGAATTGAGCATGCCGACCTCAGCGGAACCGAAGTCGCAGGTAGACCAGCTTTTCCAGCTAAAACAGGAGGAAAAACCGCCCTGGCCACGAAATCAGCAATCGCCGGTGAAAACAAGATCAATTCCGCTGCAAGAAGATTCAAAGCGAAGTTGGCTAAGTAACTTTAGACCAACCGTTGCCAATACTCTTAAAGAGAAGAGGCACTTTGCTATTGAGATGGATTTGAGTGTTAACACATGTGACATTTGTTTTATTATAGTCTCTGTGTATCTCAAGGTCTTCGAGCAGATTTAGTTTAAAGTTGCAATTAAAAATATTATAAAGAACAGTGACATTCTCAGAAGGAGTGAAGTTTTGATTGTTGAATTTAATATGATGTCCGAAAGTAGACTTATCTGGATATCTGATGTGTTCACCAGCTCGTATGTTGAGTCTCCTCTCGGTTTTTCCTATATTAGACGTATTGCAGTCGTTACAGCTTAATCTATACATACCACTTTTGTGTAGTAACTCGATTTCATCCTTAGTATGTGATAGTTGGCTTTTAATCGAATTAACATTTTTAAAAGCAATTTTAATATTGTTGCAATCCTTAAAAATTGCAGCGACATCATTGAAAATTTTCCCGAGATAAGGTAGTGAAAAGTACTTAAAATTTGCATTAGGTTCGTTAGTAGGATTAAAAGCAAGTTGGGACCTTTTCTTGAGTTTGACTTTATTGATAACCACGTTAATAATGGAAGGATTGTAGTTGTTATTAAAGGCTAATTGTTTTAAAACGTTGATTTTTTGTGTTAAAATTATGATTAGATAAAGGTATATTGAGAAGACGATGAACATAACAATATATGGCTGATAACTTGTGTTGATAAGAGTGATTAGAGTGGAAATTAATTAGATGATCAGTTTGAGTAGATTTCCTGTAGATATCAAATTCAAGTTTATTATCCCTGATAGAAAGGTCTAGGAAATTAAGTGATTTATTGACAAGCTCAACTGTGAATTTGATTTTAGGATGGATATTGTTAATGAAAAATAAGAAGTCATCCATCTCAGCAAAATTGCAATTCATAATTGCAAAAATGTCATCAACGTATCTGTACCAGACTAAATTACCTACAATAGGTACAAAAACTTATTTTATTAAACTTTTGTATTATATATTATGTTTAGATACGTTTTTATTATTAATATGAATTTAACATAAAGCTAATACATTATTTAAAATGCAATTCCTTTAAAATATGCATATTTTTAGTGTTTTTTTTTTAATTCTGATAGTTTTATGAAATCTATACAAACTCCACAAAAGTAAATGCCTGGACTATACCTATACAGTAAACTGTCAGTGTCTTACCATAAATAAACCATTTTAAAAGACGTGACAGACGACAGCAGAAGCGACGGCAAAGTAGACAGATGCATTTACGTTACGCTTCACACATTTGGGAAGCCGAGGCAAGGAGACCGGTAACCATTTGATAGCAACGATCAGTGTTGCCAGACCTACTCTTTTAAAGTTGATCCACTGTTTTTGTCTTTGTTCTCCTGTTTTAGACAAAATCTAGTGTTTTCGCCAACTTAGCAAATTTTGTTTTTAATTTATTAAGTTTGCCTCATTCTTTAGCAAATGGTCAAAGAATATTTTCTCTAGTAAATTTGCTAAAGTAAAAGCAGCGTAATAAGCAGCCACCCACTATTGTACGTTTGCTCCATAAAAAAACCTCAAGATAATCATTATATTTTTATTTAAAATGCAACAAAGAATTAATAGGGCATCTTAAAAATAAAATGCATCCTAAACACAACATATTTGAATTATCTGATTCAGACCGATCTAAAAGAAATACCTATTATTTTTCGTTGTTTTTTTTTTGTTTTCGGACGTTAAGTATGTATATATTAAAAAGTTTATTATTTATTTTTATTTTCTGTTTACTTTCTAAATTGGGTAGAAAAATGTTTATTTTTCGTTTCTTATATACTTGTTTTTTACTACACTGCAAATTATGATTATTTCCCCCTGTAGTAAAAATAACTGCTTTTTACCTACCTACTGTTCCAGCAAATTTTTATCTGGCAACACTGCCCATGATAGATCGAAAGAATGTTGCAACTATCATTTATATAAAATATCAACTAATCACCTCGAAATACAAGTGCTGCTTAAGTGACGTGCAACAGGCAGCAAACTCTACCCCGAGACCGATCTTCCTGTCGCCCACTTTGGTCTCTCGCATTGGTCGCGCCTTGTGTTCAGACGTAAAGAGACCGTTTTTGGTCACCTTCGCCTCGCTTCTGCTGTCGCCTGTCGTATGTCGCCCGTTACCAAATAGTACCTTAATAGGCAATTGGTAAATAAATATAAAGAAAGCGGCAAAACCTATTTTTATTTAAATTCATTATATATTACAAAAAATAGTTGCCGGCTTCAAAATATCATTTAGTTCTTAAGTGTAAAGGTTAAAGAAAAGGTCCTTTATTTCTCACAAGTCAATTTATTGGCGACCGGTTTCGAAGTTGTCACTTCATCATCAGGCACACCTAAATGGAATGTCAAGGAGTCAGTTGTAATAAAAAAATTATAAAAGCATGAACGGACTTTAACATATACAAAATAACAGAAAAAACAAAAGAAAGTTAAACAATAACCTTGACTCACCTTGACTAATTCCATAAAGGAAGCGCTACAAAAAGTTTAACAGAACGATTAACAATTAACTCTCCCAATTTAGATTTTCTTTCCATTAATTTTTGCCCATTCGCATCGTATTAAAATTTTTTTTAACTTATTCAAATTCTCCCACGTGGTTGTCATACGCCAAAATTTGACTTTTCTTTTTTGACATTCGTACTGTCAACCTAGTTTCCGTTTCCTGTAACAGTAATTTTCTTTTTGATTATCTGCTTCAAATTTCCCTTTTACATATGAATTTTCATATTTTCTTGTTTAGTGTTCTAATTTTCTTGTTAGTATAAAATTTTTTTGCTTTCTCATTCTCAGTTTAATATATTTTACTTTCAATAAATTTTGTCACCGCCACCTATACTCACTTTCAGTAAATAACACCTCCGTTATTACACTATTTATCCGCTAATTTAAAATTTACAGTTTACTGCATTGATTCGTTAAAAATCTAGATAGATGTCTTGACAGTCTGATAATTTTTACTTTTTTACTTTTTACTTTCAGTAATTAACATTATTTCCTTAAAAATTTTTAAACTGTTTGTGCTTGTAAAACTATTTTGTGTTGTTTAGTTAATAATTGTCTTAAATGTGTTTTAATTAATTATTTTATTCAAAAAGACATCTAGTGGTTTAACCTAACCTACATTAAAAATTTTTTTTTTTTTTTTAAATACTTATTACACATGACTTTTTTAACTCGTTCTGTTAAACTTTTTGTAGCGCTTCCTTTATGGAATTAGTCAAGGTGAGTCAAGGTTATTGTTTAACTTTCTTTTGTTTTTTCTGTTATTTTGTATATGTTAAAGTCCGTTCATGCTTTTATAATTTTTTTATTACAACTGACTCCTTGACATTCCATTTAGGTGTGCCTGATGATGAAGTGACAACTTCGAAACCGGTCGCAAATAAATTGACTTGTGAGAAATAAAGGACCTTTTCTTTAACCTTTACACTTAATCCCCACTACTCACATATGGCTACCCTCACTCCAAATCATTTAGTTCTTGTTTATCAAAAATAAGTTTATATTTGAACTTCCTTATTTTTTCAAATTTTGAAAATTCCACACAAAACGCCCATTATATTTCCTAGAAAGCAACATTTGCAGTTTAATATGAAAATATGATTTTCTGGTCACTTTGCACTCGTATTATTTATAAAAATCTGATGTGTCCAACACATGACTTTCCTATCTAGTTATTATAGGCATTTTCCGGTTATTTTGTACAACCTATTGCAGCATCTCTATAAATGTTTAGAGGATAAACTAAATATATACATTTTACACATACATCTACCTCGAAACATTTTTCTATAGATATTCATTGAAAACGAAAATACAGAAAAATTTAAATTTAGCACTTTTCCATTACGGACCATTTTAGAAAAATCATGTATAAACAAAAATTATAGAAATCGATATCGCAAACAAGTTTTAGTTCAACAATTTTCATAAAAATCAGAATTTTGCACATTTTGTCAAATTTCTCGAATACGGACCATTTCAGGAAATTTTGACATAAAACAAAAATTATAGATAATAATATTAGAAGTAACTTTTATTTGAACAATTTTCTTCTCCAAACATAAATAACAGATATATTCCATAAAATATAAAAACGGCCTCTCATAAAGTACCCCCCCAGATGTTCCAACTTTGTCCAAAATCTAATCATTTCACGTCAGGCGGAAATAAACCTTAAGTTTAAAATTTAATGTTTTTTCCTTTATCCGTTTTTGAGTTTTCTTCAAATTTCGAAATTTACACATTTTCTCAAATATCTCGAATACGGTCCATTTTAGAGAAATTATGTATAGGACAAAAATTATAGAGAATTATATTATAAACAACTTTTATTTGAACAATTTTTTTAAAAAATTATGTTTTTTACATTTTGTCAAATTTCTCGAATACGGACCATTTTAGGAAAATTTTGCATAAAACAAAAATTATAGATAATTATATTAGAAGTAACTTTTATTTGAAGAATTTTCTTCTCCAAACGTAAATAACAGATATATTCCATAAAATATAAAAATGACCACCCATAAAGTACCCCCCCCAGATGTTCCGACACTGCCCAAAATCTAATCAGCTCATTGGACGCTGAAACAAAGCTTAAGTTTAAAATTTGGTGTTTTTCTGTGTATCGGTTCATGAGTTATGCGTTATACAGACACACACACACACACACACACACACACACACACACACACACACAGACACACACACACACACACACACACACACAGAGACATCATCGCGAAAATAGTCAAAACGGATTCAGGGGACCTCAAAACGTAAAAATCCGTCGAAAACTCGAGGTCGAAAAAAATCATGATTCCTATACTTTCCTTATATCTGTATACAGATAGGAAAGTAAAAATCAAACATGTTTTTAATTCGAAGAAGAATCAACACCCTTAAGTCATTAGAACTTCAAACTTTTGACAACAGTGGCCTTTTCTAATAACACAATGTCAATGTGATGGAAGGTTATTCACTTCAAAGATGTACGTGTGTCTTTTTATCTAACTGTTGCAGCAACGTTGACATCGGTGCGGTATCTACCTGTCTTTTTTTTCATCAATCTATCAATGATAAACTAACAGCGCTGTCTTTTTATCCAACGTTGATGCAATCGATGCAACACCAGTCCATCAGTTTCAATGTATGGTTTTTACGATTAGATGTGACAACTGACAGCTGTATTGTGGTAATTATTCAGAATTAAGGAGTTAATTAATTATTTAATTGTTATTTGTGGAAAAAACCGAAAAAAATGAACTTTAAAAAATATATTCGTCCAAATTAAAGTACCTAGGTACATTGAAATAAAATTATAAACACAAATTTTATTCCAAAATGTCAATTGTTATTTATTTCAACGGTCAATCATAAATAAATCGAATCCAACACAAGGCGTTCAAGGTCGCATCGGTGAAACAACGATTCCAACAAACCGGTGGAAAAAAAGACACACGTTGTTCAAAAGCAACACTATGTTTGCACCCACCTTAAAAAAATAGACCCATGTAAAATAATTTAATAGAGTATTTTGAGCTATTTAATATTGACAGGAATTGAAATTACTTTCGAAAGCAGAATATTCTGTGAATTTACAAGATACCTTTTCCTTTTGTTAATTTATTACTGAATAACGTTATAAACTTTTTGTGTTCTGAGGTAATTTTAGCTTTAATGTTACAAATGGTAACGGAACAATAGAATATTTTTTTTAATAAATAGGTATATCCAAAATAAAATATCAACAATATTGAATAGTGAGTTTGTGTAATAAAAAAATTTTTGTTTTTATACACAATAATTCTAAAAAGATTTGGAACTTAAAAAGTGTACTTACTGTTTTCGTCTTTACGAATTTCAGAGCTAATTAACTTTATATTATTTATATAAGAAATCATTAGTCATGTTAGAATCCACCTTGGATAAGTTGTCTAAAGATTCTTCTTTTAATCCTGTTTGTACTTTGGCCATTTTTAAAAAAATTAAATTCTTAACAATTTTAAAATAAATCAAAATAATCTCGCATTATGCTCAAAATCGAAAACGAGGTTAGGATTTGAATATACAGATGAAACGATGTTGCCAAACTCAAAGAAAATATTTCGTGATATCGCGATTATGATTTGAATACCATTTCTATTAAGAAAAAAGTTTATTGAAATAGTAAGTTGCTTAATAAAAACTGAATTTAAACAAACGTTGTTTTAGTTTTAATATATATGTCTTTATGTTAAATTATACGATTTTAACCTTTAAATTGTCGGTTATCCGAAATTTCAATAATTCTTTATAAGAAGCGACAACAAGGTAAAAACGACTACTATCTAGAAGGTTATAAATATTTTTAAATTTCACTAAACGGACCCATTAATCTTATTTTAACGCTCATTTGATCTACCTAATATTACGATTTTTATATTTTTTGCTAATTTTTTGCTAGTTCTTTAACTGAGTTCTAGTTCTCCACCAGATGTAAACTACTTCAGAATTTTCCGACATGCATGTTTTGGGTTTCTGGTTATTTGTTTTTATTCAAGGAACTTCATTTGAATTGCAAATAGAAAACAATATCAACCCCATGTCTTGGTAAACTGGAGAGAATACATATAAAAAATAAATTCTAAAATTATCTTTTACTGTCAACTTTATAGCCTTCCCCTAGCGCAATATGGGTCATATGCGAACAAGGATTCCTGATTAAGGGAAGAGGGATCTTTCCCTTTTAGCGTAAGAACAACAATTCAATGTAGGGATGCAGTAATACCGATATAAGCCAATTTGTATAGACCCTAATTTTATTATATCAGTATCGACCGTTTTGGGTATTATGGGTTGATAAAATATAATGCAATTACTATATAATTCAACGTTTTATTCAAACAATGTTTTTGAAATTTCAGTTCGCAGTCGCATTGTATTAAAAATTAATTGATTGATTATACAACAATAAAACCATTTAATTTTCCAATAAATTTAAAATAATTTTTTTTTATTTTTTCTAATATGTGCACCTAACATGACACAGCACAAAATTGGAACAAACCTATTATAATACACGGAAAAAAAATTGTAGAACAAATTTCTACAATTATACATTTTTTCTCTACAATAAATAATACATATAGGGACAGGGACAATTTGTAGTAAAAATTTCCAAATATTTGTAGAGAATGTATTGTAGAGTTATTATCTACAATATTTAGTAAAAATATCCAAATGCATGATAAGAATTCTTCTACAAATTGTTATAATTTGTGCTATTCATTGTATGAATTTATATTAAAAATGTATTGCGTTTTATGAAAATAAATACGAAAATTTTACACAATAAATAGTAAAAATTCATACAAATTGTAGTAATTTTTAATAAAATTTGTAGTAGTATTTTATAATTATTATAATTATAACCTAGAAAACATGTTCCTTAATAAAATATTCAACTTATTGTTTTAATATTAAAGATATAAAGTCTTAATTACATTATGTAATAAATAACAGTAATAATAGCGCCCTCAGTCTCAGTTGGCTTTTCTGCACCTGAAAAATATGAAGTAAAAATTAATACCTATTGAACTGTTCATACCCTTAAAACGGGGATATTTATCACCTTTACACTGACTTGGATATTAAATGACTAAGTCAGATAACTAACAAAAATAAGAAAGTAGGTATGTCACAATTAAGACAAAAAAGCATCATTGAACTTGTCACAACATTCGATCGTTGGGAACCACATTCTATCGTTGACTACAACTATTTTTTTTTTAAATTAGTTATCTAATGGTAAATTATTCAGAAACAATAATAAATGTACTTACCACTAATAGAAGTTATTATTAAAATTTTCTCAAACGCATCGGTGCTTATAATATAATAATGTATTATAGGTACTCGTATATGTACCATGCTTTATTTTGTGGACATGACGAATGGCTACTGCTGTCTGGCCATTTATGATCAACGTCAGAAAACGTTGGCCAATAGCAGAATTCTGTTTTATTCACGTGACTTAGAATTTCTCCAATATTATAGAATATTTTTGAACAAAATTGAATTTTTTTCATAAGAAGGGATGTAAAGTATTACTGTTTTTTGTAGAAATAATTATTAATATTTGTACAAATTTTTACAGAAATTAGTAGTAGTAATTACGATAATTGTAAAAAATTTCTACTTCTACATACAACAGTAAAATATACTAAACATTGTGGACTTCTTTCCTATTGTTGTAGCATTTTATTCGATAATTCAATTGCTACAATAATGAATAGTTTTTAACTATAAATTGTAGTAAAATTTTTTACAAAAAGTTAAGTATTTTTCTACAAGTCTACTACCTACTACAACATTGTAGTAACATTTTCTAGTCACATTTTTTCCGTGTATAGCTATTGAACAAAAATTCACTATTTGTGAATCCCTAATTCAAAATTATATATGAAGTCAGGTAGATTCAGTACAGAGTAACAGCACAGCTTATACAATACAGCTCCACAACTCTGTGTCGGCGTCTTTGATCTGGCGGTCGAGAACCAAGCAAGACGGAATGGTGCTATCTCTGTTAGATTCAAGGGAAAAGTCGGGCCCGGATTAAACAATTTTTTTATTATTGAAAAAATTGAAAACCTTGGCGTAATAAGGTTGGTCACATGCCATATTAAGTAAGTTTTGGTAAATTACATTTTTAATTTGTTTTAAATCTTTCAAATATAATTAAAAAATTATTTAAATATAAATATTACGAAAAATAGCACATCTTTCGGATTAGAGGTAAAATAATTTATATATGGCTAGTAAAATCCTAGTTAACAAATGTTTTGAGCTAAAACAGTCACTTCACGACAAATTGTGGCTTGGATCCATTTTACACCAAGGGCTTCAATTGTTAAAGAATTGTGTCACGCTCGTGGATGCAAATCAAGTGGTACCCCCGTGTCTCTGGCAAGTGTTACTCTTCGCGCAAAGGGTTTATACCTAGATAAACGAATGCTTCGACTGAGGTCTGGGAACTCTATGGTATTTTGGAATTATAAAGAATGTGTGCTTTTGTTTTAACAATATTGGTTATATTTAGATGTATTCTTATTATTTGAAATACAGATTTGTAGAAGTTATACTTTGACAGTTTTTATTAATATAATATATTAAATTTTTATCTGACCATACCGAAGTAGGAAATTTTAAAACTTTATAGTAATGTGAAATTTGAATTACAATATTACAAGATATAACATAATTAGTACTTATTTTAGGTAGGTACTAAATTTGTACTTGGAGAAAGTAATATCGATTTTTACAAGAAAACTTGAAAAGTAAATTAATTTAATTCCTATTTCTGATGTAAAACTTAAACCAAGAAAACAAATAAATTGTAGTTTGTTCAACAAGGGTGGATATGATAGCCATATCACACAAAGACGAAGTTTGAGCACGACGTCGTAGCCGGAGAACTCAATCGTCTGATTGTGATATGAACAATCTACTCGATATGGTCAGTATATTTTTTCTACGACCCACTAACGAAAATCTACAAATTTAAAAAATTATTTTAGGTTATTTTGACAAAATAACTAATTTTAAAATAATTTACGAAGTTGACTAATTTATAAAATAAAATAAACATGAAAAATTAATTAGTCCTCGGCCTAGATTCGATCCCGGACTTTTCGCGTGGAAGACAGATGCTCTGTCTTCATCTTCACCGAAACTTTCAGGATTTTAGTTTTAATACTCGTAATTAAATTAGTATCATGTAGTTTAATTAAAATTTATTTTTTTTAAATGTGGACACAATAGAAACAAAAATGCTATTATTTATCGAGTCTGCACAAAAATTTTAATGTATATTTAATATCAATAACTAAAATATATATTGACAATTAGTTTAACAGAATTGTCACTTATTTAAAAAAATTTAAATAATAGGAGTTGGGTGACCAAAATATGAACTGTGATTTGTTGATTTAATTTTGTTAAAGTGTTCTTACTACCTAAAATGGATATGAAATATATTCGTAGTTGAACACAATAACATACTTTTTCGTTTTGTAGTATGTGCGTAGATTGGCTAATATCCATGGACAGATTACAGAACGAAAAAGTATGCTATTGCCTTCAATTGAACGAATATATTTCATATCCATTCTAGGTAGTGAGAACACTGCAAAAAAAATAAATTCGCCAATCACCGTTCATATTTTGATCAACCGACTGCTATTATTTTTAAAATTTTAAATAAATGACAATTCTGTCAAACTAATTGTCAGTATATTTTTTAGTTATTGAGATTAAACATACAATAAAATAAGTTATTCTTTTGGAAAACGTTAGCATGGATGACTAAAGGGTATTGAGTTAATTAATTCTAAAAGTGTGGTACAAATGTTATTTTTTGTAGCCAATTCTTCAAAATTATTTTGAAATATCTTTTCAATATTGAATATTAGTTCTACAAATTCATCATTTGACAGTTGCAGATTTCCAAATGTATCTGAATTGGCGTTATCATATGCCTTTAAAAAGCAATAAAAAGAAAAATCATCTATTTCAACGTGATCTTTGTTATATTTAAGACAGGTATCGCAGGAGTGGATCCGCAAGGCTTTTATTAAAAGGTAACCACACACCTACCTGATAAAAATTTTCTGTAGCAATTCGTCTTTACAATAATTTAGGGTGTTAATAATTTCATCATAAAATAAAATACAAGGTGTTCCATTTAAAAAACATACATTTTAATTTGCCAGGCAAAAACGTGACACCCTGTATATCCAAAGATATTTTTAAAATATGTAGGTATTTTTCAAATCCATATAACTTTTATTTAAAACTTTCTTGCGTGTCTACAACAAAATAATGAACAATAACGCACTAATGGGACACCCTGTATAAATTATATTTTTACCAATGAAAGTTTCTTATAATGTGGTACTTATCGGTTTGGGTCCTTGTGAAAACTAAAGAATGTTTTCTTGCAGGTATAACCCTTATTAAAACAGCTTTTGACTGCACAAACAGAATGATGTCTTTTTTTCATTCATTCTACTCACAGCTAAAGAGTCACCAAAATAATAACAGTACCTTTAACTCAAACAAAATCTACGAAATTATAGGCTCCACGAAATTATACAATCAACGAAATTATACGCACGACTCAACACCTTACCTAAGTACACTTCTGAACGCCAAAACCGTCTTTTCCCTTCGAAGGCGGAGCTTAAGCGATTCGCGACGAAATCGACGCAAACCGTTGCCGCCAAGAGAGTGTTTTAGCTGTATTGTTAAGCTGTGGTAACAGTAGAATAGAACCATTATTATGCACCAAAGGTATGCATTTGGCCGAAATAATTTGCATGTAAAAAATTATTCAACAATACAGTTACCTTCAGCTAAGTAAAAGAAGGTACTGGATGAAGAGCTGTTACCTTATACGAACGTGTTATAATGTATAGAATTACCAATCCCATAGTAATCTCCCTATTATTTGTTTAAAAAATTCTACCTGTTATTCTTCGGAAATACGTGATGGTCGATGGATTGGAGCCTCGATTGGAGCCCACCTCTGAGAATCGGATGCCACAAAACTATTTTATGACCGAATAAATATTTGTTCGGCTTAGAAAAATCCAATAATGGGTCATAAAAGTTAATGAAATTAGACTTTTAGTAAATTAAGAAAAAATTGATTATCCTTCATATGAAGGATCACTTGATAGGTTGTCGTGTACAGTCAGTGGTGGAACTCGGGTGGAACATTATATGAAAAATACTACTTTCACAAATAGAAATTAAAATAATGATTCGCGGTAAGGAGTAGTCGAATCAATTCTTGTCTTAGGTGGAAAGTTTTTTTTCTAAAATAAATTACACAAAAATTACAATGATTATTTATTTCAAATACAGAAATGAAAGTAACCTGGTAAATCGGCAAAGGCCAAGCCAATTGCTGAGAATTTATTGAATCATAATATCCTAAAAGAAATATAAATATAATAATCGATTAAAAACAATAAAATTATAAGAAATATATAAATTTTAAAAATGAATTCAATATAAAATCATCAAAATGCAAAACACCAAACACATTGAAAATTAAAAAATTAATCGACTTACCTTAAGGAAGATTAATTGTAATTTTCCGAGCTTGTCCGTAGATATAACTACATTGTAGTTTCCTTGAAACCTACCCATCAGCACGTATTTTTTCTAAAGTAAAATGCCCCATATTCACTGCTCCTATCGTATACCAAACCTGCATATCATTCCGTTGAAGTGCATGTTACGAAAATCACCTTAAATCTGGGAACTAAATATGTATCCACATATATTAGGATGGGATGGGAAATCATTATATCTACGGACAAGCTCGGAAAATTACAATTAGTCTTCCTTGGTAAGTCGATTAATTTTTTAATAATTACATTGTAGATGTTCAGAGTAAGAAAAGGTGATTTTCTGAATAATTGTTTATGTGAACATCATAAACGTAATTAATTAAACGAATATTTACATTTATAGACAATTTTATAACTACTGACTAGCTAAAAAGTGAATGAGAATAATAACATTATTGTATGATCACAATTTAAGAATAGGTCAAATAATTGATTTAATTTCCAAATCAATAATAGTGTTAGCAAATGTGTCATTGCGTTTTTTTATAATTTTAAAATGTAAAAAATGTTATAGAAGAAGGTATCTAACCTCCGATATTTCTTATCTATTCAATACTTACACCTACCTTAAATGCAGCAAATGTTAATGCGTATAGCGTACACTAGTCAGTATGAGATGTTGCTCCCTATTACGAAACAATTAAGTTTCTGATAATATATCTCATCTTTATTCTATCAGAGTTTTTATTTCTATCCTTTTGGTTTATTCATCATATTGATTTAGGGCACCTACTGTTAGAGACGTTAAAATTATCATGCGCCTCTACCAAGACTAATGCGACTGGCTAATTAATGCAATTTAGATATCACTGAGTGTTCAATTAGCTAATTTTAAAACAAATATGTTCTTAATATATTCAATATATTTCATTTCATATAAGTATTTATTAGATTTATTGTACCCTTCATAATGTATTTCACCATCAGGAAGGATTCGAACAATTTCCTTGGCACCAGGGAAATCTTGTTGTGGCGTGAATGGCTCTTCTTAAAAGAAGAGGTAAGCAAACATAATAGTAAAAAGATAGGAAAGGCATAATATCCTGACCATTAGTCAATCTAAGATAAATGCATTCAGATTCTGGGACTGGAAACCATGAAATAAATCTTGAACATTTTCTAATTTAGTGTTGTGGCAAACAAATCTGTTTCCGCATAATTAAACCTTTTTACAATATTGTTAAACACACGTTTAATTTATATATTTGGTAATTGATCTTGATTCCCTCTCTGCATTTGTGTTTGCTGTCGACGAGATATGGCAAAAATTAATTTTATGATTCCACATCGATTTATACAAAACATGGCTGTTTGGTTATCAGCCTTCGTAATATGCAAGAGATTTTAAAGCATAAAATAGTGCCTTGATTTTTAAGAAGTTAATGTGCAGTTTGTGGTATTTAAAAACATTCAAAAGGGACACCAACCAGTCTGTGAAACGTCTAAAAATACCTCGAAAAATACCTCTCTCGAGTACAGATTGGGTTTTATAACTTGACCTAATCCAACATTTTTCTGCAACCATTCTAATTCTGGTAATAATGAATTCGGAATGATAATTTTCCTACGATATTTAAGGTAATCTCCTTGAAGCGAAATATATTTTATTATTTCGAGAGATTTTATATGAGTAAAATCGTCACTTGTAGCAGTATAAAAAGATACGAATTTATCTACTAATATCTTTGATACTGTATTGATAAGGTTACTCATCCAAGTGTTAACCGCGCCCAACACGGCTTAACTATGGTGATCGGACAAGAACCGATCGTCATCTTGGAAATTATTTCTGGTAATATTATATCTTAATCTCTTTCTTTAGCTTGGGGTAACGGTCTGACGGCCCCCTCTTTTTCTTCTTATCCTTCATTCTTCCATTGTACACTGTTATAATTTTTAATTAAATTTATTGAGCTTTTCACACATGGTTCGATTGTTTTGAAAAAAATGGTATTTATATTCCTTTAACTCAACTTAAGTCCACTCGGTCTTATTTAATATTTTTACAAGCCTGTAATAAACCTAAAAGGCACCTATTTCTAGCGTGATGTTGCAATGTTCTCAAAATTCCTCCAATTTTAAATGAGAGACATGAGCCGACATGGCATGATGAACATCGCTAAATAATTGACAGACTTATGCCTATGATAAATCGGTCGTGTTCCTGCGCTGGTTTTGGTAAGCAGGATTGAATTTCGAGTTTTACCGTTAGCTGGAATTTTGTAATTATTGAAAAGTTCTTTTGCTGATCCACTGGCTACACCATTTAACAAATTAATTTTAACGAACGATTTCTTCATAAAGAGTAACATTGCAATCTGGTTGTATTTTCTATTTTCATAATAATTTACATTGAAACCCAGAAAACCAGAAGAATGATCATGAATCGCTCGACTTTCTAATGATATGTTCTCTAGGTCTATATTCTGCTTATTACCTCAAACAGTAGGACCAATAAAGACAAGATAATATTTTTTCGTCTTAATAAAATCGCAAATCGCTCGATTGCTTTTAAGTACCGCTTAGAAGTTTAAGAGCATATAATTTTTATATAAAACACAAAAAATCGCATGTATTTTTGTTTTGTTTTATTATTTTAAAAACATTTATTGGTCAAAGAAAACTTATATTTTTTTATTCAGAAAGGATCACACATTCATCCCTGTATAAATCCATAGAAATAGAAAAATTATCAAGAATCGCTTGACTTCCTAATGATCTATATTTATGTAAGAATAGTAAACGTCTATTCTGCGTAATTCATAAAGTAGGAACATAAAAGACAGAGTCAAATGAGTATTTCGTTTCAAGTGAAATCGCTCGATTTTAAAATACATTATTTTTGTATAGAATTACTGAAAAAATCGCATGATATTTTCAGTATTTAGAAGGGATAACACACGTTCTTCCCTGTATAAATGCAGAGAAAAAACTAATATGATCAAGAAATGTTTGACTTCCTAATGATATATATTTATGCAAGAATAATGAAGGTCTAATCCGCTTAATCCAAACAGTAGGGTTAAGACAAAGTTAAATAAGTATTTCGTCTCAATGAAATCGTTCGATTTCCTTCTAGAAAATACCGCCCGGTATTTTAAAAGATATTATTTTTACACAGAATTAGTACAAAAGTATTTAGAAGGGATAAAACACATTATTATCAGAATAAGTCCATAAAAAGAGAAAAATCAACAAGAATCGCTCGACTCCCCAATTATCTATATTTATACAAGAATAGCGAACGTCTATTCTGTTAATTTAAACAGTAGGGTTAAGACAAGGTCAAATGATTATTTCGCCTTAATGAAATCGCTCGATTTCCTCTTATAAAATACCGCCCGGTATTTTAAAAGATATTGTTTTTACATAGAATTAGTATAAAATTATCTGGAAGGGATAACACACATTCTTATGTGAATAAGTCCATAAAAAGAGAAACATTATCAAGAATCGCTCGTCTTTCTAGTGATCTATATTTATACAAGAATAGCGAACGTCTATTTTGTTAATTCAAACAGTAGGGTTAAGACAAAGTTACATGAGTATTTCGTCTTAATAAAATCGCTCGATTTCCTCTTAGAAAATACCGCCCGGTATTTTAAAAGATATTTTTTTTACATAGAATTAGTACAAAAGTATTTAGAAGGGATAACACACATTCTTATCTGAATAAGTCCATAAAAACAAAAAAATCATCAAGAATCGCTCGACTTCCCAATAATCTATATTTATGCAAAAATAACGAACGTCTATTCTGTTAATTCAAAAAGTAGGGTCATAATCATAAAGACAAGATTAAATGAATATTTCGCCTCAATGAAATCGCTCGATTTCCTCTTAGAAAATACCGCCCGGTATTTTGAAAGATACTATTTTTACATAGAATTACTGCAAAAGTATTCAGAAGGGGTAACACACGTTCTTCCCTGTATAGTCAAAACAGAAAAATCATCAAGAATCGCTCGACTTCCTAATGATCTATATTTATGCAAGAATAAGGAACGTCTATTTTGTTAATTCAAACAATAGGATGATAAAAGACAAGATTAAATGAATATTTCGTCTCAATGAAATTGCTGGCTTTCCTCTATTATTTATATTATTTTATTTTTATTTAGTTTTTCTTTTTTATGTATAGAATCACGATTTTTTTAAATGCAAGAAATATGACGACGACAGCGATGTTGTATAGGTAATACGATATCCGGACAAACTTAAGATTTTATTTATGGGATATTTCGAGGGAACACATTAATGCTTTGTTGATGTTAACGAATATGAAATATGTTTAGAATGTAAAATATTGATTGGTAAACGAACCAAAACGAATTATTATAATTATAATAATTATGATGGTGGGTGAGGTTTTTCATGATGGTGGGTGAGGTTTTCCGGGTTTTCCTCACCTGTAAGTCAAATGGCACCATCAATCATCTTTAAGTCGACCCGGAGCGCCACGGCAAATAATAATAATAGCCGTCACTTTCCCCGCACAAGCTCAGCTTTTGGGCTTAAAATTCACTCGTAAGAGGGTGAATTAGGGAGAGTATTATTATTATAATTACTTTTAAATATAATTGTATTGTTTTATAAAATAAAGTAGTTCATTTTCGATATTCAGAAGGGATAACGTACGTTTTCCCCTGTATAAACAATATTTTATGTTAATGATGAAATATAATAACAGCCTACCTGTTGTTTCACCTGCCTTATCAACTTTGTTTTGCACTATTTTTATCCCGATCTTAAGAAAAGTGAGCGCGTTTTAGCATTTTTAAATTTTTAAATTTACTTTTAAATATAATTTAGTCCGTTGCCGATAAGCACGAAAAAAGGAATGATATGCAGGTTTGGTATACGATAGGAGCAGTGAATATGGGGCATTTTGTATACTCTAGAAAAAATACGTGCTGATGAGTAGGTTTCAAGGAAACTACAATGTAATTATATCAAGGACAAGCGAAGGAAAATTAATAATATTGTTAAAGTATTATGTATTTAGTATTCGCTACAGGTTTTTCGTACTAAGTATTGATTAAAATCGACTATACGAATTTAATATCTATTAATAACTTGCAACAGATTTCTTTTTATTTAATTTTTAAAAATATTTAATGATTTTATTTCTCTTTAATCTACAGGTAGATAATTAAATAGATATTTTCATTTAAAAGTCAATGCATTATTGTAAAATGACTTATAATGCCATCGAATTGGAGTATTTACCAATATTTACTGGATATGATATGCCTTCTTAGCAAATGTCAATATAAAAAAATAAGTAACTATTCATGTATCTATTTTGGCGTTGTCAATATTGCTTTGTTCGTAGCCAAGATTTCTAAATAAACACATTACGAATATATTTGTGCCTTGTTTCCATTTGAATTGAATTAATCCATTTTTTTTGTATACTTTTATGATACTGAATCCCATCTAAACCAATCATTTTGTCAAATAACCATATTAAAACTTTAAGGAACCACCGCATAATTTTCACAACTCTAGCTTCGGCCTTAATATGTAAAACTAGAAGGGAATAATCCTACCTCTCAAAAGTGGCCATCTTCAATGAGAAAATACATATGTATCATTAGAAAGCGCATGCTCCGTTCCGAATGTGTGTGAGATTCTAATAATTCGCGAACATTGATTGGAATATTCCACGAATGATTAGATCACAAACAAGCAGCATGTAGACAACTAAGTAATGTCATACATAATCTAATATTTGTGTTTATGTTCAGTTGTCCTATTGTGACACGTTCCGAACACCCTTCTAATTTAGCAAACATTTGTGATGCTTCAAAATCCAACGACAAAATGTAAACAGTTTTTAATCTTTGAAAAATATAATACCTACTTAAAATAAAATTATTTAATAAAGATATTAATATTTAATAACAAAAATTTTTAGGTTTTCAATTATCCAATACAAAGACAGTATGAAAACACAAAAAGTATTGTAATAATTAGTTGTTAAAATTATCAATCAAACTAAAATCACAAATCAAGTTTAAACTAGATATTGTACGACCACCCACAGTGAATCTCAGGTAGAGAAATGTAAATGTTCTACAATTGGTTGAAAACAGACCTAGTGACGACAGGCATTGTGTATAATATTGTATTTTTGAAATAAAATTTATTTGATTCAAATAAAACCGAAATTGTTTCAAAACAAAGTAAAATTAAATCTATTGGGTTGTCATTTTAAAAAAATGATTAATTTTCATCAATATAATAATAATTAATAATTACACATTTATTGTCCACATATAAAGTACATATAGTACAGTTTATACAATTAAAAATATATATATATAAAAAAAAGTCAGTGGACAATTGGCCCAAATTGGTTCAGGTGCGGATATTATCCACCACTGGTCTTCCACCAATGCCAATATGATATAAAAAAATGCACTTTGAGAATGCTTTCTAAAATTATAAGAAAAGTTTAATGCAAAGGGAAAGAAAGAGGAAAGGAAACAGAAAAGGATAAACAAAAGGAGAAAGAGAAATGAGAAAATAAAAAATAATAGAAATAAAAAGTAATTATTGTGTTTGCAGCAGTATATTTTTATAGCGGCATTTAACGGTTTCTGCTTTTAAATGTAATAATGTTGGATCAATTTTTAACAGGTTATTGATATGAACTGTGACATTGTAGGTAAAAGAACTTTTAAAACTAGCTTTGAAAAATCTAGGCAATCTAAGTATGGATTTAAAACGAATATTTAGGTTATGAACATCAGTTCTAAATGTTAATTTTTCATGCAAGTATGGCGGTGTCCTCATATTAAATAATTTTTGACTGAGACAAGCAAAATGTAAATTTCTTCTATTAACCATATTTAACCATTTAGTTTCTTTAAATTTAGTAGAAATGTGATCATATTTACGAATTCCAAATATTAACCGTACACAAGAATTCTGCAATTTTTGAATTCTTGCAGACTCGAAAATGTTTAAACAAGGACCATATACAATATCACAATGATTAAAATTTGATAAAACTAGTGAATCACATAACATTTTTTTTACATCTGGTGATAAAAAATATCGTTGCGCATATATTAGTTTCAAACTTGCATAAGACAATTTTAATTTTGATGTAATATGTTGTTCAAACTTCAATTTTGAATCTACAGTAAGTCCTAAGTTTTTACATTGCGTAACAATTGGGATAAACTCGTCATTAATTTTTAATAATGTCGCGGAGTTTACCGAATCCCTAATTGACTCATTACAAAAAATCATTGCTTTGGATTTTTTAGGATTAATTTTTAGTGAATGATTTTTAGATACATTAAAGATTTCATTTAAATCAGAATTAATATGCTGTATAGATTCATTTAAATTGGAGTACTTAAAAGAATAGTATAATTGGGTGTCATCAGCGTATAAATGATAATTACAGTATTTAAGTATACTTGGAAATTGTGAGGTATAGAGAGTAAATAATAAAGGGCCCAAAATACTACCTTGAGGTACACCAGATGTAATCTCCAACGGTGTGGAAGACATATTATCTATTTGAACAATTTGTTTTCGCTGGTAAAGATATGATTTTAATAGAGACACAGATGTATTATTATATCTAAAAAACTTCAACATGGCAAGTAAAATTTTATGATTTATATTATCGAAAGCTTTCGAGAAATCTAATAGTATTAAGATAGAAATCTTGTCCTTATCCATGGCTCTAATCAAATCATCTATAACATCCGCTAGAGCTGTGGCACAGCTGTAGCCTGACTTAAAACCAGATTGTTTGCTAGGTAATATATTGTTGTTTTTCAAAAACCCTCTCATTTGAATTTCCATTACTCTCTCTAATATTTTGGAAAAAACTGGTAAAATACTAATTGATCTTAAATCACTGTATTCTTCAGGTAAAGTTACTTTTGGTAAGGGCAAAACTTTAGCGAATTTCCATGATTCAGGAAAATAACTATTTTTTAAGCATTCATTAATAATGTGTGTAATAATGGGTAATAGAAATGGACAACAGAAGTGTAAAATGATAATATTAATATCATCCATTCCGTAAGCTTTAGATTTGATATTGTAAATAATATTATTGACAACATCTTCGGAAACATCATTAAAATAAAAATCTTCAGTAATATTTTCTTTAAAATTGTTAAGGTAAAAATGTTGCAAATCTATTTGTATAGCAGAGTTATTAATGTTTGAAGTAAAAAATTTGTTAATGGCATTAACATCTTTTAGGTTTGGAGGTAGGTCAATTTTTTTTTGTCTCGATATATTGAGTTTTTTTAATTCTGCACATTTTTCCTTAATATTACAAGATTGAAATTTAAAATTTAAGTAAGCCCTTTTTTCTGCTTTTATAGCTGTTGTTGTGTAGTTTCTTAATTGTTTATAGTAATCCCAATGCATTGGAAGTTGTGTTCTGCGAAATTTTTGCAAGGCTTTATCTCTAAGCCTTTGCATATAAATAATATTTTCAGTAATCCAAGGAGAATGTTTAATTAGTTTTCTAGTTTTTGATTTTTTTGGAGCATGTATATCTAAAACTGTAATTATGTAGTTATTTAAAAACTCTACTTTTTTGTCAATGTTTTCAGTAAAATAAATATTGTACCAGGGCATAGATGCCAAATGATTTTCAAAATGTGCATGATTAATCTTTGTAAGTGACCTATATTCTACTTTAAAGTCGTTTTGAGGTACATTGTGAAAATTTTTAAATTTGCAGTTTATTGCTGAATGATCCGCAACTAGATTATGATTAACAAATTCTGCACATAAATTGATATTAATATTAGTAATAAATAAGTCTAACAAAGAGTTAGCCCTTGTTGGTTCTTTAATTATTTGTAATAGATCAAATGTTTCAAGTATCTTGTTAAAACGAATTGTAGTAGAATCATCAATATCCAACATGTCTATATTAAAATCTCCTACACATATAATATAATCAAAATTTGATTATATGTTAGTCTTCATTGAAAAAAACTGGTTTAAAAATAATTTAAATATTCTGTCATACGTAAGATTTATTTCACGAAAAAAATTACTTTAAATTTGGTAATTTTAATATATAGGGGTCTATTCTGTAACTATAGTTGTTATCTGGCAAATTTCTAATAACTTACTATCCTACCACTTTCATAGCAAACTCTACAGGGTGGATCGGATTTAATTTGCGTATACAGAGATCTCGTAAACCGTAAGATAAACATTGTCGGTTAAATGGGGAAAAAGTTTCGTATTTTGACTGATAATACAATGATCCATAGAAGTTCCAGATTTTCTGACTGGTTCCGGAGATATTCGACAAAATCCGAAAAACCTTATTTTCGTTTTTTAAGTCGTGCGTTGTTATTATAAAAGATACAATAAAAATTATACAAAATTTTTGTTATAAATCAAGTTCCCTATAATCTGCCATGTCAAAATTTTTATTATGACGTTTCGTATTTTAGGGCCATCTTCAACTTATTTTTTTAAATATGGGCCTGGATTTTTAACTGTAATTTTTTATAGCTTTTGTATAGCTAAATACAACGATATGTTACATTTACCATTTTACTACGTTTCGTCAATGAAAATATCATCAGCTATGTAGCTTCTGATGATACCGTTTCTTACTTGATTAAAACAAGACAGCTAATTAAATAATAATTAAAAAACAAAAAAATGCTTAAAATGTGAAATTTTAAATATTATTTGAAACATAATACAAGAATTATTTAATTACAAAATGGGTTACCATTTTTTATCAAACATGATTAAGTACAACCAGCAAACAAGACTAATGAAGAACGAATTATGGTTGTACACGTTCTACAAATATTAAAACTAATAACATAAACAAAATTCAAAAACAAAAACAGTCACAATAGTTGCTCAAAATTTAGTCCATTCTGTTGGATAAAGAGTGCAATTCTCCTAGACATTTGGGATGTAGTTTTATCAACCATTTCTGGTGTAATTTTTTAAAATGCATCTACTATTCGTTGACGAAGTTCTTGTAGATTATTTGGCATATTTTTGTCGTAGATTTGGTTCTTTATGAAGCCCCATACAAAATAATCCATGGGGTTAAGTAACGGAGATCGAGGAGGCCATCTTATTGGTCCATTGGTACCAATCCAATTACCTCTAAAATATTGATCGAGATACTCTGCAACCCTTCTAGCGTTGTGTGCACCACAACTAGTTACGCGGCAACACTTACATTCTCGACATTTAAGATCCGATGAAAATTTCAACATAAATTTTTCAAATAAAACTTTCTTAATGGGATCGTTGCTAATTAATGGAATACATCTTTTTAATAATCTGCCAAAAAAAATAAAAGACTCTAGCAATTTGAATTTGTTTAACAAAAAATTATGTAAATATCTTAGAGAATCAAATTAAACAATTGTGTATATTATGTAAGATAACAAAAAAAAAAAAAAAAAAGTAAATTAAAAAAAAATAATTGTATATAATAGCAATGGCTAAATAAACGGATTCATTCATTCATTAACTGTCTTGCATAAAGTATTGAAGATTTTGTCTTGTTTGTAAGGGCAACTCATCGAGTACTTCCTCCAATAAATGTAGGTATCGGAACTGATTTAAATTACCATCCAAAAAAATCGGCCCAATAATCTGATTATTGATTAGTCCACACCACACATTTTGGGTAAAACGGAACTGTGGTCTAACTTCTCTGATTAAATGGGGATTAGAAGTAGCATACAAATGCTTGTTTCTGGGATTAAATATTCCACTATTAGTAAAGGAGCATTCATCCGTCCATAATATCTTTTTGTTGAAAGAATGGTCATTGCGCAGTTTTCTACTACACCAACGACAAAACATCAGTCCTCTATCAGAGTCTCCAGCGTGTAATTTCTGGACTTTTTGAAATTTATACCCGTGGTATTTATGTTTCTTTAAAATTCTTTTAACCGTGGAGGTTCCCACTACACATTCTTTAGCTATTCGCCTAGTAGAATTTTCAGGGTTAATATGTATTTGGGCAAGAACATTAATTTCATTATCAGTATGTCGAACCTGATATCTAGTTCTCCTTTTTTTCACACTGCTATGCTCTGCCATATTTTTTGAAATATAAGAAAACATCCTCTTAGATGGCTGTTGTCTATCAGGATATAAATCTAAATAAGTCTGAGCTGACCGGGTTTCATTCCTATAGCATCTTATGTACACATCATACATATCTTTCTTCTCTTATTCAGTATAACGAGCCATAATATTAATTTAAAAAGTACTGTAATATTAGATGTTACAGATTATAACAGAAATACTGGTGACAAGTTACAACTGACATGCATGGCAAACATGATTTTGTTAAGATCTTATGTATGCAAAAATGAAAACATTAAATATAGAAAAAATACGGTGTGAGAAACCTAAGCGAAAGATTTTACAGAAAATAAGGTGATAGGAATTTATAGATTGCTTGACCGTTTTGTTTTTCATTTTATGTTTTTGTTATTAGCTTTATTATTTATAGAATGTGTACAACCATAATTCGTTCTTCATTAGTCTTGTTTGCTGGTTGTACTTAATCATATTTGATAAAAAATTGTAACCATTTTGTAATTAAATAATTCTTGTATTATGTTTCAAATAATATTTAAAATTTCACATTTTAAGCATTTTATGTTTTTTAATTATTATACCGTAGGACAAACTTTTATGTTCCATTTACGTTTTGAAGTTATAAAATTTTTTTTGATTATAGGTGTGACACCTCAGAGGACAGAGGAATTTGGTATATTAACTAAAAACTATTTTGAAAAATGTTTTTCGGTGGGTAGGTACCAGTGAGAACCCTATTAAAAAGCAAGAACAGCCTGATCTTATTTCAAGATTATTAATTTCTTCAATGAAACTATCCTGTAATTCAACCAAAATCAATATATTTATGTCAAAGAACATATTATTTTTGTAACAAATTTATTTGTATTGGATTTAAGAACAAGGTATTATTGAATATAAATAAAGTATATTTAAAAAAAGTGTAAGACTATTTCATTTTAGATGTACATAATACAGATACTCTTCATTTACTTAGAGGTATTTTGGTTAGGGCAAGTTGATTCTAATATTGAAGCAAGGCGTATTAGCTATTGTTGAACAAGTATTACTAGAATTTCAAATCGAGACGCGTTTTACTTGCGGATATACAAACGCAAGCATTGAAATAAGATCATTCATCTTTAATATAGAATCTTTTTTTTTCTGTGTGGTCAATACACTCAAATTTGACAATTTTCTTGAAATAAAGTTTTACGAACTCTATAGCGTGCAAAATAATAGTACTTTAAGAACGGTAGTAAAAAAAGAGTTTATTGTGATTCGTGGTTCATAAACAAATACATTTTCCTGTATGTCAATCTTAGTTGAAGTTTTTTAGCCCATATATTTGTTCCAGTTTTGGAGATTTTGTATTCTTAGATACCTTAGTTTAATTTTTATTGGTAGTAACTCATCATTCATACTTACAACAAAAAGACTCTTTATGAAAACTTTAATTGAATAACTTTGAGGTAGTCTGCCGGGGTATATCTTCTGAATAAAATAGTGAGCATAAGATTAAGCCTTATCGTAGTCTATTTGAATAATAAGATGTAATTTAACGAATGGAATTAAGGGGCAAATGCCGATTGAGCGCAAAACTTGGAATCCCAGCATGAATCTTATAATCGGATTTGCCAATTGAGCGCAAGGATTTAAAATGGTATGTTATGATTGAGCGCAAAGCGGAAGAAACTAAATTTAGTTATTTAACACATCTAAATATATCTATTTGATGAAATTTTAAATCATTTTTATTTTAAATAAATATATTAATTCAAAATGTAATTCTAATGGGACTTGTTTCAATAAAAGCAAACAAATAATTTAAAAATAATATTTATTGTCACTTTATAATTTACAGTTTGTAAAAAAGCAATCCTAGAAATATTTTTTCTTTTATAAAGGTTGATTAAATTTGAAATATATTCTAAACGTTTCTTATAATTAATATTTCTAATTTTGTTTTCAAAATGAACACTATGGCTATGAAACGACTCACATACGTTGGTACTTCTTTCTCTACTAACTGAACACATGAAGCCCATATTTCTGGTGAAAATCTTGCTGACTCACTGATGTAATTGTCCGTTAAATAATCACAGAAAGCTGTAACTCTAAGGTCAGCAGGAAGTGTAGCTATGAGGTCTTCTACAAAACAGCTAACGACTCCAGAAAGATGAGGCCAAATGTCCAACTTAAGCATTTCGCTCTCTGTGTTGGTGTATTCTCCTTCAAGTCCAAGGTTTTAGATTTTTCGCACCCAAGCTTGCAAAATGTGAAACCTGCATCCAATTATTGTAATGTTGGGCCATATTACCCGTGCCACAGTAATAGAAATGTTATATCTTCTTCATATTCATCTATTATCGATCGGAAGACTTCTTCGTATTTCTCAACTTTTTTGTTTTTAACTAACGCAAAACCTAGTGGAATGTAATTGTCCGTTAAATAATCACAGAAAGCTGTAACTATAAGGTCAGCAGGAAGTGTAGCTATGAGATATTCTACAAAACAGCTAACGACTTCGGTGTTTTCCAGAAAGATGAGGCCAAATGTCCAACTTAAGCATTTCGCTCTCTGTGTTGGTGTATTCTCCTTTAAGTCCAAGGTTTTGAATTTTTCGCATCCAAGCTTGCAAAATGTGGAACCTGCATCCAATTATTGTAATGTTGGGCCATATAACCCGTGCCGCCTTGTGTATTGCTTCTTCGAAGCAATACACAGGTAGAGTAATAGAAATGTTATATCTTCTTCATATTCATCTATTATCGATCGGAAGACTTCTTCGTAATTCTCAACTTTTTTGTTTTTAACTAACGCAAAACCTAGTGGAATGTAATGCCCATTTCTGACAGCATGTATTGTGAAGAATTGCGTAAAAAATTGCGAAGAATAATTAAAAGTTCCATCACAAAGAAATTGTAAATTTCTTTTGGTGCTAAAGATAATAATTCTCTTGTCCTTGTCTGCCGAAGTTAAAAATTTTTCTCCTGTCGATATTTGTATATCCATTTTTTCTAATGCTTCAAATACTTCGTTGATATTTTTTGGGAGAGGCGGACGTAGTTTTCTTCTGGAGCGGAATATTGCATTTCCAAATTGATAATTTTGTTTGGACGAACAGAAATATCTTCCACTGCTTTCCTTTTAGCACTGTTTTGGATTTTCTGAAAAAATAAATAAAAGATTCATAAATTAGATAAAAAAAATAGGGCTTTTGATATTAGAGTTTAAAATTTATGCTTAAAATATTTATCTTCTTGAATTTTATTGAATATAACATTGCATTAATGTCAAAAATGTTTTTTAATTTTTTTACAAGCTAAGTGACACAAAAATCAAAAGTAACAACATATGTATGTAATATTTAATTATAATTATCTAAATATGATCTTGATAATTACCTTAATTGTTAAATTCTTCGCTTCTTCATGATTATGTTCACCAATTGCTTCCAATAGCACTGTTTTGCTGTGATCAACTTTTAAAGCAGCCTTACATTTGTTGTTTGAACACCTATATTCTTCGCACAGTTACTCTGAATTCTATCTTTGCGAAAAGTGAAATTATGAAAAACTATAAGTTTTTGACCGCGTTCACTAATCATGAATTCTATTTGTAAAATAAAATATTAAATTGAAAATCATCATTATAACAACAACCCCTACAATCCCTTCTCCTACCAAATACTATAGGTAATCTTGTTTTGAGAAATTCATTGGCGACCAATTGGCGACGAATTACAATAAACAACCTCGTAGAAAATTTGCTTTAAATATGATAAATTCATTAAGAAATATTTATCATCTTAATCCTTCCGTTGCGCTCAATCGGCATGTAAAGTTACAGGTAAAATTTCTGCACTGTATGGAGTATAATATGGTTGCGCTCAATCGGCATACACCGGAATTAAGATATCGATAGTCGCATCAATAACGAAATATTATGTTGTTAAAGCGATATATTGAGATTTCAAGAGTGTTATTCAACAAATTAAGTCGCCAAACAATAAAATAAAATTTATTATTTTTAAATGAATTAGATATTTACACACTAAACGACCAATTACATTACTATATTTAGCCGATCAATCAAGTAGCATCATAGGGATTTTTTGCTTTTTGAGTAATATCACAATAATTTTCAAATAATTCGATTGAATACATAAAAACTGAAAGTGGTGGAAACTACTTCGGATACAAAATACAAAATCAATAATATATTCATTATTTTACTGGAAATTCCAGAATTAAAAAAAAATCTGATTTGTTCCCGATAGTTTTTTGTATTACCGGAAATGACCCGAACATCAGCGATGGTGATTAAAATGGTCTTTCCCTCGAACATTCCCCAGCTCCAGCTTAATGAGGAATGTTTGATAGAGAGCACCTGCCCACAAATAAATGCGCGAAAGTTGGATTTACCTGTTAGAATTAGCACATATGTCCTTTATTTACGACTATGGAATCATAATATAAAAATAAATATTGTTTTTTGTCTAGGTACCTTGAAGTGCAAATAATGTATAAAATATAATTATTATATTAGAGTATTCAAAAATCAGGTCATACTAGATCGATAAGACAGAAATCGAACGGTACCACTTTTTTTAGTACCGGTATATCTTTCCTATATTACGTTACATGCATACATACATTTAATATAAAATAAATTATCGTAGTGATCTTTTATGACCTTTAAGGCCTCATCAGTCCAACTTTCTATTCCTCCTCGCTCGGTTTCTCTCCCACTTCTTCAGACTAGTCTGGGAATTCCGTTTTTTATTATTTACTATACAGGGTGAACTAAATTAATGGTGTTATTGTGTAACTACTTAATGTATTTTTTTAATTAAAAAGGCGTGTTCAAAAACAAATTAAAGGTAAATTTTGTTTTCTATACTGTACTCTATATATGCCGTTCACTCTTTTTAAATCCTAGTTGACTATGGTAATTTGACACATTTCACTAATATATAATTAATATTTTTTCGCGGATAAAAAATCTTGGAAGAAAAAAATTTATAATTTTAAACATAAATGGCTGCAGAAGTTAACTCATTAATAAGTACCTAAATCTTATTCCCCTCTATTTTTGACGAATTTTCATTTGACCACCCATTAACGGAGCTTATATCAATTTTGATAGAATCTTCTGAAGGTGATTACAGCACTCTATTCAAACTCAAACTTGGTGAAAGGTATGAAGTGATAGTTACTAATTAACAAAAAAGTTAAATTTTAAATGAGACTGCAAGGATATTTCTGAGAGTTCAGGTGGTAATCCAGACTATATGGGTAGCTACTGCCTCAAAACTTACGTCATAAGGTATAAAATTTTGAACTGTTAGATTTAATGTGGATTGAAAACACAGTTTGATTTTGTTTTCTCTTACATCCTAAACCGGGGGCATTTGGCCACTAGAAACTATAAAATTTTTAAAAAAGGACCAAAATTTACGTCACAAAGTATAACAATAAAAACCATCAAATTTTGTGCGGAAAGGACCACCTATTCTAAAAGAGTGTCGTAAGACAAAATATTTTGGGGCTTTCTGTCCATAAGACAGATTTGAAATTTCAAAAAAAAATGTACGTCATAAGGTATAAAAATAATTTTTTTGCCAGATTGTTATTTACTAAATGCCCCACTCGGAAACTATTCGTAAGACAAAATAATTGGGGGCTTAGTTGCTTTAAGACAAGTATTTTTGGAAAAAGTGCCAATATTTACGTCATAAGGTATAAGAATAAAACGAATGTGATTTTGTGTGGAACTGAATATCTGATCTAGAACGGTATTGTAAGACAAAATATTTGGGGCATTTTTGTTGTTAAGACATACCTGAAATCTTAACAAAAATTTACATAATAAAGTAAATAAACGAATTTTTTGCCAGATTGCTCCTTACTAAATGAACTTTTCGGAAACTATTCGTAAGAAAAATATTTGGGGCCTTTAAAAGTATTTTTGGAGTAGTAGTATTGTAAGACATACAGTATAGAAACATAACTAAACAGATTTTGTGTGGACAGATGGTTACCGGGACTATAAAGTAATGTAAGGTATAATATTTTGTATCTCTTTGTCCACAAGACAAACCTAATATTTACAGCAAAAAACGACTATTTTTTTTATAGACACCTAATATCTATAATAAAACCCCTTAGGTAAATTTAAGCAATAAGCTAAATAAGGATGGGATGGTTGACTTCAAAAAGAATTAAATATGCAGTACACAATACTAACATAAGAAACGAAAATAAACAAAAATACAAAATAAATAATTTTCATTACAATCTTCTTCTGATTCGTTTTCAGAATCATCTGAACTTAGGACCCCTTGTTCTTTTTTTTCATCATCTTCTGAATTTTTCAGAAGAGTATCTTGAAGGTCCTCAAAAGTGGGAGGGAAATAAGATGCTGTATTCCATAAAGTGGTGTAACCTTCTTCAGTTAGTGTCCAGTCATTATTTTCTGGATTTAATGTCTTAAGCGGGTCTGAATCGCTTGCGTTATTCCAGAAAGTTACATCCGAGAATTTTATTTAGTAATACGGACTTACATGGTGGTAACAATGCAGGGTCTATATTTTTAATATTGAAAAATGGCTTAGACATATTTTCAGACTTGTTCCATCTTAAAAATAATTTCATTCTCACTAAATTTACTTGAAAACAATTGGTTTGACCATACATTTTACAAGTAAATTCTTCCAGAGAATTCAATACTTCTGTAGATATTTCACAAGATCCAAGAGAAGAGAATGCTTCTTGGTATTAAGGTCTCTTGGTAAGAATTTTAAAAGGACGAATTTTCCCCTTTCTGGCAAAAGCAGCAGTATAGTCGCTACCAGTAAAAGCATGAAAGCATGTCAGTTGTGGTTCCATATTTTTGATAATATTTAGAAATTAATATATCTTCTGTATTTTCCGAGGTATTTTCCGACTCCAAAATCAAGCCAAACTCGATGGTATGATTTTATAAATAAAGATTTCGTAATGTTATATAGAAATACTACTAAACCATATGTGTTTCCCGTTCTTATTACAATGTCTTTGTGAAAACTATCCTCTGATTTTCTGGGAGGTGAGTTAGTCTTGAATAAGTTTTTACAATGAAAAAAAAGTCTTAAATCAACCTCCTCATCTACACAGGTTAACTCGTTTACTTCTTCTGAAAATCCATTTTTGTTTACAAAACATTTGGTTTCATATGTAATATACAATATTTTATTTTTTAAACTATCCCTATGAGTAGGTATCATGCTGCCAGTCTTTAGCCAGAAATTCTGAAAATGACCTTTTAATAATTAATATTTCTAAGGGCTTTATGAAAGTCACCTCTTTTGATATGGCCCTTGTATAGAGAAAGCTGGCAAATCATTTTCTGTTGTTCTTCTTTTGGACCTCTCCATGTCTTTTATGGAAGGAATCTTGTATCTATCGAAGATTACATTTATTCGATTTGTCTTAGTCGATCTTAGTCGAACATAGTTTTTTCAAAATACGAAACTTTTTCCCCATTTAACCGATAATGTATATCTTACGGTTTACGAGCTCTCTTTATACGCAAATTAAATCCGGTCCACCCTGTATAACAATATCACAAAAATCATATATTTTTTTAATATAAATGTCTATTGATTTATTATTAATTAGCAAATATTTAATTGAAGCACCAACTGTTAATTCCCACCACAAGCAATAATTAAAATTTTAAAGTAGAGAAGAGAACCATTTTTGTTTTGGTCGGATGAAAACGATCGACGTTGCTTAAAGTCATTCTTTTAAAACGGCCGAGGAGTCATGTGAGTGTCCTTGGTTGACCGTTCTTGATCGTGGACGATCTAATCTGTTTGAGTTCTGCCTAGAGAGGTTAAAATATGCTGATTTATCGTCATATTTACTTTATCAAAAATTTAGTTTAATGTACGATATTATAAACAAATTACTTTGACATTATAAAGGTACGTGCTGTTGCGATACCAATTTTTCCTAAACATTTTGTGACAAAGTGTTTGAATATTAACTACTGATACAATAATTTATGATAATATCATAAAATATGACAAAGCTCGGGAATTTCATAATGCTCAACATGGAATTTACATGAAATATTTTCTCTATAAATCTCGCATTTTGTTCATTCAACCTAGATGAAAGTAAAACTTGACAGGATAATATTTTAACCAATTATTTTTAATAAACTCCATGAGATAAAATTTCTTTGTGTACAGCTTGCTATAGAACAATCAACTATGTGTACACATAAATTATCACATTTTTTAACCGACGCGACGTTTAATAAATATTATGAAAGCAATTGATAACATTATTTTCATCACTCTTTATTATTAATTATTTGTATTAAATCAATTTATAGCTATATTGATTTCCAGGTTCTTTACTGCATACCAGAGATGTCAAAAGTATTGATATGACATAAATTGTATGTACAGTCTGTTCGCTATACTTACGCGGGTTTCGGATTAACAAAATTATGTAAATTAGTTATTGACAAGCAGTTCCAATAAGCCACTTCTTAAGAAATTAGGTAAAATTGCCCTAATGGTTAGATTTAAATTAACCCGGGACCGGTGTCTGCGGGTCATCATGACCCGCTTAGGTATAATTTAGTTTGCCCTACCCTTACCATTTAAGATGGGTTATTTGACCTTGTAGTACCTTCCTAGATATGCTTTACCTAAATAATTCAGGTAACGTCATTTAGTTTGGGTAAGCCATTGTACCACTAGAGAGTTGTGCGGGTCATCTTGAGACGCAGCGACCTTTTTAGACTACTTTAAGTGTTTGTTTTAGTGAAAAATGAAATAAAATATTTTACACATTGCTAGCTTTTAATAATAGCATCTTTTAGAATTTTCAAAAATATACAGGGTAATCCGGAAAAGTATCAAACCAAAACATTGTTTTTTTTAATGGAATACTTTTTATATGATTCATTCTTGCCAATTTCTAGAGTATTTTTATATTAGGTCACTATATGCCAATACATGAACCCAATTTCTATGTAACATTACAAAGTTAGTTACTCTAAAAAGTGGCAAAAATCAGAAGGTGTTCTATTTTTTAAAAAAAAAGTCATTTGGATTGATACGCTTTTTCGGATCACCCTGTATAATTTGTAATAGTGTGGAAAGATTCCAATAAGTATAAATAATATGTTGTCCTTTTTCTGTTCGTTAAATGCTTTATACTAAGTCTTTAATATATGTATGAACTTGATTATAATTTTTTTTCAGTGATATTTTTTTCAACTATGGATCAAATTAATCCTATACCTTCCCGATTTTTTTATGGCCTAGACCCTGAACCTAATGAAGAAATTGGAGGAGACGAAAGTGATGTTGGGAGTGATGCTGATCCACAAGAAGAAAATAGGGATGATTAAGAAAGGGATACAGCTACAGATCAGAGTGACGCTGATAGTGAAGACTCTAGCGGATCTAGTACTTCTGATGATGATATCCCATTAGCTTACAGGGGTAGATATATAGGAAAAGACGGAACCAAGTGGAAGATGTCAATACGTACTAGACGGCGAAATATCGTAACAACCCATTTACCCGGTAACAAAGGAGCAGCTAGATAAGCTAATACTCCATTGAAAGCTTGGAAATGTTTTTTCAGTGATGAAATTCTTCAAAACATTGTAAACTATACCAACATTTATATTGACATGATCAAAGATAACTATGAACGTGAAAGAGACGCGAAAATGACTACTTTAGAAGAAGTAAAAGCTTTGTTTGGGCTTCTGTACTACGCTGGAGTATTGAAGTCTTTCCATTTACATAATGAAGAATTATGGAGTAACGATGGAACTGGTGTACAAATCTTCCGGTGTGTAATGTCACAGCAAAGGTTTCGATTTTTGCTTAGAGTACTTCGCTTTGATAATAGAAATGATCGCCGTGAAAGACTTGTAGAAGACAAATTAGCGCCATTGAGAGAAGTGTTTGAGTATATTGTAGTAAAATGTCAAGAAAATTACTCATTATCTGAATATGCTACTGTCGATGAAATGTTGTGGGCTTTTCGTGGAAGGTGTCCTTTTCGACAGTATATGCGAAGCAAACCAGCGAGGTATGGAATTAAAGTTTTTGAATTAGTCGATGCCCGCCTATTTTATACCCTAAATATGGAAGTATATTTGGGTAAACAGCCACAAGGTCCATTTGTGTTAGACCAAAAGCCTGCCGAGGTTGTCAAAAGGCAAATAGCACCAATAAGTCGCAGTGGGCGGAACGTAACCTATGATAACTGGTCGATGGCCCCTTACAGCATTTTTCCACCTTCTAAATGTAGTTGGTATTATTGCCTTCGTGGTGTCTAGTTGTAACAACCCAGAAGAGCAGAGGTTAGTAAGACGAATCTGGTTAAAAGCCCGCCAAAGAACGTGTTTCTCCTTTTATGAGATCTTGGTTACAAATTGTGAATCTTCCGAAGCTTCTACGATTGAACATTCTTCAGGTTCTTCAAAAAAATGAAGCACCGGTCCCAGAAAATAATCCTATAGAGGCAGGTCCAAGGAAAAGGAAGAGATGTGGGCTATGCCCAAGAACTGGTTATAAGACTCACCATGTATGTCCAAAATACCAATTGTACATATGTGGAAATCACGGAATCTTAGTATGTCGCAGTTGCCTTGAAAATGTATGATATTCCACTTTTTTACACCATAAGTAAATTGTTAATTTATGTTCGCTGATTAGTGTGTAAAATTTTACTTCACGCTCTAGTGCGTACAATAAAACTCTACGCCCTAATGTGCAAAGTAAAAACACATTTTAGTATTTTAAATGTCAATATATATATATATATATATATATATATATATATATATATATATATATATATATATATATATATATATATATATATATATATATATATATATATATATATATATATCAAGTTTTTTGTCAAATTTTTTTCAAGCTCCAGTGCTCAAAGTAAAATTCTTTACATAATAAGCTGCAAAGTAAATGTATTTTTTTATCAATATATTGTAGAAAAAATATTGTATGCAACTCGTAATAAAATTCTCTTTGTATGTATATTTTTTTCATAAATAACTATTTTGTAAATAAAATCGGACAACAGTGCAAATATTTTTATATTATATCACTTATTTTTGGACTATTTTGTATATAAATAAAAACAAAAATCTTCCCTATAAGCATGCATAAAAAATATTGTAAATATAATTTTTACCTTCTAAGAAAGCACTGTAATAGATTTTTCTGTTTTTTTTTCAAGTTTATTAGCAAAAAACTAGAGAGTTTATTAGGTGATGTAATAAAATCCATTTATTTTATATTATTTTTGTAATGATACTGATTTGTTAATATAAATATTTTAAAAATATAAAATATGTGTTTCTATTCTTTAAATATGGTTAAATACATACACTAAAAAAAAATTACAATTTGATCAACAAATCAAAATTTTTGAAATTTTTAAATGTGGGTTCAGGTGACCCGCAGCGACCGCATTAGTGTATTTTTAAGGTGCGACTTATTTAGGGTTAAAATAACATTAGGGTAGGTACTAAATTTGTTACAAATATTGCAGTTGAATTGATTCTTTGCAAGTGTTGACATTGTATGTATATTGTAAATTTAGTGGAAATTTTAAAAATGCCTAGACGTGTGTTAAATGTAGATAGTCTAATTTGTAGTGTACATAAGTATTTTACGGATGAAAAAGAAAAATAGCGGTCCTTTAAAATCGGTAATGTCTGTACAACAACGTGTATGCGATGCTCTAGGAATTAGTGAAACCAAATTAAGAGAATAGTGAACTGCCGAAAGAAGATCACCGCAAAACTCGCCCATCATTGAAAACAAAAGACATTCCAGATGGAAGGAAATTTGAAATTCGTAATACCATTTATCGAATGAGGGCCAACAAGGAACATGTGACCTTAAATACAATTCTCTCGGAATTAATAGAGAGAAAATTTGACGACATTGGCAGAACAAGTCTATGGCAAGTGATACATAATGTCATGAATTCTTAAGTCGACCCTGTATACGCACGCAATCAATTCGTGGCCGAAGCAACGCTGACGTGTGGAAACAGCCGGACCGCTCTCTAATGTCTGCCGCTGATTCACTCGAAGCATCTGGAATGGCGGGGGAGTGCCGTTTAGTCATCTTCGCGAATTCTCTAGCATTTTCCAGTAGCGGAGTTAGACTAATATAAATAGACGACCGTATCAGCGCCAAGTTTAGTTTAATATAGAACGTTGTATTGAATAGTTAAAGTGTAAGAAATAAATTAGAATTGTTAGTTAGTGTTCAAATATTATATAAATTAAATAGTACGTCTGAAATAAATTGTAAATAGTGTGTTTTTAAATAAATAAACTTTAAATAAATTAGACTTTCGTCACAATAACTTGGGTTTCAAAAGAAGGATAACAGAAAGGCCTAGGTAAAAGAAGTACTGTCGTGCACAAGAGAATTAAGTTTCTAAGAAAATATTCTAAATTTAAAGAAGAAGGGGCGAATTTTATATATTTAGATGAAACATGGATATGTTCTAGGGGTGCAACCAAGATAATATGGCAAGATGATAACGTAAAGTCCATCAAACATACCGATGGAGAAGGGAAGCGACGCATAATTTTACATGCAGGAGGGAAATCGGGTTTTATAGAAGGTGCTCATTTAATATTTTCATCTAAATCAAACTCCAGTGACTATCACGATAATATGAACACAGAAATGTTTGTAAAATGGTTGCATGAAAAACTTCTCCCAGGTTTAAGTGAGCCCAGCGTAACTATTTTAGACAAGGCACCTTACCATTCTGAAGTATTAAACAAAAGTCTAACGAATTCTTGGACTGTTGATAAAATTAAAGAATGGTTGACAAAGGAACATATACCATTTCCTCAATATACAAATATATACACGCAAAACCAAAAACCTTTTTTGTGGATCAGATTATTGAAAGTTACGGTCATCAAGTTTTACGTCTGCCACCGTATCATTGCCAGTTTAATCCCATCGAATATATATGGGGAATAGCAAAACAATATTATGACAACCATATTGGGCCTAATGGTTATAGTGACGATGCAGTTCGGAAAACTTGGCGAAAAGCACTTTCAATTGCAACTCCAGAAATGTGGCGGAACTGTATATCCAAGTGCGAGAAACTAATAGAAGATTGGTGGACTCGTGAAAATAAAATAAACTAAATAGGTTCAATCATAATAACAATTAATGGTAATGGCAGTGTTCCCCAAGGTACCGTCTTAGGACCCACATTATTTTCAATATATGTAAACAACTTATACATACAAAAGACTGCAGGACAAATAGTGAGTTTTGCCGACGACACAGCCATTTATTATGAAGCCGACTCATGGGAGGAATTAAAAAAAATATGCAAAAATGATAAAAGGAATAGTGGATTGGTGTACGCATAAGAAACTAACAATAAATTATACAAAATCATTTTTTTTTGCCTTTTGCTAGCTATATTAATCATTTACCATCTTTTAATGACCTCAGTTTTACATATAACAACGAAACACTCACACTACAAAAAAAAATCTGATGTGTCCAACACATGACTTTCCTATCTAGTTATTATAGGCTTTTTCCGGTTATTTTGTACAACCTATTGCAGCATCTCTATAAATGTTTAGAGGATAAACTAAATATATACATTGTCCACATACATCTACCTCGAAACATTTTTCTATAGATATTCATGGAAAACGAAAATACTGAAAAATTTAGTTTCCTACAATTTTTTCATTACGGTCCATTTTAGAAAAATCATGTATAAACAAAAATTATAGAGATCGATATCGCAAACAACTTTTATTTCAAAAACTTTCATAAAAATCAGAATTTTGCACTTTTTGTCAAATTTCTCGAATACGGACCATTCCAGGAAATTTTTACATAAAACAAAAATTATAGATAATAATATTAGAAGTAACTTTTATTTGAACAATTTTTTTCTCCAAATATATATTCCATAAAATATAAAAGTGGCCTCCCAAAAGTATCCCCCCAGATGTTCCGACTATGTCCAAAATCTAATCATTTCACGTCAGGCCGAAATAAACCTTAAGTTTAAAATTTAATGTTTTTTTCTTTATCCGTTTTTGAGTTTTCTTCAAAATTCTAAATTTACACATTTTCTCAAATATCTCGAATACGGTCCATTTTAGAGAAATTATGTATTAAATAAAAATTATAGAGAATTATATTATAAACAACTTTTATTTGAACAATTTTTATAAAAAATTATTTTTTTTACATTTTGTCAAATTTCTCGAATACGGACCATTTTAGGAAAATTTTGCATATAACAAAAATTATAGATAATTATATTAGAAGTAACTTTTATTTGAAGAATTTTCTTCTCCAACCGTAAATAACAGATATATTCCATAAAATATAAAAATGACCACCCATAAAGTACCCCCCCAGATGTTCCGACTCTGCCCAAAATCTAATCAGCTCATTGGACGCTGAAACAAAGCTTAAGTTTAAAATTTGGTGTTTTTCTGTGTATCGGTTCATGAGTTATGCGTTATACAGACACACACACACACACACACACACACACACACACACACACACACACACACACACACACAGACACACACACACACAGACACACACACACACACACACACACACACACACAGACATCATCGCGAAAATAGTCAAAACGGATTCAGGGGACCTCAAAACGTAAAAATCCGTCGAAAACTCGAGGTCGAAAAAAATCATGATTCCTATACTTTCCTTATATCTGTATACAGATAGGAAAGTAAAAAATGAAATAAAATATTTAGGCGTTACCTTGGATTGTCACTTACGATGGGATAAACACATAAATAGCTTAACTAACACCTTAAGAATGTTATTATTTAAATTTAAATATCTTAAAACTATAATCAGTGCTACATACCTAAGAATTATTTATTACTCGTTGTTTCAAAGTAGACTTCAGTATGCTATCATCTGTTGGGGTGGCGCAACAAAAAATCATATTAACAAATTGAAAATATTACAAAAAAGAATACTAAAAATAATACATAATAAAAAGGTTAGATACCCCACAGATCATTTGTTTGATGAAGTCAAAATTATGGATGTTAGACAGCTGTATGTATATGCAGTCACTTTATATACATACAAAAATAAACACAATTTACAGAAAAGAACATATTCTTACAACACCAGAAATAAATATTTAGTATATACTCACCTTGTCAATAAATCAATTTCCCAAAGATTTTACCTATATTTAAATGGAAAATCTTTAATTTTCTTCCAGATATATATAAGACATATTTATATACAATAAATTCCTCTAAGCTATTTAAACAAATATTGAAAAAATTCATAATAAATAGTGACAGAAAAGCTATGAGAGCGCTGATCGATTAGCAAAAAAAAAAAGAAAAATTTAACTGTGATAAAATGTGTTATTAGATCTTGGTGTTTGTACTGTAAAATATACTTCCTTTTAATCCACTATAGTTTATAAATTACTTGTATTGGTTTTTTTTTTTGTTCACCTATTCTTATTATTAAAATATATTCAATTTATTGTTTTTATTATTATTATTAATATTATTACAATTATTTTTATTATCATTATTATAATTATTATTATGATTATTATTATTATATAAGTCTATAACTGAGTTATTATATTGTATGTTTCTAGTTATTTTAATATCCGTTTTATATTTTTTTTTAAATGTATTTTAGAATCAAATAAGCACACAATATTAAGTTAACATTAGGTAATGATTTGGCAGGCCATGCGCAACCAATTGGTCATAAATGGGCGACCAGTTTACATATTATTTGAACTTGTTAATGTATTTTATTATTGTATATGGATACTGAATGCTAAATAAATTATTATTATTATTATTATTATTATTATGATGAAGACGATTATGATATTTTGGATGATAATTACAGATTTTCATTTTTGTTGGCAAGTTCAATTTTTTTATTTTTCATTTGAAATTCTCTACATGGAACAAATTTTTATGTTAGAAAATATTTTATTTGAGCTAAATAACCCTCTTATTATACATAGACCATATTTTCTGTGTGAAGTGTAATATAATATTATTATCAGGTTTATAATAGTCACATTAGACTAGATTATTATTTAATTAAAAAGTTGTACATTATTTTTCATTTCATTTAACCAGTTGATATTTCCCCAAAGAACAGGTCAAACTTTCGGGTACTTACCTGGAAATACTCATAAAATTTTTAATCCGAAACCCGCGTAAGTATAGCGAACAGACTGTACAAGTAATTATTCAAGAAAATCAAAACCGCAAGTCAATCTAGAGTTATCGTGCCGGCATACATACAGACGACGAGACGAACATTTTTTTTTTGGATTTTCTGATTCAGAATGATCAGAAATATGAAAAAAGTTTTAAAAAATGCAATGCAATACTGAGGCCCCATAGGAAGGGCCTCAGTAATAATATTTCACTGAACTTATTTATAAGTTTATTATATGTATAGACATTAAACATTAGTTAATGAAAGGGTATTGACGTACTTAAAATATGAGGTTAATAAATAACGAGACTGATGCTCTAAAACTTTTTATTTTTAATTAATAAATATTTAATTATTAACCTCTTCAATAAATTTATACATATTTAATCATTCTCCTCTCCTCCACATACGTGGTATAGTTACTTATACGCTGTAATTAGGCAAATTCTTATTGGTCTACTTTTAATGAGTTTTATTATGTATTTTATTACTTAAAGTTTCTTCAGTTACATCTGTTGTTTTATAGCTATTTTTATTTGGGCTTTATTTTTTTTTTATTGAAGCACTTAACATTTAATACAGCCTTTATCTTCAGAACACTAAATGGTAATAAGTTGACATTTTTCTAACACATGGTATCAACTTTAAAATAATAGGTAAATATATTTTTAGTTATTTTTAGCCATAAAAGTAAAGAACCTAATTATAATTTAGAAGTTGATACTGCGTACTTGAAAATTACCAAAATTATTTATTGTTCATTTTCCTAAATTTCCAAACAGGTTCAACTTATTACTTTTTACCATTTCAGAGATACAGACTGTACTTCCTGTATAACTTATTTTCGATATACCAAATAATCTTCAAATGTGAGAAAATCATTAAATTTCTGTTAACTTATCAAGTGTCTTGAAATATTCTCAAGAGTCTGTGTCTGTGACAAACCGTTACATCCTCTACTAGAGGTGTGTCGTTCGCGAACGATTCGTTCAAAAAGAACGAATCAGTGCACTGACTCGAATGAATTAATTCCCTGTTTTTAAAAGATTCGAATCTTTTTTGAGTCAATTGTTCGACGGCTCTGTGATCGATCAAGAACGCCCAATTCCGAGTTTGGTTGTTTCGTTCATTCGGATCTGATTCGAAGATTCGGTATTTTAAATCAGCATCGGCAAATCGGTCGCTTTTGTTCTACGTTCTACAGCATAATACAAGAACTCGAACTTACAGGCGGTGGCGGTATGTGTCTGTAATGTTTTTCTCACTTTACCAGAGGTGTATTAAACTTAGGTAAACAATTTATGCGCGTTGTCTGATAAATAAATTTAAATCAAAGTAAATAAGTAAAGCAATAAATGACGAATCATATATCTATAATTTTTCGTTAGTTTTGGCTATATTTAGCATTAAAAAAAATTGTGTTACTGTTGTTTATCTTAACGGACAAGGATGAACCTACTATTATAGTATTTAAATTTCCATCTGTCTTCTTTTTATGAAATATTAATTCGCTATACTTTAAAATATCAAATTAAAATAAAACCGGTATTAATTATTTTACTTAAGCATCTCACCACTCAAATCATTACATTCTTTCTTACGCATTACAGACTGAACGCACTCGACGACCTAGTAAATAGGTAGTTCTCAAATTCGTAAATGTTCGGTTTGATTTCCTTCGACGGATCGGCGGAATAACATCGTTCGTGGTTCGCTAAAGTGAATCACTTGAGAACGAATCTTTAAGAACGAATCTTTTTAGGTGAATGAATCAAATGAATTAATTCAGTAAAAAGATTCGAACTTCCCACCTCTATCCTCTACTAAGACACTTATCTTCAGCATCGATTTCAGCAAAGGCGTGATATTTTAAATATTTACGCTGGAAAATACTGATAACGACACTCGAACCGAACACGTGCACGTTTCTAAAGCCAACTTGATAAGAACAGTCTTAAATTTTACCTGAGTCATTGCAAAGAGGGTGTCAGACAAATGGGGTAAGAGTTGTTTGCACTCGAATCTTTATTGATAATCTGAAATTTTTATTGTAAATTTTTGTTTTGGAAATAACTAATTTTAAAATGCTTGCATGTACCAGGCATTGAATAAAACTTTTCATATTTTATCGACTTTTTTTATATTAACTATGAAAGCATATAGAATATTAATATTAAATCAGAATTATAATTTAAAATATTTTCTACTAGAGTAGGTATTCTTATTTGTACATGAAAATCAGTCAGTGTCCAGGCCAGGTAAAATGTTAGTGGCGGTTGTATGAGAGTGTGAATGGGGTGGCGAACTGAAATGAGATATTAGAAAAATTAGCGAAGCGAAGGTCTTTTATATTTGTGGAAACCCCACGTAAAAAAAGAAAATAAACCAACTTGATAAACAATATAAAAAACTGTTGGTTGCTTGGAATAAATTCCACCCTCTCTATATATTATAACAAACTACTTTTGTATAAATAAGTCCTCAAACCTGTTTAAAAACATGGCGGCGTCCAGCTCTCGAACTATTCCGCAAAGAGTAATATTCAAGTGATTCAGAGATACCAAAATAAGGAGTTAGAAACATCGTCGATGCTGCTCGGTACTACAGGAATAGTGATTTTGGTAGAAACTTGTAGAAACACACTGTTGACCAGAGTATAATTAAATTCGCAAAAAGTCATAAACAGCGACTTCATAATTCATAATTATAATTAATGTTGAGGTCATCTAGCTCCTGGATAATGTGGAACTAATGAGAAGACTGATGATTAAACCATATCAGTGGTGAATATTATTAAAACCAGAATGGTGTGTGAGCTTAATCGTACACTCTAAGGTATAGTGTAGTTAATTTATTAAATACTAAGGAACAGTAGTAGATTATAATTACACATTGATCGACTCTTTAACCACATTCTGATGGTATTAAATACCAGAAAGGTGTTATAAACTAGTCACAACGAAATAGGTATCACTTATTTAAATTGTTATAACTCCAAAAAGAGAGGAGATACTTACCTTAAATTTTGTGTTCTTATAGTTTAGGTATATGTCTCTAAGAGTGTGCAAGTTTTAATTTTTAAACATTATCGTTCAAATAAACAAAAACTAATAATGTGTATGCCCTCCTCTGGCTCTTAAAACTTCGACACAACGTCTAGGCATAGATTCTATTAATTGACGAATCGTTCCTTGAGGAATATTGTTCCATTCCTCCTGAAGTAGTACTGCTAACACCTGTAGATTAGTTACCTGTTTTCGATCCCGCAATCTTCTTCCTATGATGCTCCAAAGATGTTCAATGGGGTTTAAGTAAGGGCTGTTGGCTGGCCACTCCATTACAGTAAGATTTTCCTCTTCAATTAAGTTTTGAACAATTCTTGCAGTGTGGGGCCTTGCATTATCTTGTTGTAAAACAAAATTAGGGCCTTCTAGATGAGCCAGTGGAACGACAATAGGTGCTAATATATCCCTAGCCTAGCTGTTAGAGTGCCATTTTCAAAAAAATGTAAGCGTGTACGCCCGTTCAATTGAATACCTCCCCAAACCATTACAGAACCACCGCCAAAAGCTCTTACTTATCTTACATTGCAATCCAAAAATCGTTCTCCACGGCGTCTTTAGACTCTCACACGTTCATCGTTGGAGTAAAGGCAAAATCTTGATTCATCCGTGAAAAGAACATGGCTCCATTGATGAATATCCCAATTTACATAATCTGCTGCAAAGTTTCTTCTTGCTCTACGATGAGCTGGTGTTAAATGAGAAACAATAGCTTGACTTCTTGAGTATAGATGGGCTTCATGAAGTCTGTTACGTGTAGTCTGTAGAGATATGCGTCTACCAGTGGCCTGAAAATGTAAGTTTTTTTATCTGTGTAGCTGTTCATGTCCTATTTTGTAAGGATAATCGTGCAATTTGACAGTCCTGTCGGGGCGTAGTTATTCTTTCTCGTGGTGTTTATGGTCTTCTACGGATAATACCTATGTCATGAAATCTATTCCACATTCGGTGAATCGTTGGTTGACTTGTTTGAAGCAAGCGGGCTACGTATTTCTGCGAACGTCCTTCTTGTAATAGTGTAACGGCTCTTGCTACTTCAATTTCACTTAGATGCCTTCTTTGTACAATAAGCCTTCCAAGAACATCGTTATTCATAATTTCAAGTAAATTGTTAATGTTACAAATAATTTAATTGGTGTGTTACAGGTTTAAATCGATGAATTATAAATTAATACAATTACCATTGAATAGTTATGTTAAACATAATTAATTAGTTATTAGTTTATTACTTAATAGTTAATTACTTACTTCAGGAAAAATCAAAAAGGATACATTTGTATTTTAACTGTTTATTGTTTAAAATAACCTAGTTCAGTGTTTACATTTATTTTGAACTACTTTAGTGACCTTTGAACTCTGTTCTTCTTCTTTAATTCTAGAGACATTTTACAACTAGGTATGCCTGTACCTGGCTAAAAGGCCTACTATGGTCAAATATTTTGGCATCACCAATAAACTCCTAGGTCAGGAAATGTGTCTTTCTCACTCACTTCCTTTTTATTCTTTGTTCTTGGTTGAAATTTGGGCCATGAGGTTTCTGTAACTTTCGAACTTTATTCGGATTTGTTCAACCTAAAAACAAATTAAGTTTAAGCTAACATCTAACAGATTAAGTATATATAACATTAATCTAAGTGAATTTACCCAGTTGGGGATAATTATACTTATCTTAAAAGGGGCCGCTTCTGATCTCCGGTAAGCATTCTTCATTTTCTTTGGTGTAAAAATCTTTCTATTTTATACATATTACTTTTAGGCCATTAAGTGTAGACATTAAGTCTCTACAATATCTAGCTTTGGTCATCTAGCTTCTAGTATTACCAGATATTATTTAGTGCTGCTCGTAGAGCCGATTACTACTTTCACTATAGAGCACCTCCTTAAGTCTCTTCTAAAGTACCACTCACGTGCCGTATATATTGGATTGGTGGCTGGAACCCACTTCTTCCTTTAGCAGCACTTGACTGCATTATATCATAGCTGTTATAGCTGTAGACGCCGCTAGGAACCGATATCGCCAAGTAAGAGCTTTCCAATTTTATATTCATCCGATTAATAGCAGCCGTATAACCTGCAAGAAAAATAAGAACATTTAATTAAATAGTGACATACATATATATTTAAAACGTGTGAACCTTGGTAGTACTACAAAGGGGGATTTATTACCTATCGGTATTTGTTACATACAATTGGGTTTCTAATTATCACTATCTACCTAACTACCTACTTATTGTACAAATTAAAGAAAAACACTACTTACTCATTGTTATTATTTGGTCACACTAGCATATCAAGTTTCTCTTTAAGAATCCATGCCACTCTCCGGCTTACAGTGGCATTAAAATAGACTATCTCTAGTTTTGAGCTAGCAGCACAGTTCTTGTAACTTTGATTTCTAATTCGCCTTCAGGATCAGAATTTAAAATAGTAATAGGTGTACAAAGTAAAACTGAATGTTTCAGATACTTTTAATTTTTTGCGTATATATTTTTTCTTTCACCACCTCATAATTTTTTTTTTTTTTATTGAAAATATGCATTTAGATGTGCTTGTTATTTGTATAAATTTTAATGGACAATACGGGGGACATTTAAAAAGATTTAGTGATACCTATTTCGTTGTGACTAGTTTATATTAAAAAATATATACATTTTTTGACCACATATTATAGTAGTTCTTCGCCTTGATCTCAGAAGTTACCACCAGGTGGCAGCAAAGTTACGTAAATATGAATTGGTTAAAGTATCTTTTAGATGAAAAAAGATCTATGAACGATGGAAATTATAGGTATCTTCCTCTGTTTAGAATTGAAGCTTGAGACAAAGTCCTAAAAATCAATCATAGGCAGACCATCGGACGAGCTACATATATACATATTATCAAAAAACGCAGAATGAGCTGATATCATGATGCAAAGATGAAGTAGATTCTGCAGTTTTAAAAAAAGTCGAAACGACTAATGTTTTACTACTGTGTTTGACGCAACAACATATATTTCACACATATTTAGTAGAAGCGCCTATTTATTTCAAAAACCGATTCTCAAAAATCAACAAAATTTGGGATTTAGGGTTTAAGGACATGTCGATTTCTCTTTTGTTATTTGAATTGTTGCCAAATTGATCATTTGTCAGATAATATTGGTCAGTTCAACAATATGTTACTCTTGAAATTTTATGATTTTTATTTTATGTAGCATTTAAAATACTACATTTTATATTGCCCTTAATTTCTGTTAGTTTGGTTAAGTCAAAAATATATCTACCATATTATGCAGTACTTTATTTTGGAAAGTTTGCTTGGTTTGCTTGGAGCACTTTGATCGATTATAGATTACTTCTTCGTTTAAAGTTATCACAAGATATTAGTATTTCATTTCCTAAAATTTTGTCAGAGTATTCGAAGTAATAGAGTATTAAAATACAAATGAAATGACTAATATTTCATTGTCAAAATTTAATTAAATTCTAATAATTTATTTTTATTTTTCAGGTAAATGGACAAATGCAGATTAATTATTAACATCGCCTAATGTAAGTATCTATTTATTATTCCTTTCCAACTCTTTCCATACTTGATGTCATTCAAAGAAGGAATATCAGCCTAATATTAGCTAAATCAAAGACGTTATCAAGAGTTAACTACTTTAGCTGTTGGTTGAATACTAGCTGTCGGTTGAATTAATGTCAAAGTGTTTATTAATATTCCAGTCAGAGTTACTTTTTAATTCTGACAATCTTGTCTGGACTCGCTTGAATAAAACAATGTTGCCAAATTTATCTTTAAATAAGCTGACGGCCTTGTAACAGGTACGTGGTTAAAAGTCAGATATGCACCTTAGCCACCAGTTATTACTGAAACCAAAACATTTAATCATGCACTGATGAACCCATTCTTAAAAAAGGTTTATTCAAAATATCTATATTCATAAAACTTCTTAATAATTCAAGGAAACAATAATAAAGTAACAGTAATATTTCGATTTTAAAATAAAACGTCAACACATGTAACTGCCATCGGTGCAATATTTTCGTACCCAAAAGGAATTGGGGGTGGTTAAATCTAGGAAGAGGAATTTATTTACCAACCAGTAATGACGCTAATACCATCGACTTAGGAATGGATTTTCGAAATGGAAATAAAGTGACGAACCGGATGACAGGCTGTATCCTAAGTGGCATGATAATCCATATGTATGAATGCCAAATGTACTCAAATGGTTTACATTAGGTATATAAATACAGTATGTTTGGTGATGTTTAAAAGGATTCCTTTAAGACATTTATAGCCTAATTTGCAAAGCATCTTTAAATCTACCCAGATGTAAAACCTTAAAGACTTAATTTTTCATGTTTTATTTTATTATTTTAATCTTGGTAAACTCACATTCTTTACATTTTTTTCTATCGATTTTTTCTATTAACAATATTAGTTATATTAGTTTTATGATTTAAGAAAACAACCTCATTTATTTAAATTTTACTAATAGTCTAAGATCCGAAATAAGGTCGACCTTCACCCATCTGTTTAATGGATGAAACTTTCTTTTTTTGAGTTATCTTCAATATTCAAAATTTGCACTTTTCATCAAATATCTCAAATTAGGTCCATTTTAGGAAAATCATGTATAGAGACAAAATAATAGAGAATGACATCATAAGCAACCTTTATCATGATTCCTATACTTTCCTTATCTGTACACAGAGCGGAAAGTAAAAAATGGCCGTGACCGTATTTTATTAGGCAACCCATTTGCGGTATATTTAAAAACATATTTTATTTAATAAAAAATAACTTTTATCCATTAAACAGATGGGTGAAGGTCGATCTTACTTACGGATCCTGGACCATAAATAATTCTACTTTTTATAGTAGTTGACGTACCTATATTTAAGGATTTGTTGGTTAGTGGACATTTAAAAATGTATTAAATACAACAGTACATTTCTCAAATTCATGGTCACAATAAATTTATTCCAAAAAGGAGTTTTTTTTAGCTACTAGTTTCAACCATGCAGGGTCATCATCAGGCTTATAAAGTAAATATAAGTTTACAAAAATGGAACCATGACTCCCAATAATGACCCTGCGTTGAAATTAATAAATTTACTGTGACCAGAATTTTAAGAATTTTTTTTTAATTTTAAGTAAGAGGGCTATTTTTTAAATATCAGATTTTTTGCGAAATTAAAACCACTGTGAAAATCCTAAGACGCTATGCGCAGACGAGTTGCGCAGTGTCTCCGGTATGCTCGTTGATTGCCTCAGATCGCAGTCACTATGTACCCATCCAAAGATGTTGCGTTCATTGGGCGGTCCTTATTTTTACGAGCAACGTGACTCAAAGAGTTGTTTACGTCCTTGGATGTGTTAACACTGTACTTTTCAGTAGTTTTTTTAATGTATTAAATCAATTTAACAATATAGTTTATACACCTTATTTTGTTATGGAAGTGATAAAAATGCGGTGTGTTATTGTGGGATGTGATTCCAACAACCAATATTTATTTTGTGGAGAAACGAGGAAGCGTATTCTTAGTAAAATCAGATGATACCCCAGATATTCTATTTGGTGGAACTTCCATTAAAAATTAATTAATTCATCAGAGTTATCAGCTGATCCTAATGAAGGAAGCTCCGTTTTAGAAAAACAGTTGAATGAGCTTTTTTGCCACAAATTTAAAGATCACATAGTTTCTCAAGTCAGAGCTTACACGTGGATTGATCACCTCAGTGGGGTAGTTTATCAAAATCATCTTCAACTTTTATATCTCAAATTAAGGAACTTAACAAGGTGTTTCTCGAAGTTAATGGTCATGGTATAGGTTCTGAAAAAAATATTTATCTTGAAAAGTAGCAGTATTGACTGCCCTATGAAAGCAAAGTGGATCTTTTCAGGTCCAGAATGTTATTTCGCATAAAAGAACTTAATTACGCTTTAAAGGACCAAAGTAATTGCAAAAGGAACATTTATAAAATAGTACCTTAGGTTACTGTAACATTTATTATTTATTTGCTAGTTGATTTTATACCTTTGTTGTAAATGATTTTTTAATATTCAGAGCCCCTACTTTCTTTTTTTTTGCAAAATGTACAAATGTTACAACTTTCTATAATTTTTTTTTTATGACCACCCTTGGTTGTTTATGTGTGCGTGTATAAACTGGAATTTTAGTCAATCATACACCTTTTTCGTAAGATTCGTGTCAACAACCTCAAAGAAATAAATTTTACAGCAAAAGTAACGCCAAAAGTAAGAATACATGAAATTAAAGTCACGTTGTATTTTTAAGTTGTGAAATGAACCTTAGATTAGATTTATTATTACTGTGACCTTTTCAGATCTATTGTGGGACTCTGTTTTTTGTATTAGACTAAGTAGTTTTGACAGTGGCTCCCACATGTAGTTGCATGCGTTTGGCATGCAGTAAGTCTTTCGTTGATGTCTCAGTCTTGGATTGTTTGTTCTACCATTCCTGAAACTCTTTTTGCATCCACTGTTTGATGGATGCCTTCCACAATGCCCTAGCAACTCCACAGAAAGGTTCGGGGCCTGTTATAGCCTTATTTGAGCCTTGTCAGGCTAATTCGCCGGCCGTTTGGTTGCCTTGTGGCCTGCTACCTAGGCTAGGGCCATCTTATTTTGAGTACTTAGCTCTGCCAGGTCTTCTAGACAGTATTTTACCATCCGTAATTTGATTTATGGTAAGAGAGTTGCCTTTAGAGCAGCTTGGCCATCAAAGTAGATGGCAATAGTTTTGTCTGATACTTACTTATTTAATATTTCTCTTGCACAGTGTTGTATGGCTATTAGTTCAGCCTGGAACACTTTTATATTCTCCTAGACTTAGCGAAATCGTTGTTTTCGACTTGGGTCCATAGAATCCAGCACCGTCCTTGGTTTTTGAAGCTGTACGGGAAGTCCCTGTTTCATATGCCGATAATGAACATCACTCCTTAAATGACCTCATACATGTGGATGATGAAAACTGAACACGGGAGTATCCGGCCTGAACCTTAAACATTTTTTTGCAACTGAAAATAAATGCGTTGTAGATAAAATAAACATGATATCCATATCTTCTGTAACGGTATGTCTTTCATACCATTATTTTTCAAGCACCTCTATTGCCCCATCTCTTTCCTTGCGATGAAAATTCGGTTTATGTCAGTCGAGTATCATTTGGATTGTGATTCCTTGCTGAATTTGGAGTCGAAAAGACGAATTTTTATTTATCAAGATGATCCTCCAATAAAAAGATTATTTTTTATTTTTATGAACCATTGTATTAAGTATGGTAAGTGCTAAATATAATATTTTTTTGGTTTCATATAGTGATTACATATATTTACCATGATTTATCTGTTTTAGTTTTTGAGGTTTTATTTTTTGTGAGTCGACGCGCTTTGAATATATTGGTTTTTGTAAAATAGATATATTTTATTTTATTAATCAAAATGTTCGTGTTATCCGTCCTGCCCATCCGGTTTACTTATTAAAAGGTCGAAATCTTTTAGCTTGACATGTCAATGGTTTTATTGGAAGAATTATTTTGATTATCGTTTTTTGTCATATGAAGAACGATTTGCTTTGTTTGACGTAACGTCTAGAAGGCTACAAGGATTTGCTGATTTGTCTTGAGTACCGAAAAGTATAACAAGCTGTTCGGAGACCTTTTATCGTAGATGAGACCTCCCAAGTAGCACCGAACGGTTTTATTCAGTACTTCAAGGATGCTTTAAAACTGTAAAATAAAACTGGAAATAAAACCAATTAGATTTAAAAGAAGCCTTAAGGTTGTAATAAATACGCCTTCAGCATAAAAGGGCCCACTCTGAAAGAGGTCAATAAAACCAAAAATAACCACCATAAAACTATATTACCTTGAACAAGTGATTTTAAAGCTGCTGTGAAGACCCTTTTAACACCACTTTAAATACATTTTAAACACGCGGTTTTGAAGTGGACTTAATAATGTTAGTTACAGGTAGGGTCGTGGCACTACTTATGGCCACCTTAAAACAAAAATGCTTTTATGGGGCCTGTTTATTAATCATATTTTAACAGAAAAAAATAAATAAAAATTAATCTTGATAAAATAGACGAAAATATTAAAAACCTGCTTTTTTAAATATGGAACGCGAGTGTTTAAATAGTTCACCACTTAGTAACCTGTGTTTGTTCATGGCTAGAAAGAAGTTCACTCGGTAATGATTATATTTAAATTAGAAATGACGCTGTAAACTTTAATCATGTGTTAAATTTAGTTAATCATGATTACCTAGCAATGAAATTACCGGACGATGGAAGTAGAAAACTTAAAGAGAGAATCTCAGAATAGAGCTAATCGTAGAAAATTGATAAAGGAAATAGTTTAATGTAAAGATAAACACACACATCATGGGCCCACTTACATTGACTATCGTATTTCATAAATAAACCGTCTATTAAATTATGTTAAACGAAACATTTACTAAATTCCAAATGCCTATTGTTCTCCAACAAATAAAATATTTATGTTTAGCTTCGCTATAATAAACCTTATTTCCACTTCATTTGCATTAGGCATATTCGGATCTATTAAAATTTTATGATTAATTTAAAGCTTAACAGCACTTTTACACTTTCCATAAACATGTTATTACAGGTAACATTTTGCCAGTAGAAAATGTACATTAAATGAATATTGACGATTAAAACCCCATTTAACACAATTTACAACTTACTCGTTAAACATTATTAATTCAAAAAAATGATAACAAATTTATTGTTGAGCCCAGAAGATTGGCACTAACCGAGGCTGTGCCACGTGGGCGTATTATGGAGCAGTCTAATACAAGTAATATGACTTAATATTAATCAAGAGATCCAAATCCAATGTGATTTTAAATGGTAATTTAATTTTAACTGATATGAATATCAGAATTAGTGACATAAACTTTTCTTATCATGTTTCTCTTATCCTGTAAAAAGTCTATAGAACATTCAAAATACTTTACCAGAAAGAACCATCGAGATAGAATAAAATAGAGACAACAAGAACACTATTTTGCGATATGACATATAGACACTTCGAGTAACGAAAAAGTGCAATGAAAATGGCGACTTGAGTCGTACTTTGATTTATTTGAAGTCAATAATTTTATCTTTAAAGATTGACGGAATAAAAATGATTTTAGATCATTAAAATGAAGCTATTTAAAAAATATGGCATGTATTTTCAGTTCGACTTATGACGTAAAAGTGTAATACAAAAGTGTGGACACTTTAGCATCGTCATAGCTCTCCCATCTCCTCTTTATTCTATCTCAATGACCAGGCAAATTATTTATATGTAGAACTAAGAAAGCTTCTATATGACTCATTGGTTCTGTCACATACAAACCACTGTGATTATGTTTATAGTCCTTGTTTGACATCTGTTGACTAGAAGTTCCAAAATTCTTGTCTAAGATTAACATGCGGCATCAAAAATTATAACTCAGTCACACAAACATTAATAACTACAGGTTGGCTCAATATACAGTGCGGGTCCCATTTATTTTTTGAACCGTAAAAAATAGAAATTTGAAATTTTGGGAAATGAACTTAGGAGTGTATACTACATTTTTAATGATGTTAGGTGACGTAATCAATAAAAATGGCGGTCGGGAGCCGTTTTGGAAGTTCATTTTAAATGGATGATTATATGGCAAGTGCTACATCATTTGAAAGCTTGTTTCAAACCCTTTCCAATGACATCAATAGAAATACATTTTTTTTTACTCATAACAAATCCTTTGCTTTAAATTTTCAATGCTATCAACGGGCGTACTGCAAATTTTTAACCTTTGACACTCTACTATTTTCGTTAAAAAAGTTTTTGTATGGGTTCATATCTCATTTATTAATTACGGTTCAAAAAATTAATTGGGGGGACTTTACACCCGCACTGTATATATAATTTTACTCATTTAAACAATATTATTACTAACAAAAGATTACCGTTCGAATGTATCTAAATATCAGAAGAAAAAACATTATTTTCATTCTTTGACATCATTACTATTTTGTTTAGATATACCTGGTAACGCAATATAATCAACTTAAAGAACAATTTAAAAAATGCTAGTGGGTCGATTTAGGAAAAATCTTTTTTATAAATTATTATTTACTGAACAGTGTAGTTTATAGCTTTTGAATATTTAAAATAAATAACAAAAAAAACCACAAACTAATCTTATAAATATATTTTGTGATTATTTATGTTGTTATAAAACATGACTCTATTAGTTTTCCCATACGTTTCCATTTTGTTTTGTACATTTTTCTTGAAGGCTTTTTAAATGTTTTTAAAAATTTTTTTATTTTGTTTTTGTTTTTTTGTTTTTTTAATGTTTTTTTAAACGTTTTTTTTACAAGGCTATCGAGGAATAAATGCCTAACTGATCTTGCTTCTTTTTATCAACAAATGAATTATTTATTTTTTCACAATAAACAATTAAAAACTAGAATGATAATATTTAATTCTTGACATTCTATAATATTACTCTTCACAGTTTTAGCAGATTCTCCTCTTAACCTCCAATTTTTAATTAATTTTTTTTAATCAATTTGCTTTATCCCCTCATAGCGCTTGATTTTTACTAAATATTTATGTAGATTTCTCTATTTGTTTTTTATTTTTGATTTTTTTCTTTATTTCAACCTCTTGAACCCCCCATTATTATTCATAGGCTTTGTTCCCTAGTTTTTCCCTAGTTTTTCCTTGGTTTTTCCTAAAAATTTCAAGTTGATATCGTTTGTCGTTTCTGATATTTAATTTTCTTTTTAGATTTTAACCCTCCGTAATCCCCCATTGTTCAAAATCAATAAGCTTCGTTCCCTTAGATCTTGATTTTTCTGAAAATTGAAAATATAATTTTTCGGACAAAAAACGTGACATCGGATGGACGGACAGACAGGCATTTTTAAAAGTTGTTTAAAATGCGAAGATTTTGATACAAAATTTTTTAAATTTTGGATTTGATTTCTCGAAATTAAACCTATAATATCTCTTCACAGACTACTTACTGTGTGACGAGTGTAATAAATAAATTTATTTGTTGCCAATGGACCTTACTAATATATGCGTTGAAAACATTTCCCATATTGGAATATTTTGTCTATGAAAATAAGTGATGACAGAGTAAATTGATCCACCCGGTATGACACATTCCTTATTCAGTGCATATCAAGGTTGTTGTTATAGGTAACTGTAATGTAATAATGAATCACTTCGCTTGTTTATTGTTAGTTTCATTTTGTTCGTGTAAGTCAAAGGTTCGTTTTGTTGGAACTCTAGATGTGCCATAAATCATTGCCTGGCAGGCGCCGTAATAAATCTAGATACCAAATAAATGGGGATATGTGGAAATTATTTATAGACATGCAGTATATTCCAAATAAAAATGTACATTTTGCAGACCGTTCTACAGCTATAAAGAAATAATGATAGGAAGCATAATATGTCCTGTGACATTGCGAAGGCCCTGACATGATTAATGATTCAGATTATGGTTTAAGACCATTCTATTCGAAATAACTTTTTTTTACAAATTTATAAATTTGTTTGCCGTTTCACTAAAATACGGGAAAAATAAATCTCTTATTGCGGCTAAGTGATTTTTTAAATAAATTTATAATTTCTTGGAGCAAGGGGGTTGGTTGTTCAGAAGTTCGAGTCTTTATTTGCGAATCCAAGGGTGCGCGGTTCGAATCCCACCCTTGGCCGATATTTTTTAATTAATTAATTTATTTAAAATTATTCTCATTGACTTATTGTAGTGTGTTTATATTGCTTGTTAAAATTATTTAGATTTCAAGAAAGTGGGTTATTTTGTCGTGTATTGAGTTTTAGTTATTTTGTGCTGATTTAAAATGCACCAAAACAATATTATCACTAGGATGTAAGTTTAACCAAATTCTATTTTTATAAACCTGCTTTTCTTTGATATAAACTTTCAATAATAATGTATATTATTGATTTTAAAACCAAAAAAGATTTATTTTTATTTGTTTTCTTTTCGCAACTGGTGACATAATGTTTAATATTATGCAACTGGTTGCGTAAAGTAGATAATTTTGACACTTGCAACGATTACAAAAAATGAAATTTTATATGTCAAAACTAGAAAAAATCATTATATCACCGGTTGCTAGAAGAAAACAAATAAAAGTCAACCTATTTTGGTTTTAAAATCAATTTGAAATTTTACATCGGGGAATAAATGTTGGCTTTAAAAAGTAGATTTTGTTAATGAACAAGTAATATTTCTGTTTTGGTTCCTATTTTTCATCCTAAATCTGCACAAAATAATCGAAAATGCAGATCCACTTTTAGTCAATACGTGACAAAGTATAACTCACTTTCTTGATAACTAACAAGCTATAACAAGAAAACCAATCGACAACAAGTAGTGGTTGAGAAAAATGATTTGTGATTTTTTAAATAATTTAAGCCAAGATTTCTATGTAAGTTAGAAGTTATATAACTAACAATTCAAACGTAATATTAGTTGTATATATATACAGTATTATAATTATTTAAGTGAGCGAAAACATGCAAAATTAAACATTAATTTTTAATATTTGAAATAACTACTTGGTTTTATTCAAATAAATCAAATTATTTAAAATGCCACATTTTTCTCTACAATTTTTCAAATATTCTAACTATAAAATGTTTGATTGGTAGTACAAAATTTACGAGAAATGCCGTGTTGTGTAACTCGTTCAAGTTGCAAGACCTCGCTCTCCTCGTCCCACAAATATTCACTCGTTACATAAAATAAGGTATTTCGTAACTGATTACATGAGTAGCTATTATTCGAATTCTGGATATTGTATAATTATTGTAATAACAAAAATATTTAGCGAACATCCTGCAAGGGGAAGAATATATGTCTGCAAAAATGGAATAATCTATTATAATTTGATTATATCCTAGTTTTTCATATATGGTAATTATATCATAAAAAAATAGCAAACATTTTTATCTGACTTTAAATACTCTAATAGCCTTTTTATTTATATATCTATGAGTTAGAGTCCAAAGGTCGGCAACCTTTTTAGGATAGTGGATCAAAAAAAAAATTTTGGTAGGATGCGTTGTCCATAACGATTACTGACTGTGGTGGAATGTTAGGTAAAAGCTGTTCATTAAACCATTTTTCAAATAATTATGCTGTCATATCTTCATGATAATCAGCTGCACAGTTTTTCATTTGTTTAGCAGATATAATAAAGCATTAGGCACGAAACCGTCTTTGCTACCAGCGTGTACTATTCTAATACGTTTCCCTTTAGAACATGGCCCATTCAAACAGCAATTTTTACTACTGTCAACCCAACCGAAATTTACTACATCGTGACTGTCAAACCATGTTTCATCTAGATAAATTATGTGTCTATTAGAACTTCTGTACTCTTTTATCTGACGCAAATAATCTTGTCGCCATTGAACTATCCTTGACGATTTGGTGATTGCCATCCGTTTATTCAATTTTTGTGTTTAAAACCACATGATGACAAAACTTGACGCAATGTTTCCAAACTGGTATAAGTGTATCCTGGAAAATCTGCTACCTTTTGCTGTATTACTTCCAATATTGAAACCCTGTTCTCCTTATATAAACTATAAATTGTCCTTCGTATAAAATCTTGGGTAGCTCTGTCAACTGATTTCAGTTTTTCTTTACATGTTTTTCGGTTTTGTGAATGATCCACAGCAACCCCTTTTGTGACTACCCGATAAATGGAAAATTTATTTACTTTAGTTAATTCAGCAATTCTTATTATGATCGCATTATCAGACTGCTTAGTATTTTCCTTTTTTAAACATTCGAATATATTTAAAATAACTTGTTGTGTTTGTATATCTAAATCCTTATCGTTAAAGTCATACCTGTCTTTAAATTTAAATTTAAATTAAACCAACCACACATACAAAACACACCGCACGACAGTACTCCACTGATATCGCAGACTGTCTTCCAGGAATATTTTCGAACACTCCTGCCCTCCGTAAACCTTCGGCCAATACAGTACATTTAAGTTTACGATTCGATGTTTTCATTGGTAAACAACGGAGATGATGGATTTTGACACATATATATCAAGTACACGTGGACTGACCGTTCGTTTAATATTTACCGCATTGTATAAGGGGAGTAAACATTATTTTTCGTTTCTAAATTTGGCATGAGTGCCGCGCGTATATATTAAATATTGATGATTCCCCACATAACTGTGTTCTGCAATTGATAATGGAAGGACTATACGAGTCCTACTAACTATACAGGGTGTAATAAATAAAAAGATTGGTCATAAATGATACCACATATTCTTTGGTCAAAATTAGGTCGATTGAGATATGTAATTTTCGCCAATGTTTTACTTTACGATACTTAATCCCGTATTTATAAACAGATTTAGAGATGGGTAGTAACACATTGGTAAATACTACTGTCCATCTCTAAATTCCAGTAAAACACCGAAACCACCTGGAACTCTATATAACCGAACTTCGATTTCGTTCAAGGACTACTCAGCTAATTCCGACTCAGCTAAGATTGGGCTATAAATACTGGTCCGTAGACTGTTGGAATTCTGTGTTTCCTCTTATTACTTAATTGAGTATATTTTACACATTGTTTAAATTGTGTTTTAATCGTTAATTATTTTTTGAATTGCCTTTATTATTGAGTTTTATTAATATGCGCCTTTTTTCATAAGTGTGGAATATTAATATTGTATAAAACTCTTCTGTTATTGTTAAGAAAACATTATTATTGTGGAAGTGAATTCGATTATTATTTCTTGAAAGTAAAGTTTAAACTGAGACGCAAGTAATTAAAAATACAACTTATCAATTAAAGTTATTTATTTAACAATTTGCTAATACATTCCATAATAAAAATACATAAGTATAATTCCTACTACATAGTTAGTATATAAAACTGCAGTAATTAAAAAAATCGGTAAAGTATTTTACTCCGAACTTCCCTTGATATAGAAATTGTAAAAGCAGGGAACTCCTAAGCACTTAAATTTTAATAATTTAAAATTAAAACCACCAAACCAAAAACCCTTTTTTACATTTGTCTCTCCATCGATCTTCCTCTAGATCCCACCCGAATTCTCACTTCGCGTCCACTCCTTTCAGCGCCATTTTGAATTTTTAAAAACTTATTTAGGTACCAATTTTAGTCGAAATCTGCCGAATTTTAAAAATATTTTTTTTTTTTAATTTGGTGTCATCGGCTTCGACAACTAAGGCCATTAACCTCGTGTTCTGTGTAGGCTTTGTTACTGTTTCCCAGCGCCACTTTAGGAGCAGCACTGTTAATTAGAACCCAACAGTGAATTTCAAAAACTGCTCATTCTGTATATAACTGATCGAAAGTACAACTGAGTTTAAGCCAGAAAGGAACTATATCTGCATACAAAATTTGAAGTTTTTCTATAAAGCCGTTTTTGAGATAATGCGCCAACAGACAGACAGATGACAGACAGACCGACGGAATGGGGAAACATGTTTTTCGTAATCTAGGGACCCTGAAATGTAAAAATGTGAAAAAATCTTGGAAGGTGACTTTTTCACGATTACAATACGTTTTTTTTATAGATGGAAGTAAAAAATAAGAATATAAATAAAATATAATTTTTTAATATAAAAAATATTTCAAAATAAGACTGCGAGAAAAATCTAATGTAGGTAATATTATAAAATTATGTAAATAAGTGATGTTCATGCTTAAAATAATTTAGTAAATAAAAATAGCCTAATCCTAAAATAAAAATTATTAAATGATAAAAATCCACCATTTGCATTTATATTATATATTTTATGCGAAACCCGAAATTAACCACAAAATTACCAATTTAATAGTAATTTTGTAATGCAATATGTTTATTTTTAACGAGTGTTAAATTTTACGATTTTAACATAAATTTTAATTTTGTAAAAATGAAAGGCGTTCTCTAAATTTTTAGCTAAATAAACATATTTTAAAATTAGTTAAAATTAAAGGCCTGCCAAATGAATGTAATTCCATATTGCTGTATTAATTATATCCATGTATCCATGTATCTAACTGTTTATGCCCAAAAATATTGAAAAAAGAGGTAGCCGATTATCCAAATAATAATGAGAGTACTTTATAGAAACAAAAGTAACTCCAATAACCTTCTACTATAGTAGCCTTCTACAACAAATCAATTATTGTCTACAAAAATAATATATGGACTATGAATAAAATATAATTTCCAAATAGAATTTATGAAATTCAACTCTTCAACTTACGAAATTGAAAATTATTTAATTTTCATGATTTTCTTGCATTATAAGTTTAATTAAACATTTAAAAATTCCAATTTCTTATATGTTAACTTTTAAAGCCTTACTGATAGGGTATCCGTTAATTTTCAACATTTTTCTTGTAAAATTAACACTTATGTTAAACTTGTAAACATAATATAATGAAATCGATTAAACTGAAAATATAATATTTAAAATAAAAAAATTAAATGTTTATATTTGACAGTAAACAGTTAAAGATCACTCCGTAGAGAATCTTATCATTGAGGGGATGGGTTGTCCCACATCACTTAGGATTCACTACGGCCAGGCGAATATAGGGCTTGTCTCTAAGCTCGTCAAAAACCCTGCTGGTGGTCGCCGAGAGGTGTCTAGGGACAGCCAGCCTCTCAATTCGTTAAAGACCTGCAGGCTAATAATATCGTCGAGAGATGTCTCTATATGCTGCATTTTGTAAGTGGCCATTTGGTGGGCTTTTACCACTTCGATGGTAAATTCTCGGGTAAAGCTATTCTGCCCGCTCGTTCCATAGGGCGATGTTCCAAGGGCGTAGAGGACCTACCACTTAGTTTGACAAAAAGCTGCTGGTGGTCGCCGAGAGGTGTCTGCGAACAGCCAGGCTCTCAGCTCTTCAAAGTCCTGCAGGTTAATAATGTCGCCGAAAAGAATCTACGAGATCTGACAATTAAGTAATGAGACAAAAGAAAATTTGAACCAACCTTTCTGGATCATGTAATTACTGGCGATAAGAGTTGGTTTGTTCAATATGATCCTGAAATCAAACCACAAAGCCAACAGTTGCTATCTCCTGGCTCAGCAAGACCAAAAAAGGCCAGAGTGACAATCAAAACGATGATGCTTGCTTCTTTGACAGTAAAAGGGTAGGGCGACCTGGGCAGACCATTAATCAATAATTCTACCTTAAATTACTCGAAAGATTGCGAAATTGTTCGAGTCCGTCCAGAAATTGTAAACACATGGATCCTTATGACAATGCGCCATGTTATTGTGCCTAAAAAAAATATTCCTTTCTTTCCCAACTCACCGTATTGCCCTTATATGGCTCCTTTTAACTTTTTCAGCTCCTCGGATCGAACATGATTCAAAGGAACGCATTTTGAGTCGGTAACTAACATCCAAACGTCAGTGACGAGGGTACTCCAAGTGTTCCAGAAGGAAGTATTTTGAAGGAAATCATATCGATGCACATTAATTTTAAGATATACGTGTTTTTTACAATAATTAGTCTCATTATTTAATTGACAGACCTCTTAGATGCCCTCATTTGTAAAAGCATAAATAGCTACTTCTACAAGTTGGCTGTCCACTCGCTCCACAGGGCAAAGATGCAATACTTGCATAAAACAGAATACATAATGAGTATTTTTATTTAAAAAATAAAATAGACATCATCTTACTATGTTTACAGAAATCAGATAACATAAACCCTGCCATAATTTAGATAAATTGAAATTACTTAATTATGCATCATCATGTTTAATGTCATTGAAAATCAGAAATTCTATTGAAGCTTTTTAGGTATCCAAGATATCCAATTTAGTATTCTTTTAGAAATGAAAAATCAAAATTAAATTATTAAAGAGTAACTAAAATCAAATATAATAAATAAACAAATTAGTTCAAATGTAATTCGTTTAGAGTACAATTATTAGTAGCCAAGTTCCAATGAAATATTACAAATTTGGCAATTTGTAGCAGCAGTATCTTATGAGATCAAGATAAAGCTAATGAATTGTGAGTAATTTTATATGTATATAAATTTATAAACGATGAAGTGATTTATGTAATTTGAAATATCTACTCAAATAAAAAATAGATAAATCAATGTACTTACTTAGATTAATCGTAGAAAATCAAATATGAATACCTATCTATAAATTAATCTAAATATAAACATAATTATTGTCATTTGTCGGTTATCACCATACCCAATACATTTTATCAAATCGAAACATAAAACATAACAAATAAAAAATTACAATTATTTGCATTTCTGAAATTTCAATCGTATCAATCTTGATAATAGATTATTGTAAAAATATTTAATAAATAATAAGTAGAGTAGTGAATAATTTATGAGTAAATAAGTAAATTTAGTTCATGAAATTCAAATTAATTTTCCGCGCACCTGTCATTTGTCACCTATAATTAGTTTGTTTACATTGTTAGAAGTTTTTTGACGAGTTAAATTTTATAAATTATATTATTATTTGTAATTTCCTCTATTAGTTTTACTATATACGCTATATATTAATATAATACATTCAATTTTATTTAAATATTAAGGGGTTGGGCTGACACTAAACAGTGCGATATATGTGACATTCCTCTGTTATATATCTTAGGAGAATGCATTGAAAATTGGTATGATTATTGTTAAAATGCAAAGAAGTTAAAATAGACTTTTTTATAACCTCGTATATGCACTGAACTTCTTAGTTTTGTATGCGCACTATCGACTAATTCCCATTTAACTTTGTCGCTAAACTTATTACAAAGCCTTTTATGCACCAATCTATTACGTATTCGAGTTTGAGAGACAGTGCTTGACCCGTCTGTTGACCTCCAGAATTGATCTTGATTATTTCTCATAGACCCTCGATATCTGCGGCATGGAGAACGCTCGAACATGATAGGTGGATGAATTATCACTGAGTCGTGGTCATAACATAACGACAGTCAATTAAGAGGGATAAACCACCAAGTTTGATTACCGGAATTTAACACAAATACCTTTGAAAATCCTCCGAGCAGAGATGGAGTGTAGTTTGAAAATTTTGAGTAATTTCGTGTTATTTCCTATTGGAAACCAAACTAGGTCGATCCGACTATATATACAGTGTTATTATTTACAAAAGTTGTAGATAATATTAATCTGCACATTGCAAAATTATTTTCGATTATACAGAGTGATCCATAACTTCAGAATGGGCCATGTTCACATGTGAGATATGCTGTTTTATAAATTATATTGTAATAGTTAGTCGCTATACAAGTTATTCTAAATAGTCAGTTCGTTAAAAAAGCCAAAAGTTTTTAAATTAAGCCCAATTGAAATTTAAAATTTGAAATTATACGTCATCGGGAATAGACCAATCATCTTGTGTCGAAGTTTTTTTTGTTAAACAAAACCAAGCCAACGAACAAACCGACACACAGAATGTCGAAGTGAACGCACATCTAAGTGACATTAAAATTGACAGCACCTAACCTTAGTTTTTTGTTTTGGTCAGGGCTGGTATCCAGCCCTGGTTTTGGTTTAATTTTATTATTAATATGAATCAGCTGGATTTATAAAAGTTGAATCAAGTGTTTTACCCATTGTAAACGAAAATATGATTACCGAGATGATTACTGCATTTTTTAACAATACTCAGTTTACAAAAGTTAGAAAGGTAAGACTTTGTTTTAATAGTAGGTAGTTACAGTTTATATGGAGCAAGTAAAACGTATTTATCTCAGGTTTTATTTTTAGATCTGCCAAGCAAGAATATGGGGATAATTTCTTTTTCCATAAGAGACAAGGAGACAAATTACACCTAAACATAAAGTACGGCAAAAACCTTCTGATGTTGTTGTTGTAATTAACAAAAATGAAAATTTTAGTGCACAATATGCTGCATGTCAAGGTTTGTAATATTTATTATGCTTTTTTGTTTTTATATTACATATAATAAACAGTGTATAAGGCCCCTTATTACTATAAATCTTTTTTCTAATTTTGACATATAGACATTTTTTGTAATCGCAGCAAGTGTTAAAATAATCTAGAAACAGATTTTGTTAGTGAACCTAGTAATAATTATGATACCAAAGAATAGGCTATTTTTATACCCTTTTCAAAAATTTTATGCTCCTCGTTTTTTGCAAAACTTAAAATGCTCTATAGCTTCGAACGAAGTCAGCAAAGCACCTCTGTTTTATAAAGTTTTTTCTGTAAAAACAGCAACTTGAAATATTATATTTTTAAAAATACATGGTGCTTGCTAACCTTCGAAAGAAGCCAGCAGAGCAATTCGGTTTTTTTAAAGCTTTTTTCAAAAACCACACCCCATTTTTAGACTCTTGAAATATTGTAAAACTTTACTAAAAAAATTGCTATTTTTAAATAATACAGGGTGCTTTGTTGGAACAAAGTCAGCAGGACACTTCAGTTTTTTAATTTGTTTTTTTTTTATATATATATAAAAACAACTACTTATGACACATGTTTAGGCTGTTTTAAAATCCTAAAAATGTGGTAAGTACATTTGTTTTTAGAAGTCAGCAAGGAATTGCGAATCTTTTTTAAAATGCCAAATTTCGAATATTTTATAATATTGTAGGAGCCAAAAACGTGGTGTGGTTTAAAAAAAACTGGGGTGCTCTGCTGGATTCGTTTGAAGCTAACAAAGCATCCCGTAATTTTTTATTTTATAATACTCAATAGCCTAAAATGAGACATAGCTGTTTAAACAAAAAATTGTATTTTTAAAAATAGCAGTTTTTTTTGAAAAGCTCTATAATATTTCAAAAATGTGAAGAGGTTGTTTTTTTTTTAAGTTTTGAAAATCCGAGGTTCTTTACTGGATTCGTTCAGAGCTAGTAAAGCTCTACTCGTCTTGTTACATAAAATAAAGGCATTTTGTAGCTGGTTATATAGTTATTTTGTAACTGCATATCTAACCCTTTTATTTTTTTCAGTTGGTTGTAAATATGTGGCTTCATAGAAGAAGTGAGGAACCATCTGTAACATCTACTCAGTGTTATTGGAAAGGCTCTAATTTATCAAAATGCGTAAATATTGATGTACACTTGGCTAGATTGTTAAAGAAACCTCTTCATCCACTACAGGAAAATATATCAGTACTTTTATATTCTTAGGATTTGTATATATTTTTTATTTGTAAATAAATTGTTTTTTTACTTCATTTTTCTCATTTTTTATTAAAAGGTTAATAAATAAAATTTTCACAGATTTTTATATTTTTGTTTGTAAACAATAATTGAAGAGTTTTTATTAAAAATCACCAATGTTAATAATAATAACTTAAGTCAATATTATTCTTTCTCCTTTTTTAAAGCTAGTATCAATAAAGATATTACTTTAGCTTGACCTATGATCAATTTTTAAATTTTGTGATATATTTGGTTCGACAGAAAAAAAATTATAACCCTTTGACATTGGTTGTTTTTACTTAGATTTTCATAACAAATAAACGGAACTGCAAACATGTTTTACTATCGTAATAATGAATAGCAACATTAAATTTTTTTTTTTCACATTTATCACTGTTTGTGATATTTGTGATATTTTTAAATTTATCACCAGTGATACCACATGTAGTTACCCGATTTATTGGAATATATAGACTTTGCTACCACATTCAACTGTGACATAGGCGTTTTTGTCAAATTGTTTTATTTTAAACTGCTGTAAATAGGTGCCTTTGTTTTGGTAGTTTTAGTCCCAAAAAAATCTATGCATATACAGGTACTCATTCCTCTTTGATTTGTTCGAAAAGTTAAAATTTTATAAAAAATTACATTGGCTGTTTAAAAACTCATTATAATCCCTGAAATGTGATAATTAGGTAAATTAAATTAAAAAAACAAACAAAAAAAATTTATTAAATTAATATTTACTCTTACAAAATAGGTTCTTGTAAGTTAACAAGCAATTATGCAGATATTACTAAGTAAATGTACTTGCTTAAAATTCACACACGAATGTGGTTTTAACATGTTAAATTAAATTAACTAACTCTTTCCACATGTATTCTTAGAGATGCTATTCTTTTCTCGATTCTTTTACTTAATTGTACATCTTCTGGAGAACTTTTTTCATTCTGTGATACACTAGGTGTGGCTTTACTAAAGTGCATCCCATGTTTTCAAGTAGCTGAATATTCTGAAACCCCTATCTGCCATTATATGGGATCCAGGAACCAGTTTGTTTAAATACCCACATTTTTCTATTATTTCTTTATCACTAGTTCTTCCACAAAATGAAGAATAAATTCGCTATCTTCAAAACTTTCAGGAGATTCTGCATTTTCTTCCAGAAGGGTTTTTAGGTTATTCACCTAAGAATTTATAGTAGCCTAATTTTCAATTTCCTGAAGGGGACAATTAGCAGAAATTGCTGCTATATCTTGATAATCCGGTGTATTTTTATTAAAAAGTTTACGAGAAACATCGCTAGTAGAAGGTTGATTTTCTTCTTTCCAAATTTCTAGGAACACTAATAAATATTTTTGAAAATGAATGTGAATCATTATCACATTCTGGAACAAAACACTTTTTCGTAGTCATAATATTTATAAAAAGTACAAAATTAAACACTCAAATTCCAAATAAATTCTTGATCGAGACACTATAATGACAGATGCCATACACAGTGCTGCCATACACAGTGCTGCCATTTTGCCATTTTCTGAATTATTAAGTGACTTTGAAAACAATGAAACGTTAAATATGGTAAAAGTTTAAACAGAAATAATACTTTCAAAACACATTTGATATTATATATTTAAAAGATATTTGTTTAACGATGTTTTAGAAGTCTAAAAGTAAGAAGGAGTACACAAACGAACGTACATCACTTCTCGTAAACCTTCTAGCCGGCAACGTTGTGCGCTAGCTCCTATTGGTCTATTCCCGGTGACGTCATAAATTTTTAAAAAATTCATAACTCCGGCAAATGAATAGATAAAAAAAAAATAAAAAAAATGTAGTTTTATTTTTAACATTACTATTCATAAAAAAAATTTCAAAATTTTTGAACATGCCCCATTGATCAAACCTATGTTTTTTTAAATAGACCACCCTGTATTTAATTCATACATTTGAATTCCCCTGAGATTGTCCTTCAGGAAAATACCAACATGTATGAGGTTATACTGGGGATTTTGAAAGTTTAAACCAATTTTATATGAAAATCGTACTAGGTTCAACCCTCTGTATATTTCAAACGAAACAATCAAACATCAAAATTTGTTGATGAATCATTTTTAATGATAGTCTACTTTTATAAGAACATACTAATTTTTTCCTAGCGCAACAGACGTGTACAGGGTGAGTCAAAACTCAGATACATGATTTTCTCATTTTTTTTAAATGTAACACCCTGTATTTCATATCAATACTAAAAAGTACTCTAATTATACATTCGTTTGAGTTAAATATTGCCTATCCCTAAACACAACAGTTTAGAAGATATTTTATATTTGAATGAAAAAAATATGAGCCAAAAATAAGTTATTTTAATTTTTTTAGAATGCAACATTAGTGTATTAAAAAATAAAAAAAAAAAATATATAAAAGCTGCTCAATGTGACTCCCTCCAACTGCAATACAATGTTGTAATCTAGCTTCAAATGATCTTTAAACGTTTTTCAAACATTGTACATCTATGCTTGCGAACACTTGTCTTATTCTTTCCTTCATTTCCTCGCTAGTTAATGGACTACTTTTATATACCTCGTTTTTTAACAAAAAAAACTACTTTAGTGAGGTCAGGGGACCTGGGAGGCCACATAACTGGACCATCTCTTCCAATCCACCTGAATTCAAAATTATGGTTCAGAAAGTTGCGAACTGGTTGAACATGATGTACAGGAGCTCCATTATGTAATATCCACATTCGGTGTATTATATTTAGTGGAACATTTTCCATAGTAGGGGAAGATGATTCTGCAGAAAGTCTAAGTAGACCTCGGCAGTTACACGACCATGAAAGAAACGTGGTCCTATGACATAGTCCCCTAATATACTACCCCAAACGTTAATCGTCCATCGTGTTTGACTATGTGTCATTAACTCATAAGGATTTATGTTGGAAAAGTAATGAAAATTGTGTCTATTGACGAAACCGTTTTTGTGAAATGTTGATTCACCCCAAAAAGTACACAATCAAAAAAATTATTTTCATTATTAATGCTCTCTATTTCCCATTCACAAAAAGCTATTCTTTTTTAAAAATCGTTTTCAAGAAGCTCCTGATGACGTTGGATATGGTATGGATGTACTTTATTTTTTAATAGTATCCTATTGACAGATGGTTTACTTATTCCCGTTTATCATTTTTTTGATATTCTACATTACCTGTACGTTAGAGTCTTTCCAACAGATTTTCAAAAATTCCTTTACGAGGTTGTCGGCGATCAGGATATTTTTGCTTATAAATTCTAGTTGCCAACAAGCAATTTTCATCACTAGCCCCTAGCACTAAAATCATATCAGTCAATTCATTCGTTTCAAAATTCATTTTTAAATTAGTCAAATCAATAAATTTAAATACTTGTGAACACTAAACGTAATTTTATTTTTTTATTTAAACAATTCGGAACTGTCAAATTATTCTTTTGACATGAATTTCAAAGCCCACTTGACCTAATGCACAAAAAAATTTGAAGTTCTGTTAGCGTTTTCATTGCATTTTATATAAAAAGTTGTAAAGGTCCCAAAAAATAAATTCAGTTGATAAAAAATTGTACCAGGTACCTTAAAAATATAAACTGATTAACTAGTAACTAGTATGTAATATTTAACAGGAGTTTAAATCAAATTACATTGTGAATTTAGTTATAATTAACCCTTTTTAATATTTCATCTAAGAATCTCGCTAAACTGTTGTGTTTAGGGATAGGCAATATTTAACTCAAACGAACGTATAATTAGAGTACTTTTTAGTAGTGATATGAAATATAGGGTGTTACATTTAAAAAAATTGAGAAAATTATGTATCTGAATTTTGACTCACCCTGTACACATCTGTTGTGCTAGGAAAAATTAGTATATTCTTATAAAAGTAGACTATCATTAAAAATGATTCATTAAAAAATTTTGATGTTCGATTGTTTCTTTTGAAATATACAGACGGTTGAACCTAGTACGATTTTCATATTAAATTGGTTTAAACTTCCTAAATACCCAGTATAACCTCATACATGTTGGTATTTTCTGGGCAAAGTCAGGGGAATTCAAATTTACAATTAAATACAGGGTGGTCCAGTTAAAAAAACAGAAGTTTGATCAATTCTGAAGTTATGGATCACTCTGTATAATCGAAAATAATTTTGAAATGTGCAGATTAATATTATCTACAACTTTTGTAAATAACACTGTTTGATATATAGGATATATTGAACTTCCACACACTAGTGGGACACCCTGTATATATATGGGGAAATAGTATATTGTTTCACGAGTGACGAAAAATGATTTTCGACGAGTAAAACACTATACTTTTTCTACGAACTCTATTATGTCATGTAGGTACCTACTAAAATGAAAAAAAAAGAAACGTTAGCAAATGCTTTATTTTGTGTTAGGAATAACAAAAAATTAATTAACAATTAAATATTTCAGAAATATTATTTATTATTTAAATATTGATTTATTGTTATATTTGAACAATTGTTCAAAATTATGGGCGTATCACACTCAAGCTTTTTATTTATTGACGTAGATGCCGACATATTTGTTTTACTATTAAATGTCATTTCAGATGATGATGCGCCATAATCGGATGAACTAGTAGTTTCCTTATTTTGTACAGATTGTAAAATTTTGGTTTGTATTTGGTTTTTACTGTTCGTGGATTCATCAACATATCCTTCCGCAACACTACTAGATTTCCAACCACCGTGCTTTTTTAACAGAAGCAAGTCACCTCCTGCATCCACTAATAGCGTTGCGGATGTTCTGCGGAAACAGTGCCCAGTGTAATCTTGAGGATTCGGAAGCGTTAAAAACTGAGCAATTTCGTTAGGAAATTACTGATTTTATTAATTCCAACAACCTGTCTGCTACACTTTCCATTCTGATAGTTAATAAAAAATCTTGAATTAATTTGATCCATGTTTGCGGGACGTAGGCTCATATATATTTTTTAGAAATATCATAAAAGGGTCCAGAAATATGAAAAGAACGCGGAACTTTTGTTTTTTCTTCATATCTCTTTTTGATTTGGCCGGTAATAAATCTGAAGAGGTTTCTTCAGCTTTAAAAATAATTTCTGGGGGAGTACAATCGCTTTCTGACTCAGACATCATGAAAATGTGTTAAATTTAGGACGAACTGAAACTGACAGTTCACAAAAGTGATAAAACTTCAAATAAACAAATGAAAACCAGGAAAGTAGATGTAGATTGGTTTAATTTGCACTATTTTTATACATTTTTATTTTATCTTTAATTCATTAAAGTTTAGGTAAAAACGCATATAGAATTTAATGACCATCTTTTTATTTCATTATTAATAATTATAAGCTGCCAAAATATTATACGAGGCGACTGATATATGAAAATATGTAACAACTTACTTTCGTCACTAGAGACGAAAGTAAACGTTATGGGATTTTTTCTCACTAGTGACGGAAATTAAGTTTTCGCTGAAAGTATCCTGTGGCGAAAGATGTCTTTTTGTAAGAGTTCGTAGAAAAACATTGTTATCTTCCACTTGAATATTATTTATTATATCTTTGATAATGTTGCTATAAACACTCTCATAATACCCTATTGCATAATATGCGGGCGATATAGATTCTTACACTCACTTTTATTATATTTTATTCTTTTATCAAAAATAAAAGAAGCAAATGTGAGTAATTTATTTTCAATTATAATATTGTAAATAAGCTAATGTTTAATTTTTTTTTTATCTTAAAAAAACTAAAACTAAAATCAAATATAATCAAAATAACATTAATTTTCTTTAAAAAAAATAGTTGTTACAAATTTTTTTTTAAGTTCAATTAGGACATATCTTAACTTAGTACTCGCCACATATTAGTTTTTCCCATTTTGAACGGTATATTGTAATCATCCTCTTCTGACAGTATTTTCTAGGACCTTTATTACCATTTTCTTATCCATGAGCTCCCTTCACCTCATATTTCTTTCTCAGAACATCCTTAATAATTTATCTCCATACTATCGACACGTAAATTTGACGTGAAAAGATTTATATTAATATATCTTAACAGAGCATTGTTAGGACTGCAGCTGGAATTTAAACGGGTGAGGTTGCTGTAGAAGAGTTGTTGAAGAGTAATTTTTACGTATGATAGTATTCTAGGGCTAAACTACCAGAATTGTGTATTTATAAGAATTTTTAAAGCTTGCATTAATGAGAGGCTATTAACTTTAAAAATCATATGTTAACAAATATAATCGTTAAATGTCAAAGTATTAACAATTTAGGTTCTAATTTCGAATAGAACCAAAAAGGGAAACTCAGTGCCCAGCGACAGGATCAAACCTGACATACAGACGCTAGAATATTCTTCAAAAAACCTAAACACCAACCTTAGCTGAGTAATAGGAAAACATACTTCAGTATTTCATATACAGGCTCATACAATCTTGCAATGTGCAAGAATAAACAATAGAAGATCTACCGAAAATCCATATGTCAGACAGCCGGGCAACTTCAAGGGGAGAGTAAAGTTTTTAAACTTTTTGTGCATTTTTTTTAATATTTAATTTTGTGAATGGAAAACCTTTTAAAAATATTGTGTGGAAATTTGAGATGAATCGGAGCAAAACTAATGAAGATAGAGCGGTTTGAGTAACCGCCCTTCATACATGACTCAGCGCATCAGAAAATACCTGCCCGGTCCGAGCGCGCTATTGTTACCTGACAGCGAGGGTGACTCCAGGGGAGGGGGCTATGGGGGCAATGGCTCCCACTGAGATGAAAATTCTTACGATTTATGAGCCTTTTATTTAAACAAATATGCTAAAAAGAGAATGACTAATGGCAATGGCCCCCACCGAAAATTTGTCTCATAGCCGCCCTTGCCTGGCAGCTGTTTCGCTCACTATATGATCCCTAATCTTACCTCCTACCTTTCTTTATAGAAATTTTAACACAAGTACAAACGTGTTTATATCTGTTCTGTATATAATTTAGTGTAGCATTGGCCTGGCATGTTCTTTTGCTTTACTAACCTACATGCAAGACATAGGAATCAGTAGTGGATCAAGCGCTCATGAATGAGGATTCGTCGTAGACATGAGCAAAAAGATGCTTTAGACATCATGAATGATAGCAACATCCTTTGTGGACCTGGCATCGATGATTTAGTGTGAGATAAGCCGATTAAACTCGCTTATGAACGTTTTATTCCAAATTTTTTAGTGTTCAAAACTTTAAAGCATTTTTCCCTCAACTCATGTTTCCAAAGTTGTTGCCCCTCATAACTTCAAAACTATTGCGCCTATCCTTTTGAAATTTTGAACAGTATTTCTGTACATAATTTACGAGGTAACGCTGGAGAGTTTTTTTTTCAAATTTGTTAATATTTTTTTATTTTATAATAACAAATTAGTCTCTTTTTTCACAAGAATCGCGTTTTTTACTTCAAAGTGTTTCCAAAAAGTGAAAAATTGAAATTTCGAAAAACCCTCCCAGCGTTACCTAGGGAAAACGATTATCTAACGAGGGAACTTTGATTTTTTTATTTCTGATGATCCAGAACCGAGACGCTTCCGAATAATTGCTACCATTTCCGTATTTTTTAATATTTCTACATGAAAATTTGACACAATTCTTTGAATGTTATACTTTAATGTACCATTAGTTTAAATAAACAGATTTTAACTGTGTCGTCAAAATTTTTTTTACAAAAATGTGCCTTTTTTGCACGAATTAACCTACCTCAATGCTATATTTTTTAGATTGGTGTACCAAGGAAAGTGCCTAGAATAGATTAGATTTGAAAGGGGATGGTCATTATTTGTCCTAGTCCACTGCAACTGTTTCAGATATATTGTAGGACATGGCAAATACCTAAGAAACGTAGGCATACCTTTATGTATAAATACATATATTTTTACTTTCCTATCTGTATACAGATATAAGGAAAGTATAGGAATCATGATTTTTTTCGACCTCGAGTTTTCGACGGCTTTTTACGTTTTGAGATCCCCTGAATCCGTTTTGACTATTTTCGCGATGATGTCTGTGTGTGTGTGTGTGTGTGTGCGCGTGTGCGTGTGCGTGTGTGTGTGTGTGTGTGTGTGTGTGTGTGTGTGTGTGTGTGTGTGTGTGTGTGTGTGTGTGTGTGTGTGTGTGTGTGTGTGTGTGTGTGTGTGTGTGTGTGTGTGTGTGTGTGTGTGTGTGTGTGTGTGTGTGTGTGTGTGTGTGTGGTGCGTGCGTGCGTAGGTGGGTGGGTGCGTGCGTGCGTGCGTGCGTGCGTGTGTGTGTGTGTGTGTGTGTCGCATAACTCATGAACCGATACACAGAAAAACACCAAATTTCAAACTTAAGCTTTGTTCCAGCGTCCAATGTGATGATTAGATTTTGGGCAGTGTCGGAACATCTGGGGGGGTACTTTATAAGTGGTCATTTTTATATTTTATGGAATATATCTGTTATTTACGTTTGGGGAAGAAAATTCTTCAAATAAAAGTTACTTCTTATATTATTATCTAAAATTTTTATTTTATAATAAATTTGACAAAATGTGCAAAATTCTGATTTTTATGAAAATTGTTGAACTAAAAGTGGTTTGCGATATCGATCTCTATAATTTTTGTTTATACATGATTTTTCTAAAATGGACCGTAATGGAAAAGTGCTAAATTTAAATTTTTCAGTATTTTCGTTTTCAATGAATATAGAAAAATGTTTCGAGGTAGATGTATTTGGACAATGTATATATTTAGTTTATCCTCTAAATATTTATAGAGATGCTGCAATAGGTTGTACAAAATAACCGGAAAAAGCCTATAATGACTAGATAAGAAAGTCATGTGTTGGACACATCAGATTTTTTTATATATTTAAAAATATTGTACTATGAAATATTACTTTTAGATTAAACTACAAACAATAGTATATTATTCAATAAGTGTATAATGTTGATCATATTACACGAGTGTTGTAAATATTCGAGTGTAGTATGGTCCATTATACACGAATTGAATACTATACTTTATCTACAACTGAATACGAGGGCTCACCGAAAACGAAAAGGGGATTTTTAGAAAAAATTCTTTGAAGTTGTTATAAATAGAATTGACAAGATTGTTCACAATTAAAAGACCTTTCAAATGAGGAGTATTTAAGCCACCGTGTGAAATAAAACGCCAATTTATACAGGAACTCGTTTAAAGTTATTGTATGCAATCTCATAATTTTCCTCGATATTTCAGGCAATAATTCCAACGACGCCACTTTAGCAGCGTCGCGGATTTCAGGAGGTGTTAGTTCCATGTAATCACCGTCTTCCATTTTTTTAATTGATAAACACTTAAAATGGGCCTAATATTTTAAATTTAATTTCAAAAAAGAATCGGGAACAACGAATAACTGTCAACATGCTGTCAACTAACTTGTCAAACGCATACAAGATCTAATGATTTTTAATTCTACTGGGGTATAATTGACAAAAATCGTGTAATATGAATATATTCTCATTAGTGAAATATGGATTGCTTTATGTTGCCTTAGATACGCATATAATACATCCATATAATGACAGTTGTAGATAAACATTTTATTGTTACAAGTGGCGGCTTGTGATAATTTAAAATGGGTATTCATTTTTTGTTCAATAATTTTAAAATTTATAAGTTCGGTTTAAAACTTTGAACAAGCACAAATATCGCTGTTTTTTGATTTGGGATTGTATTAAGTGCAGTTGTTATTATTATCTATATCATACTATTTTCAAACACTATTAACTAACTTGCTGTACTCTAGTAATATATGATCGATATATAATCGATTAATCGAAAATAATAAATAATCGATTAACAAAAAATAAAAGATTGCTCCAAAATATTAATTTAATCGAAAATAATCGATTAGCCGAAAATAATCAATTAACCGAAAAGAATCTATTAATAGAAAAAAATCGATTGTTTGGAAAGAATCGATTAACCGAAAGGAATGTATTAATCAGAAAGAATCGATTAATCGAAAAGAATATTTAAATAGAAGATCATCAACCAAACGAAAAGAATCTATTAATTGAAAAAACCGCTTAATCGAAAAGAATCGAAACATCGATTAATCGAAAATGATCGATTAATCTAAAATAATAGAATTATCTAAAAAATCGATTATTCGAAAACAATTGAGTATTTTTAAGAAATTGAAATATTATCTTAATAGGAAGTTTTATTTGAGAAATTGGATTTTTTTATTAATTCATAGAAATCTATAAAAAACTCATCAAAAAAAAAATGTCTACTAAAACTAGCCAAACGAGCAGAACATCTACCGAAAAAGTAAAAATCTACTAAATGTAGCAACGTTGGATCAGAGCTCCCCAGTCATAGTGACCTGATCAAGCGAAGTTAACTGTCGTGTCGTAATTTACGTATCTACAGGTATTCGCGGAAACCTTTCGCGTTCAATCAGAATATATTGCAAAAACAGACGCAACCACCCACAAAGCAGTGCACAAATGAACCAATGGAGAAACCGCTCCTGATGATAACCATGTCCACTGCTACGTTCTCAGCCTCTTAACGTAGTTATTGGGATAATAAAAAAAAAGAGGAAAGTATGGAGGAACAGAAGTTATTGAATTATCTATAGAACAACGAAAGTAAGTGTAATGTGCAACTTCTGGGTATTCAATAATCTGAAATCGATTGTTTTTCATCAGAAGAAAATATAAAAACAGTAGTTCAACTTAGAATACAAAAAAATATTTATTTTTAAAAGATATCGTGAACTTGAACTAGAACATCCTCAATTGAAATGACTTGACACATAGTTACGAGGCCTTTCTGTTAAGAATTTAAAAATTAGAACCATCATATTTTGTTTTTCTTTTTTTTAAATCAACATCTTTATGAGATTTATGACTCTGGGTTGGAAATTTTTCTTTGAAAGAACTCTCTTTAAGTGCTTCTACAAATAAACTACGTTTGAAATGAGAAAAATCCTGATTTTTAGTGCAGGACGATCTTCTTCATCCTTGCACTTTAAATCCACATCATGTCTACAGGAATTGCTTTGCTCGTTCCTTTATTTAATTTATGACCCGGCGGAAAATTCGAGTTGGCTTTAACATTAGTTTTTTTTGTCGTAATGATTCTCTTTCGTGTTCTTTTTCGGGATAGCCCTTTAATCCGATCGATAGATAGGTATCCTTATTAAGAAAAGGTTATGTTGTTTTCAAGGTAAGAGTTAATACCAGGCCCGTGCGTGACGTTATTCGTTAATAACTACTCAAAAAGAAAAAGGAGCCATTTCATTCTTTTGTAAAATCTTATTTGTGCCACTAATTATAAACATAGAGTTATTTGTCTACTTATAGTCACTCATCTGACTGCAAAAAGTGGCATGTTCTGTTTTTTGCTTGCTATTTGTAGTTAGGTAGAGAGGAGGGGGTGAACAACATGTACTATGTCCCGATGGTGGAAGCTTTCGTTTTTTGCTGGCAATGAAATAATTTGCTTTTAGACGTCTATGACAATATAAAAGATGGACGGAAATTCCTACACTTACACCGAATGTAGCAAAACCGGACGACAGAAAATGCATGAAAACAATAAATGTAGGTCAAATTAAATTGAAAATTATAAGTAAATAATATACTAGTATGTAAGGTTAACGCCATAAAAAGATTTGTCAAAATTAAACGATGGTGGGGTGGTGAGGGTTTTAAAAATCAAAATTTTAAGTAGACAATCAGGATATCGAAGTTTTGTTGAGTTGTAAATTTGGAGAATTGTCAGATGAAAAATTGGGAATGTCAGAGGGATGTTTATATTGATTTTTAAAATGTTACATGTTAAACTATAATGGAGTTGGAGAATTGAATAAAAGAAAAAACTAAAAAACTTAGAAAGAAATTTTTGTTTCATAAAGATTGAAAGACAAAGAGTAGTGAAACGGAGTAAGAGGATAAAGAAGATAAAGAAAATGGAAATAAAATAATAAAATATACAAGAAAAAGTAATAAAGGTGACACAGAAAATTGAAGAAAAAGGAAATAATGAAGGAAGACAGTTTCACAATGTAGAAAAGAATTAATTAAAAATAAAGGAAATAAAAGGAAAAGTAAAATGAAGACAGTAAGACAGAAAATAGGGAAAAATAGGAAACACAATGAAGAAAGGAAAAAAAAATATAAAAGTATAAAAAATAAAGTTAACTTTAGTGCTATATAAAATATTGAAAATAGAAAATAAAATACAGACTCAAAAAAAAACAAATATAAATATACTACGATGAATAAAATTAGAACTAGATTCAGATTAAAACCGATGAAAGAGAAATTAGAATAGAGAAGAAAAGTATCTGTATCTGTAACGTCTAGGGAATGGGTTAACTCACGGCACTCAGACCTCACTATGCCAAAATTTCCTGTTTGCAGAATGACCAAGTCATCAGTATCAGTGTTGCCAGTTTGTTACAATTGTAACAAATCTATTACATTTTTGAAGGGTTTATTACATTATTACATGTCCAATAAATCTATTACATTTTCACGATTGATAAACTTGAACCTAACCCTTGATTTTCTATGTTCCTAATATATTGTTTATTATTTCATACAACTAATACCATCTTAAACAGGTTTATTTGGTTAAGTTCATCCCAAACATATTTTCTTGAACATGCCCAAAGCGCTTAAAAAATTTCTTATATCATTGGACCTTGCATTGGAGACAGAATTTCTTTTTTCTTCGTTTTCTTTACAAAAGATTTGTTTCAACCCCAGTACAGAACCGTTCTGAATTTATCTGCGACAAGTTAGAAGTTAGAAGTGTATACTTTTTAAATTTGAATTTTGAGACCACAAATCAACCTAAATTTGAAATCTAAACAAACTAATTACTTTTATATTCACGCTAGCATAAACAAAGGATAAATTGACAAACTTGGCTTCACAGAAAACTTACTTTCCGGCATGGAACGACCACCTCATTCACATCTCATTTTAAATCGAGATGTAAAAAATGTAATCTGGATAGGTACATCTCGGATAAACAAACGCAGATGTAGATGTGTCCGATGTGGATAAACAAACGCTCGAGATGTAAAAAAAATGCATCGGATGTGGATTTTCAAATGCGACAAAAATCAATACAATTGCCGCGTTTGAGAATCCACATCTGATGCATTTTTTACATCTCGAGTGTTTTTTTATCTACATCGGACACATCTGTCCTATTACATTTACGTATACTAAATCACGTGATTAAAGATTTACTACATCTCAGATGAATCCGATGTGAATTCTCAAACGCAGCAATAGAATCTATTTTTTATGTATAGTTCATTTTAAGTTGACTAAAATTTCTATTACATTTTCTTGAAATTTATTACAATTTTGAGAGTTCATCTATTACATTCCTTTAGGGTACTCTGGCAACACTGATCAGTATACGCTATTGTGTAGTGACTGTCATTATTGAGGCAGCCGATTAGGGTGTCGAGGAACATGTTCACTAGTAGAGGTGATATCACTTGTCCTTGTGGATATCTCTCGCAACCAAGCCTCTTATATTCACATCTTTTATTGATCGCTTTAACCCTAGAATACTGGACATTCGTGAATTTTACTATGCGTCTCAGTCTGTCAATTTTTTTTACGTTTGGGTCATGTATCGCTCTGCGCCTCTCAGTATATTCCTGTTTAGTCATTGCCTAGCAAGTGATGCGTGCAGATAGTTAATGTCTTATCCCTAAATGTGGTAGTTTGCCAAGTCCAATAGTCAAGTACAGTTTTCGCCCTATCATTTGATAATTTTCATCGGTTATAAAATATAAAGAAAGTGTTTTTTCTTGAAAGGTAAGTTACTTTTTTTATTATTTTGAATTTTATAATAACTATAGTCACCTTTTTCAGAAAATGTCTAGAACAAATTTAACTGCTAAAGATATACAGGCTGAAGGGGAGTCTATAGCGTGGAGAGGACAGTGAGCCAGATTCTTTTGAAGACAGCGGTAGTGTATGGGAGAACGAAAATGTAGAATATGAAATTGAAGAGTGTTTAGGTACGAAAGTGTTTTAGCGAAGGGGGACAATGTAGAGTATAAATTAGAAGATTCTTCAGATGACGATGAAAGTACCATAGATAAAATAAATGAAGACATTCAAATCGCATCAGCAAGTGATGCGTCCTTATCTCAATACATAATAAAGCCTAAAAGAACGTATTTGAAAGAAAAGAATGGCTCTAAATAGTTTGCGAAAAAGTCTTCAAATATATTGTAACCAGTGCAAGCAAGCAATCAATATGTGAAGAACACCAGGGTGATATAATATGCCATGTCTGTGAAAGAGATTAAATGAATTCTACATGAAGCCTGTTGTTTTATGTGTCTAATACTGCACTATCCTTAGTATTACCTTTGTACTTTATTAAATAAACTCTATTTATCAAAGTTTGTTGTTCTTCGTAAAAAATACGATAGTTCAGTATTAACGTTTAATTAACACAGTCCAGTATTCTAGGGTTAACAGAATGTTATGTATCCACCTACTAACCATCTGTGGAACATTTCTGTTTGTTAGTGAATGTATTATCTTACCTTATCATAAGAACCTTCTATGTGTATAAAAACACCCAAGGCGGACTCTTTATTGTCTAGGGATCTCTATCAGGCCAGCAACTCAGTAGATCTGCTTGGGTTGTATGCATGTTGATTTGGATGTAGTGGTGTTGTTGTAATCACCACATCCATTTCACATAGCCTTTCCAATGTTTTCATGGAAAACGATGCTAATTGGTCGGTATGTTTTTGGGACCGTAATCCATCCTTTAAGGTTTGGGTATAAAAATCTCTATACTTTTTGGGGATATGCCTTAGAGCCAACGAGGGTCTGAATATACCTACTTGGTGCGGTATGAATTCTTGCAGACCCCACTGTAGTAGTGCTGGATAAATACTGTCAAGCTATGGCCATTTAAATGGAAAGAAGAAGAAAAGTAATAATATAATGAAATTAAAATAGATACAAAAGAAGCATCAAAGGAACATTAAATTAGATAGGGAAGAAAAGCGGAAAATCATTAAGAATCGAAGGTTGTTAGAAAAGGAAAGGATTAGAACAAAAGTAGTATAATTTGAATAGAGGACACGGAAATTGGAAAGATAAATTAAATAGAATATAATTATATAGGTGAATATTAAGTGAGAAAGTTGGACATACTGTATGGTGTATGAATTGGATATTGGTTATAGTAAGGACAATAAGGAAAAATAGGGTGGAAAACAGAGTAATTATAATAGTTGAGGATTCAAGAAGCAGACATTTTGTGTACAAGAGGCGTAATTTAAAAAATTAATTTTTCTAGAAAAGTAAAACTATAAAGGAGTTGAAACATTTAACGGATTAATATGAAGAATAATATAATTTGTATATAATATGCCAATGAAATAATAATGAATAATGAGAGTAATGATATTTAAAATAATATAATGTATAATAATTAAATGAACATGAGAAAGTATATGAAATAGAAACAATAATTAAAAGAAGAAATAGAAGGATATTTTGAGATAGAAAACAAATATGAGAAATGTAGTACTTACGCTAATTGAAGGAAATATGGTAAAAAAATTAATAATAGAAGTGACTATGTGACATCTAATAGTAATGGAAATATAATATATGGAAAACCTAAGAAACAAAAAAGACATTGAGATAACACAATAGCAGATTCTTTAAATGAAAATATTACATAATATATGAGACCAAGTTAGAAAACTTTAACTAAATAATAATAACAATAATATATTTTTCGTACATAAACTTGCCATATAGTTAGAAATACGTCATAATATATAACAATTTTTCATGTACTTATCAGACCAGACACGTATCCCATTTTGTCCGAATTATATTCAAAACATCACAAAAATGCACGCTTAATACATACGTAATATGTAAATAATATGTATCATACTTGAAATTCAGTTGTTTAGAAAGCTTACAGGAAATTTCTGAAATGAATATGGCTTCATATTCTAGCGCCTGTAGTAAAACTTCTCACTTGTATAAAGCTTTATGAAAATGTTTGTAGCTCTTGTATACCAATGCTGCAACTACTGTAACATTTACACCTAAATGAAAAGGAAGCCAGATATATGACTAAAGTTCTTTTGTAATTCTCTTCTTGCAGAGAATAATATGAGAATTCTCTATGCAGAAATTTGGATCCTTTTTAAAACTAAGAAACTTAACAAAATAAAATTAAAATGGCAGCTTTATTAGAGAACTACTGTTACGACAAAATATACATTTTCTAGCATTTTCTGGGACGTACAAGGAACAAGTGATAAATCCTTCAACTTTACCTGAAAAAGTTTCTCTAATTTGTCAAATGAAATTGATAAAGCTATCAATGACAGTTATCTTTATATTTATTTTTGAATCAGTAATCGATAGTTTTTCGGAACTTTAAATCAATTCCATCTATTAATTAATAAATGCCTATTAGAGATTTTAAATTAAAATTCTTCATAACACTCCTATTACCATTAATACATAAGTATCTCTATCAAAAATCTATAACACTGAATACATCACCTCGCCTCCCTCTAACGAATCAAATAAAATTGCCTACCAATTGATAGGCATATTTGAACCCAACTATAGCAGGTGGAAGATTTAGTGGTCCACCTTGGACCACTTAAAATATTCAGCACTGTGAACATAACAATTATGTCTAGACACGGCAGGACGTCTTCGCAATAACCCTTTTGGAGCTTTGAACCAGAATGAAGCGACATCAATAGGAGAATTCCATGTATTTACACCGACAACAATAAGAGTGGCCGGTGGCTAGTTGTCCGTACGGCTGAGACCATTCACCCCGAAATCGAGAGACAAGAGTAGAGAATTTCCGCGTAATATCGCTTCAGCGCCAATATGACATGAAGATAGCATATAATCGAAATTAATGACAGTGGCGGGGATTATAGGAACTACATCTGAGCAATAGTAATCTGCACAACAGTATTTTGTGATGTTTATGGTTAGAAATATAAAAGTTTTTTTAATATCTGTTAAATTTAAACAATATTGTACAAAGCACCTTTTTATCGTTATATTTAATCTCACAAGGTAACAGCAAGCAACATATTAAGCAGTCTCTATTCATCGGAAAAACGTTTATTTAATGATATTAATTTATTCACAAAAAAAAAATATAATAAATAATGTGTAATGTATATGTATGTGTATTCGTTCAAGGTAAATAAACAGAAACACCCACAAAAAAAAAACCTTGAGCGTGGGTTACTTTAGGTTATTTAAGATGAGCAGTTTTAATAATATACAATAATAAAAATTGTATCAAAATAATATAGAAATAATATAATAATATAAAAATAATGTAAAAAGAAAAATATTGTTTAGGTAATACAGCTAAATTAAATTTAATATGAATCTTAATTAATTTTTTCGGATAGATTACATCAAAATTATTCTAAATATTTTTGATATCTATTATCATAAAATCAAAACAAATCACAAATCAAAACAAGTACCTAGCTGGTTAGGATGAATAAGATGTCCAGAGTAATGTTTTATAGTACCAGTAAAAGGATTTAATTTTATGGATTGGTTTAAATGAAATAGGAGAACATCCCTCTAGAAAAACAGCAGTATATTTACCTGATGAGTGAAACGTAAGAGCGGCAAACAGGTCACAAACAAAATGATGGTTTTCTTTCTTCTACTCTCTGAAAACCCCTTCTTCATACTACTTTGCTTCATTTACCTTTAAGACCTAGGCGTGATGATTCAGCAGCCTTCAAGGTTTACTGTACCAAAAATTGAGGATCCTACTGCCATACATACGCGTTCACGCCTCATTTCTGATGATTGGTACACGCTAGTCCAATATAACGTGGCCATCTTTTACGGCCACCCATCGCAGAGACACGCAGCTTGACTGTAGCTAGTAGGTAAATAAAAGATCAAGGCACTTTGGCGTTAACAATCTTGATAAACAAAATTGTGAATTAAACAGCATGGATGAATTACAAGATGCAACTAAAACATCGAAGAATGGAAATGAATCAGGATATGATAAAATAACATCAGATATAATAAAGAATATGTGACAAAGAGGAAAATAATGCTGGATATGTACAATAAAATATAGGAACAATGCGATGCGATAATGAAACTGCGTCTACCGATTTTTAAAAAGGGAGATATAAAGAATGTAATAGTTATAAAGGTATATTATTGATAAGTTCAGCAATGCAAATTTATGAACAAATAAAACTGAAAGAAAAATGTAACATACTTTAGAAGAATCACAAAGTGGATTTAGACCGGGAAATAGTATACAGAACTATATAGGTGTTCTCCATTACACAAATAACAGAAAAATTCAAAAGATGAATGCATTTATAGATTTTGAAAAAGCATTTGACAAAGTTCCAAAAGGAAAATAAATAAAGATAAATAACAAAAGTATAAGAATAATGACAAAAGTAAATGAAGACATTAATCGCTATTAGACACGAACACAACTCAAGCTGGACTGCGACAAAGAGGAAGTCTGAACCCACTATTATTTATAACATTTATTAAGGAAATTATTAAGAAATATACTAAAAACGTATGCAGATATTGATCTCTAACATAACATGGATAATTATAGTATAAATAAGTAGACTAGAATGGTATTAAACTAAACACAAAAGTAATATTATGGCAATAGGAGATCTGTATCTGTAACGTATGTAGGGTGGGTTACCCCCACGGCACTTAGGCCTCATTAGGCCCATTGTGCATCCTCCTAAGATGATAGGCACCTACTAGCTCGTGAGCCAGCCTAAAGATTTAATGTAGTTGACAACGTCGACAAGAGGTGCTTCTCTTATATCGGCCGATGTTAGCCGATATTCGCCGAATACAAATCTTCTAATAAATGAGAGCGTCGAGCAATCGTAAATGATAAGCTCGATGGACTCATCTTCTTGTTCGCACCCTTTGCAGAGTGCGGATTCTGACAGCCTCATGATATGGAGATGCTTCCGTACTTGGCAATGACCAGTCAGAATGCCTATGACCAGGCGCAGATTCTGTCTAGTCATAGTCAAGTATTTGTTTGCTGCAGTGCTGTCAGGATAACTTAAGAGCTCCCTGGCGTGTGTTCGAATTTGTTGAAACATACCACTGAATATTTGGTGATTTAGGGCTTCTTCATACGGAAATTGTTGCCGATACTCCCTACAAGCAGCTCGCAATTTTCAATACAGAATTTAGATGGAGAACAACGTGGAACTTTTTCTCTTTCTCCTAATTTTCGAAATATTAAGTTCGTTTTTTAAATATTTGCATACTAATACGAATAGGGTCGAATAAAACCTTCTACAGCTTTCAAAACGCCGCACCGCTGTGTCGCGATAAAAGCTATGCAATAGCTTAAAAAGAAAAATAAATGCTGCTATGTACCTGTCCAGACAAGTCAATGCGTCTTTGATGCGACGTTGAAATATTGACAACTAATTGGACTCCTCAATGATACTGGGTTACCGTTGTTACGAAGTGCCGTCCATACTTAACAAATTGGTGCATGTCTACGCACCTTTTGGATGATAAATTCGGTATTTTGTCAGCATAACACGCTCGAGTCATTAATGTCTACGTCTACGGTTACTATTACGGACGTTTACATTCCCATCTACTTTTACCTGTATGAATTATTCTTGTTGACCTAGTTCTATTTACAATTAAATATGGCGCTAATCTTGTCGCGACGCTCCTGCATATCCGTGTAGATGTCCATGCGACGTGTATTCTCACGCTCCGACGTCCATTGTAGCCACTATTCGTGGAATTTTATTTGTACACAAACAGGTCGGCTTTGTACTTAGAAGTACCCTCGAGCAAACGTGATGAACAGCGTTGCCAGGTCGTTTCGCAGATTGGATTATTTTATGCCCGCGAAGAGAGCGCGGGAAGTGCGGAGAGGCCAGGCATCGTATTACAGACTTTGCAGGTAATCTCCCAGATGAGAATAGTGTTCGTTACTTTAGTGTCTTAACAGGTTCGCCTGTTGTAAAACTTCTTGAATGTTTCAGGGCCGGGTCCATAAAAAATATTTATCTTGTTGATTTATCTAATCATAGTGCGAATTTTGGTACACGAGCGGATTATAATAATAATCAATATTAAAAAAATATACAGGGTTGTATTAAGTCATTTCAATAGAAATTATAAAAAATCAATATTTTAGAAATATACAGAGTTGTGCTATCTTGAATAAATTGTACAAACCGAGATGGTAAAATTTAACAGTAAGTTAACCAACTGGTGAATACATTGTTCGTTAGCTCAAGGGGGGACACCTATATGCTAAGCAACCCGTTTTACTAGGTTTGAAACAAAGTATATGTGAAATCAACATAGGAAAGTAACCAACTGGCGAATTGGCGCTGTTCGTTACTTCCGTTGCTCAACACCTTTATACTCATCAAAATATTTACCTAAGAGGGTGCAACCTGTGTATATCTAGAATATAATCAAATCAATACCGTAGTTAACCAACTAGCGAATTGGCGCCAAATATCTATATATTTATAATTAAGCTCTTGTTTATTGCAAACATTCAGATTGTGTTTTATATTAGACAGACAAAGCTGTATCATCGGCCGCCGTATTAAAAAGAGCGATACCGCTATTAAATTGAGTAGGGATGTTTTGTGCGAACTTGTTTGTCTGATGTGTGAGCAGGCATTTTATATATGTACCATGTTGTATTCCTATGATTCCTACTTTACACCGTTCAAGAAAAATGTTAAATCGTAATCCTGGTATGCAATTTTACAATTATTTATAAAATTTGACAATGAGTAATAAAAAAAGTAACTCTAAGTTGGATATACTAGTATCTATATAGATATTACCGGGGAAGTCATCAAATGTAAAGCATTATTTATATCGGATTCTTTTTTATGTTTAATAAATAGATGTATCGAAAGTGGGTACTTTCCTACTGCGTTTAAGACGTCTGTTGTAACTCCTATCTTTAAATCAGGCGATTCCTCAAAAGTCATTATAGGCCAATTTCCCTAATAACCACTTTTGCTAAGATATTTGAAAAATTATTAAAAGACCGACTCTGTTCGTATCTTGATAAAAATAACACACTCGCCTCAAAACAATACGGATTCCGCACAGGCATATCAACATAGGATGCAATACTTCATCTAACCTCAAATATGTACTTAGGCTATGGATAGGAATAACAAAGCATTGTGTGTCTTTATTGATCTGTCCAAAGATTTTGAGATGCTTAGTTATACCTTGTTGATTAATTCTCTGGAAGAAGTTGTTAGAGGTGTCCCACTAAACCTTTTCAAAACTTACCTTACTAATCGTCAACAGTTTGTCCAAATCGATAATCAGCGGAGTGAAGTCCGCAAATAACCTTTGGAGTGCCACAAGGATCAGTTCTCGGTCCGGCACTTTTCAATATTTATTTAAATAATTTATTTTCTTTGGAAAATGAAGGGGATATTACTGCCTACGCTGATGACACTTGCATTTTCTATGAAGCCAGGAACTGGGAAGATTTCAAAAAGAAAGCTCAAAAAGATCTTCACAATATTAACAAATGGTTAATTACTACTTACCGTTAACTTCTCCAAAACTGCATTTTTGCCCATCCATGTTGATGTTAGAACAGCTCCTACTTTTAACACACTCAATGTCACAAATGAAATAACAATAGACTCTATAAGTGAATTCAAATACTTAGGAGTTATTTTAGGTGAAAATGTACTAGGACCGGGATAGTTTGATTGTCTTCTTTTTATTTTATCCTGGTCTTGCCATGTGGAAGATAGTGAGGTTATGTTACAAGATTTTGAACTATTTCGAATTTCACAAATATTTTACAAATTATTAATTGTTTTAAAAGCTGAATAATCTCAATATGGAATACTACAACACGAGGTAATTATAGATTATAATATATATGTTATAATATTAGATTTACTAATTTTAGATGGTCCTTAAATATGCATATTTTCGGCGAACAACGTAATTCATAATCAAATATGTTACAAAGTATTCAATGCTTAATGCTTGAAATAATCGGACAAGTTCAATGTATTGCTAAGATATGGTAAGTTTATACTATGAACTAATTTGCTTGATAAAAATTTACAACTAAATATATATGTACAAATTCGAGTAACCTAATATTTCTCAAAATATATCACGCGGTTTCAGGTTGTTTAAATGTCTAATAACACAGTCCGGAATCCCGATTAATAAAGCATAGAAGGTTACCTTGTATAGCAGGTTAGGGGATGAGACTAGGTATACCTCCGGTATGAGACCAGTCGATGATTCTCCGTGGCTAGTGTCTGGATCGATCGCAAGGGAATGAGACTAGGGACGTATGAGACCATTCAATGATTCCCCATGGATGGTTCGGATGAAGATGTCTTCGAAGGCGATGTTTACAGAGGAATATAACGTCGGAAGTTATGTACAATAATTATGGATGTTTGGAGAAATAAGAGGAACCATAAAAATATAAAAAAGAAGAAAAAGGCCCGAAAGAGAGAGAAACGTAAGTATCTTTATATATTATAAATAATAAGTTTTTATTTAAAGTACCTTTGATGGGGTGTGGCCTGTAAGAGTAATAAATCTGCTCAGGGTCTCCTGATCAATAGTTTCTGGAAGTTTTTCAACACGTGAGATTAAATCCAACCCTTGGTTGTCGAATTTATATTCAATAGAACAATTCGGATCTCTTGAATCGAAGAACTTTTGGAAAAATCCACATAAATGTTCAGACACTTGTTCTTGACGAAAGCTCTCACAAGAAGAACAAAATGGCATATTCCCTTTTGATAAGAACCTCCAAATTATTAAATAGTTTGTTAGTTTATAAGTTCCAATACAAAACATTTTGATTAAGAATCTAGTTCTAGTACATTTCTTAGAACTGGTAGATGAATGAATGATTACTTAATTCGTATTACTAATCATTTATTCTAATTGTCATTCATTAAAATCGACTTTTGTGACTTATGACATTTGAATATTATGAAAATGTAAACAAAACTGATGTCAATAATTTGGTTACCTTTCGAAATGATTTTAAGTTGTTTTGAAATGTAACAAATAGTAAAAATTGTTTATTATTAAGATACTTATGTCCTCTTTCCTTCTAGATAAATTCTACATGGATTCCCAATTTGAAATCTACATTTATTCTCAAGTTTAAAATAGTAAGGAAATTTTAATGGAAGTAAACAAATGATAAAATATGAAATAATTCACTAGATTTATTGTAAGTAGCATTTATTTTAGGTTTTAGAAATGCAGTTTATGTTGAATGAGTCCTAAATATATCCTATTAATCCTAAAAATCCTATAATTTCTTTCATCCTGTAACAAGGTATCACCTCATCAAACTAAAGTGGTAGAAACACAAACTTATACCTATTGTAATAAGAAAGGTCACACCGAATATGTTTGTCATCCAATACATTAAAATAGAATCAAATGTATATAGTGCCGATATTGTATATCATTCATTAAGTATCCCGAATTTGTAATGTACACACATTTAAAAAAAATAATTGAATTTATCAGGAATGGACGAGCAACTAAGTATCGAAATAAAAACAATACTTCAAATAGAAATCAATCAAACACCATCAGCTGTAACAAGCGGCAAGTTAAAAATAATTCTACGTAACCCACAGCCGGTTGCTTTTTAAACCTAGTCACTTATCTAATGAAGAAAGATTGCAAGTTTGAAAAAGCTGTTTATTTTTATTTTTGATTTTGTAAACTGTCTGTCATGTTTTCAAAGTGCCATCGATAAAGCTCTTGGAGTATTGAAAGACGATATCGCTTTTGTTTATATTGACTGTCAATGAAGGTTTAGACAATTTACGGCAAGTTGTTGACATTGTTTAATAGGCCGGATTTGTGCTGAACTAAGAAAAGTATAGTATAGTATAGTCTGTAGAATATTTAGGTGTTATGTACCGATAATAGCTAGACTTGATGTTATGAAAGTATATCATGATGCTGATAAAATATTGGTACATGGACAAAACAGTTCAAAAATATGTTGCAAACTGCCGGTCATGTGTTTAAATAATAATCCACCGTTAAAAAAAAAACATGGTATGTATTAGCAAAAGTTTAAACTAGAGATAACAGAGATATAACCATTTATTGATAAAATATAATATTCAAGATGCCAAGATTAATTCGACAATCAATACACTCTATTTGTAGGGACGGGACGAGGCGACGAAAGGTGAGAAGTATGAGAACGGATAAAGAGAAGAATTTTACGCAGATACAACTTATTTTTATCAATGAATAAATGTGTAAGCCGCTGTGCGCTTATAATAAATAACGTAAAAATCCATGCCGTGTAAGCCCTGTTGCCACTTCCAACCTAACATGAATAGGTATTGGAATTTATTGAAAATTATACATATAATTTAGTGAAATTATATCTAATTTAGTTAAGTTTAATAAAACTAATGATGAATTACTTTAGCTTTTTTAATATATGTAAATAATTTTGTAAACAAAACGAGAATAATGAAATAGGCATATGACAACAGCGGATATTATACCCTCCTGTGTCCCTTAGAATATGTCTTATTCAGGACGGCACGATATTTATTAGTAGTTACATCTCCTCGTTATCTCTGGTTTAAACCATCAACGAAATTGAACACATGGCATAATGATTATGCTGGGCCGTTAGTAAAATCTACAAATGGTGATAGTATTTTCAAAATTTGTTAGATTTTACCATATTAAGCAGAACACGATAGATTGCCGTATAAAAGACGCTGATCAGCTCTGCTGTGACCTGATATCCCTTTAAGTGATGTCACCGACACAGAAGCAATATGCACAGATGTAAATAAACGGTTGGAAAAAAATTGTGAGCAAACAACAATTATTTTCAATAAGAAACGAGTTAAGACATTGTTTACAAAATGGGACACAGGAGGGTATAATATCCGCTGTTGTCATATGCATATTTCATATTCTCGTATTGTTTACAAAATTATTTACATATATTAAAAAAGCTAAAATAATTCGCTTTTGCTAGGTACACGCTAAATTGTACACAATTCAAAAAATTATATACACACGAAACGTCATATCGCTGTGGTGAGAGGTGTTTGTGTGAATGCGTCTTGTTTGTTTTCAATTACGCTGTGACTAGCAGTAGTATTCTATAAACTTTGGAAGCAAATTTCACATACATGAACAAATAATAATAATAATAATAATAATAATAATGCCGTGACATCAAGAAAACGAAGCAACGACTTTAATCCATACCTAGCTACGCCGACCGGCATTAAACACCAACGGCCTGCACACAGCTCACCTACTCTGTCAAGTCGTTTCGCGTGTATATAACTTTTTGAATTGCGTACAAGTTAGCATGTACCTAGACACTGTGAAAATAATTTAACCTATTAAAATCCTTCTCTTTATCCCTTCTCTTACTTCTCGCCTTTCGTCTCCTTGCCTCGTCCCTACAAATAGATTGTATTGATTGTCGAATTAATCTTGGCATTGTGAATATTATAGTTTATCAATGAATGATTATATCTCTGTGATCTCTGTTCATATTGTATTCACCCAATTCCTTTGAGCAAACTCCGCGCCAACAAATCCCCTTTAGTGGCATTCGTTGACTCGGTCTGGACGCAGGTTAATCCTTAGGGCATGTACAGACCAACAATAAACCAAGGAACGTCCATATTGCATTCGCTCTCGTATGTAGCAAACGTTTGTTGGACGCGAAACCGCAAATATCGATGCGAGAATGCATGACTATGTTATTATTGCTTGTGCTGCATTTGTACTTGTATATAAAGAAGGAAATGAAAACAAAACCAAAGCGCAAATGAAGGTGGTTGACGACATTATTAAAAAAAAATGAAATACCTAGACCAGAGCGTAAAATTAAACGCATATTTCATTGCTCTTTCATTCGTTGGCTGATACCGCTGATACCGCTCACACCGCATTCGTGGATTTCCTCCCAATTCTTTTGATGTTATCGACATTCTACGAAGCATCGTTGGTCTTATTGGCTAAACCGTCCAAACTGAACAGAGTTTTTTCGAAGAAACCCATTGGTTGACGTTCGTTGGACCGGTCTGTACCTTTAGCTACAGACAATTGTTAAAGTAAATTCTTCTTTTAAAGCCATTTATGCAGCGAGTTATAAAAGAAACGCATAAAATTCATAAAACCTTATCTATAATAGGTAACAAAATTTTGGTAATGATGCAACAACACACCAATTAGTATAGGTCATTCACAGAATTTACACCCAGTCCTCCGGTGGGTATAGTTTATTTTTATGTATGAGAGAGTAATAAAACAGCATTTCTAATGCAAAACTTAGTACGGTCATTTTAAATATTTTTACAGAATAATCTAAATATTTCCTAAAATTGTAATAAATATACCTGAGCTACTACAAGTTTTGGGTCTTTTATTGGTCCTTTATAAACATAAGCTGTACAGAACAATAGAAAAAGGTTTGGACAGGCCAAAAGCCCTGTGTATTAAAGATTACATAGCCGTATCTTAAGATTATTTTCAATAAGTACCTATTTGCCAATTTTGTTTTATTTTAATTCCAAGAATTTATTACAGTATTCGAATTATAAGTAGATAAATACCTTCCAAACAAATTTCACCGAAAATGCGATTATAGGTTTTCCATTTAGTAAGGAAGCCCAAGTTGTGTATTCTTGACAGTTTTCTAAATGTCGTTTAGTTGCAACTTGCAAGGTGCAGTGTGAATTCTAGTGTGATCATGGAAAATTTGGAAGGGCCGCGTAAACGACAAAAAATCGGTCCTTTAACAGTTAATGAAAAAACATTAATATTTAATTGTTTTAAATCATTTACAGACAAACATTTATGTAAAAGTGTTGATGACACAGTGGAATTAGTTAGTAGTACGCTTGGTGTTGGGAAATCTACGATTTACAGAGTTGTTAAAGAAGAGAAATGTGGCGAGTTTCAAACAGCACGTAAAGCTCCAGGAAAACCAAAATTTCAATTAGAAAATCTTTTGAAAGAAAGACTTCGAAGAAAAGTGCATGCGTTCTTCTTTAGAAAAGAATTTCCGACAGTAGACAAAGTTCTTGCCATGGTTCGAGATGATAAGGATTACCCTGAAATGAGTCGAAGTACACTATGGAAACTTTTAAAAGAAATAGGTTTTCTATGGAAAAATCATTCCAGAAAGTCTATTTTAATAGAAAGAAGTGATATTGTAGTATGGAGAAGAAATTACCTAAGGACTATAAAAGAAATGAGAAACCAAAGAATAAATATATTTTATTTAGAGGGACATAAACCAAATAAATTTTGGCAAGATGAAACTGTTACAAGTCGAAGACAGGCTTTTTTAAATAATTTATCTACTGGTTTAAATCCACCATCAGGAAAGGGGCGCAGACTAATAATAGTACACATCGGTAGTTCAAACGGTTTTGTTAAAGGTGGTTTATTGACTTTTGAATCTACTCGTACCGGTGACTACCATGAGGACATGAATGCTGATGTCTTTAAAGAGTGGTTCGAACAAATTATAGATCTTCTTCCATAGAACTGTATAATAGTAATGGATAATACAAGTTATCACTCGAGACTTATAGAAAAAATGCCCACAACCAAGTGGTTAAAAAAAGATTTAGAGAATTGGCTAAATTCAAAGAATATTAAGTTCCATCCCGGTTCTGTGAGAAAAGAACTGTATCATTTGTGTTCCCTTCATAAAGAGAATTTGCAAAAAATCGTGGGATGACGGTGGTTAGATCACCACTATATCATTGCGAAGTAAACCCGATTGAACTAATATGGGCACAGATAAAGGGAGAAGTTTGAAGAAAAAATAATTCTTTTAAAATGAATGATGTTAAACAGTTGTTTTTGGTGGCTGTAAATAATGTGAAGCCTGAAAACTGGGAAAAGGCAGTAAATCATACGATTAAAGAAGAAGAGAAAATGTGGAAGTTGGACAATATTACTGATGAAATGATCGAGCCACAATATTGGTTGCGACATATTCGTTGCGACAGTTCATCTTCTGATTTGGATTTGTAGGTAAGAAGTAGTTTTTATATTAAAATTATTATTTATGAACGTAACGTTGTTTAAAAGTCAAAGTTTAAACCCTTATACCTACATAACCCGTTTGACACAATGTTCTTAACATACCTTGTGGAAAAATAAAACATTTTTAGAAAAAATTGCACTTTTTTACCTTCAGCTGTTTAGAAGTTATAAGCAGGTTAATTAGGTGAAAATATAAGTGTACACTCGAGGAATAACTTCAAAAAATATTTTAACTGTCTACTAAAAGAAGTGGTACGCCTATGGATTACGAACGCTTTATTATTTTAATACTCTCTCATACATAAAAATAGACATAGAGGGTGAATATATTTTAATTATTAAATACTTATACAGTATGTAATTATGTTTATTAAAATTAAATTACTAAATTAATACACGAAAAAAAAATATTTATAATTTTGTTTTGGACATTGTTTATGGTAACACCATTTTCCCCGAATACAATAAACGCTTTATGGTCAGGAATTTCCGGAAGTCCCCTTCTCAGGTATAAAATTAAGAATAAATGTTCTATTTTTGTACTGATGTTATAGGACTAATTGCGTTAAATTATTTAGTTCAGTTTTGGATTTCGAAGAGAATGTATTTTAAAACTGAAAATGCCGAAGCGCGTTTGTAGATGACTTAATTTGTAATCTACATAAGTATTTTACGGCGGAAAAAGATAACGGAGGACCTTTAAAGCCAGTCGTGAGTGCGCATGAACGCGTCTGTACAGCTCTTGGTATTAGTGATTCAAAATTAAAATATATTTTGAAAAACGTTAAAAGCGGAGAGAGCAAAAAAAGAATAAATACACACCTCTCAAAAAACTGAAAACGTCGGATATATCTGGTGGGACAAAATTTCGTATTCGTGATATGGTGTATGAAATGCGTGCGAAAAAGGAACATGTCAACTTAGACACATTGCTGGCTAACTTAAGAGAAATGCAAATTAGTGAATTTGGCAGAACAAGTCTTTGGAAGTTGCTTAAGAAAATAGGTTTCAAATTTAAGAAGATAATAGAAAATCTTTATTTAAAAAAAATAATGTTGTTCACAAAAGAATACATTTTTTAAGAGAATACACTCGTTTAAAAGAGAATGGAGCTTTTTACTTTCTTATCTGTATACAGATATAAGGAAAGTATAGGAATCATGATTTTTTTCGACCTCGAGTTTTCGACGGATTTTTACGTTTTGAGGTCCCCTGAATCCGTTTTGACTATTTTCGCGATGATGTCTGTCTGTCTGTCTGTGTGTGTGTGTGTGTGTGTGTGTGTGTGTGTGTGTGTGTGTGTGTGTGTGTGTGTGTGTGTGTGTGTGTGTGTGTGTGTGTGTGTGTGTGTGTGTGTGTGTGTGTGTGTGTGTGTGTGTGTGTGTGTGTGTGTGTGTGTGTGTGTGTGTGTGTGTGTGTGTGTGTGTGTGTGTGTGTGTGTGTGTGTGTGTGTGTGTGTGTGTGTGTGTGTGTGTGTGTGTGTGTGTGTGTGTGTGTGTGTGTGTGTGTGTGTGTGTGTGTGTGTGTGTGTGTGTGTGTGTGTGTGTGTGTGTGTGTGTGTGTGTGTGTGTGTGTGTGTGTGTGTGTGTGTGTGTGTGTGTGTGTGTGTGTGTGTGTGTGTGTGTGTGTGTGTGTGTGTGTGTGTGTGTGTGTGTGTGTGTGTGTGTGTGTGTGTGTGTGTGTGTGTGTGTGTGTGTGTGTGTGTGTGTGTGTGTGTGTGTGTGTGTGTGTGTGTGTGTGTGTGTGTGTGTGTGTGTGTGTGTGTGTGTGTGTGTGTGTGTGTGTGTGTGTGTGTGTGTGTGTGTGTGTGTGTGTGTGTGTGTGTGTGTGTGTGTGTGTGTGTGTGTGTGTGTGTGTGTGTGTGTGTGTGTGTGTGTGTGTGTGTGTGTGTGTGTGTGTGTGTGTGTGTGTGTGTGTGTGTGTGTGTGTGTGTGTGTGTGTGTGTGTGTGTGTGTGTGTGTGTGTGTGTGTGTGTGTGTGTGTGTGTGTGTGTGTGTGTGTGTGTGTGTGTGTGTGTGTGTGTGTGTGTGTGTGTGTGTGTGTGTGTGTGTGTGTGTGTGTGTGTGTGTGTGTGTGTGTGTGTGTGTGTGTGTGTGTGTGTGTGTGTGTGTGTGTGTGTGTGTGTGTGTGTGTGTGTGTGTGTGTGTGTGTGTGTGTGTGTGTGTGTGTGTGTGTGTGTGTGTGTGTGTGTGTGTGTGTGTGTGTGTGTGTGTGTGTGTGTGTGTGTGTGTGTGTGTGTGTGTGTGTGTGTGTGTGTGTGTGTGTGTGTGTGTGTGTGTGTGTGTGTGTGTGTGTGTGTGTGTGTGTGTGTGTGTGTGTGTGTGTGTGTGTGTGTGTGTGTGTGTGTGTGTGTGTGTGTGTGTGTGTGTGTGTGTGTGTGTGTGTGTGTGTGTGTGTGTGTGTGTGTGTGTGTGTGTGTGTGTGTGTGTGTGTGTGTGTGTGTGTGTGTGTGTGTGTGTGTGTGTGTGTGTGTGTGTGTGTGTGTGTGTGTGTGTGTGTGTGTGTGTGTGTGTGTGTGTGTGTGTGTGTGTGTGTGTGTGTGTGTGTGTGTGTGTGTGTGTGTGTGTGTGTGTGTGTGTGTGTGTGTCTGTATAACGCATAACTCATGAACCGATACACAGAAAAACACCAAATTTTAAACTTAAGCTTTGTTTCAGCGTCCAATGAGCTGATTAGATTTTGGGCAGAGTCGGAAAATCTGGGGGGGTACTTTATAGGTAGTCATTTTTATATTTTATGGACTATATCTGTTATTTACGTTTGGAGAAGAAAATTCTTCAAATAAAAGTTACTTCTAATATAATTATCTATAATTTTTGTTTTATGCAAAATTTTCCTAAAATGGTCCGTATTCGAGAAATTTGACAAAATGTAAAAAAAATAATTTTTTATAAAAATTGTTCAAATAAAAGTTGTTTGTAATATAATTCTCTATAATTTTTATTCTATACATAATTTCTCTAAAATGGACCGTATTCGAGATATTTGAGAAAATGTGTAAATTTCGAACTTTGAAGAAAACTCAAAAACGGATAAAGGAAAAAACATTAAATTTTAAACTTAAGGTTTATTTCGGCCTGACGTGAAATGATTAGATTTTGGACAAAGTCGGAACATCTGGGGGGGTACTTTATGGGAGGCCGTTTTTATATTTTATGGAATATATCTGTTATTTATGTTTGGAGAAGAAAATTGTTCAGATAAAAATTACTTACAATATTATTATCTATAATTTTGGTTTTATACAATTTTTTTTTAAATGGTCCGTATTCGAGAAATTTGACAAAATGTAATAAAATTCAAATTTTTAGGAAAATTGTTTAAATAAAAGTTATTTATGATATCGATCTCTATAATTTTTGTTTTTTATATGATTTTTCTAAAATGGACCGTATTGAAAAAATTGAAGGAAAAGTGCTAAATTTAAATTTTTCAGTATTTTCGTTATCTAGAGAAAAATGTTTCGAGTTAAATGTATGTGGAAAATGTATATATTTAGTTTATCCTTCAAACATTTATAGAGGTGCTGCAATAGGTTGTACAAAATAACCGGAAAAAGCCTATAATAACTAGATAGGAAAGTCATGTGTTGGACACATCAGATTTTTTTATATATTTGGATGAAACCTGGATATTTTCCAAAGGAGGGACGAAAAGAATATGGCAAGATAAAAATATAAAATCAATAAAACATACTAATGGTGAGGGAAAGCGATACATAATCTTGCACGCAGGTGGAAAGAATGGATTTGTGGATGGTGCAGGATTAGTATTTTCCTATAAATCAAAATCAGAAGACTACCACGATAACATGAACTCGGATATGTCTATCAAATGGTTAAATGAAAAACTATTTCCAAATTTAAGTGAACCGTCTGTTATAGTGTTAGATAATGCGAGCTATCACACAGAACTTTTAAACAAACCGCCAAGACAGAATTGGACTGTAGCCAAAATACAAGAATGGCTACGTAACGAAAATGTTGCATTTCCACAATACGCCCTTAAATTTGAGTTGTTAACTTTAGCCGAACGGCATGAACCACCACAAATTTATATGGTAGATCAAGTCATACATAGTTATGGACATGATGTGTTACGGCTTCCACCGTACCATTGTCCCATCGAACACATTTGGGGTATATGTAAAACGTATTATGACAATCATATTGGAATTAATGGTTTCAGCGACGAAGCAGTAAGGGAAATATTGAAACAAGCACTGGATACATCAACCACAGAAATTTGGCAAAAAAGTGTTCAAAAATGTGATAAATTAATTGACGACTGGTGGACACGTGAAAACAGGATAAACGAAATTAACCCTATAATTATATCCCTTAATGATGACAGCGACTCTAGTGACACAAATGTTGAGAGTGTTGCTGAAGATTTATAGGTATGTCAAAAATAATTATTTATAATAATCACTGTTTAATATAGAATTTTAAAAGTTATGTTATTTTTAATTAACGTAGGTACTAACTTAATTGCAGGGTAAAACTGTGTATGTAAATTAAAATTTTTGTTTTGAATAAACTATTATTCAACAACAAAATTGTAACTATCTCTTTTAAGGTAGTTCACTCGCGACAGTCGTACATAAAAATATCGCTTAATGGTGAATACCAATAGTTCGAGATTCTTAATGCTAATCAATTTTATTTTTGTAAGAGACTGTACAAAACACAAGAAAAGCTTATATGTATGGATTTTTATCAAATCCATCCGGCAACCTCATAAATATAGGAATGGTTTGCTATAGATATTAATTTTAAGGGTTTGTTTTGGTTCAAACAGAACCGCTGATTCCAGATCTCAAATACAGTAGACGAATTAATTTTTCAAGAAAACGTCGCGAGGTTATAACATCCTCTTAGCTGATCGAGTGTTACTTTGGTACAACGCGTTGATTACAGCGTATGCAACGTTGCCAAGTTGTAATAATTTTACGCATCTACGCGTTGATTGCTTTAAAAATATTTTTATTTTAAAAATCTATATCTTTTTACAAAGACGGTCAAAAAATTTAATTTTTTTTAGTTACATAAAAGACACTTTCATTAACCTTATATTTCAATTTTATTGAATTCTTAAGAAAAGCCGTTTTACGAGTGAACTACCTTAAGCTTTCTGAGGCAAAATTAAATACCTAAAATTTATATTTATTTTGTTTCTATAAGAACCCCTTGCAATATACAAAATAAGGCCACCCATGAGTAAATGTTTAAAATACAACTGACCATCCAATCTTTCATTTATTTTTTAATCCGATATGGGTGTAAATTCAGTGAATAACCTATAGTTGTGCATTCTTTTATGATTTATTTCATGGAACTATGACGTCATTAATGTTTTTAAATGGAACACCTGATATTTTATATTAAAAAGTTTGTCCTTTTAAATACAAATTCTAATCCTAATTAATAATAATTATAATTTTTCTCGAACAGTTTTTTAGAAAATTATACCACAGCTCCATGAAATAAAACAAGAAAATCTAAAAGAAACTAATTTCAAAACTACTTGTTTTTGCATTTTTCCAAATTTTAATTATAAAAGGTTTTATGAATTTTATAAGTTTCTTTTGGGATCTAAATATTTCTAAATATGCAAGACATTTTTGCTATATTACCTAAATAATAAACAAACAAAAAAATTTTCGAGAATAAATTTCCTTTTATAGATTGATATTTTTTATTTACAAGAAATATTAAATTAAAATCAATTGAAACGCAATAAACTCCGATTCATGAATTTATTTTGTACACATCTTCCTCTTTGCTATAAATGAACAAAACTATATTCCAAAAAGAATGTGTGAAATTCGTGCTGGGTAGCTATTCTTGAATTCATTTTTCCCTCAAAATTTCTACTCCCTTAAATTCAAGAATAGATACCCTGGAGACAAGTTTACTTGTTTGCTCTTCTATCAACGAATGCGTGAATTAAAATGATTGATAAAGAAGGTAGAAAAAGGTATTGCTGCGTATATTATTTGAAATTTAGGCTATTTGCTTGTCGTCTTAAAAATCGTATTTTATTTTTATTGTTTTTAAAGTTGGATTGTTGATATTAGCATCAGCCACTACTCTGCGTTATTTAAAAAATGTCTACTAAATCTTAGGTCTTTATCTTTTATCGCTTACAAATTTATTTGGAACTAAAATTAAATACAATTAAACTCTCGCTTTAAAAAAATGACAGTTCAGAAAAAAACAAGCTTCTTCTTTCGTAATACATTTAGAGAGAATCCACCATAATTAAAAATCGTTCTTTAATCGTTTCTTACATACTGCTTGGCAAAACTACTGGGCTAAACAAAACTATCTGACAATCTTTAATGATTCTAAAATATCAAGAAGAGATCAAAAATGGTGATTAGACGGCTACGCATTATTCACAATAGAATAAGTCATAGTCATATAAAATTGCCTCCTGCAAACTGGTTCTCCGATTGTAAAATAAATATATACCTACTAGCGGATTGGGTACAGTAATTTGATGAACAAAGAATTTTAATCGAGATCTAGAGGATATTATTTTAAATACATATCAACTTACTAAATTATTTAAAAGATATTAGTTTTTGTGACACGTTAATATCAATAAAAAGAATTAAAAGAAATAATGAAAAACTATTTTAGTATCATGGAATCAAAACTGTACTAAAACTCCCGAGTCCATAACTGTTTCATGTAACTATTGGAGCTTTATTATAAGATGTAACGATACTAGTCTATAACTGCTTCACGTAATGGTTAGAGCATTATTATAAGATGTAACGATACTTTTTGCTGTCTTGTTTCTGGCCCTGAAAGTAATTATGTAATAAAAATGTTACGCAATAATAAAGCAACTAAAATTAATGTAAGTTTCAATACAAAGTAACTCTAAAGTACCTAGTTGTTTTATGAATTATTTAACAAAAATTGTTCTTAAAATGAATGTCGACATAAATTCTCTTGGGTGTCGCTAGGATATGTTCGCAATAGGATAGAATATTTATTATATGAGTTTCATAAACTAAAAATGTAAAATAAAATTTCAACTAACTTTTGACAACAATTCTCGAAAATTCTTCATAAGAGTAGTGCAATATTTAACGCCTACATAAATCTTCTTTTTATTCATTCACTGACACACAGATTCCAATAATGATTTTAAAAATATTCCAATTCTAATGTTAACGAATGGATTAGTTCATATTTCTTAGCATTGAATATATAATATATTAAGTTCATATCGTACAGTAATAAAAAATAAATACATCGTCGAACTTCATTGACTCAATAAATTTATTCCAATTGAACTGAAATAGACGACAGACTCTGCAGAGCTATTTAAATTATAAGATCAAATGAACTTACTTTATGTGAAGTTCGATCTTGATTATACACTGCGCTTCTCTCGAAAATAACAAGTAATTGTAGTAATTTATGAGCTAGTTGTGCACCATAGTCCAAAGCCAAAAACTTATAACCTAACTCTCTATGTAGTTCCCGCATTTTGTGATCGTGGCTATTACTTTTTTCAAACCTTTTTCGCAACTCCAATGACCTGAGATTGAGAGGGTTGGTTTGGGAGAGATCATCTTTGAAGGGAGCGCAGTGTATAATCAGGATCGAACTTCACTTAAGGTAAGTTCGTTTGATCTTATAATTATTTACTACGATCTCTTCTTTAGATCATAACTGAACGTAGATGTTTAAAGACAGTTGCGAGGCAATTTTCAATAAACTTTTATGAAAATGTTTAAAAGTGTAACATATACAAACGAAAATTTAATCTACAATAAATTTAATTAGAATGGTCTCTGTAAAAGAGGGATCCTGTGTAAGTTCAGTTCCCTTTACCCAACGACTTAAGGTCTTAAAGGGAACATGGTTGGAATCTGTATCTACTTTATGACTTGACCCTATTAGTTCTGCAAAATTATCTAATTTAACCCTAGGATGCATAAGTGAATTTTTATATGTTATAGCATAACCTATAATTAATTAAAAACAATAATTTTTGCCACTGTAGAACTTACCTATAATAAAACTAAGTTAATTCACCAAAATACTCTATAAAAACACTTTAAAAAAGTCTATATTAAAAAGTTACAAAAACAATCCAAAAAATCTGATGTGTCCAACACATGACTTTCCTATCTAGTTAACCTATTGCAGCATCTCTAAAAATGTTTAGAGGATAAACTAAATGTATACATTTTCCACATACATCTACTTCGAAACATTTTTCTATAGATATTCATTGAAAACGAAAATACTGAAAAATTTAAATTTAGCACTTTTCCTCCAATTTTTCCATTACGGTCCATTTTAGAAAAGTCATTTAAAAACAAAAATTATAGAGATCGATATCGCAAACAACTTTTAGTTTAACAGTTTTCTTAAAAATCAGAATTTTGCACATTTTGTCAAATTTCTCGAATACGGACCATTTCAGGAAAATTTGACATGTAACAAAAATTATAGATAATAATATTGTAAGTAACTTTTATTTGAAGAATTTTCTTCCCCAAACGTAAATAACGAATATATTCCATAAAATATAAAAATGACCACCAATAAAGTACCCCCCCAAATGTTCCGACTCTGTCCAAAATCTAATCAGTTCACCTCTGGTCGAAATAAAACTTAAGTTTAAAATTTAATGTTTTTTCCTTTATTCGTTTATGAGTTTTCTTCAAAATTCGAAATTTACACATTTTCTCAAATATCTCGAATACGGTCCATTTTAGAGAAATTATGTATAGGATAAAAATGATAGAGAATTATATTACAAACAACTTTTATTTGAACAATTTTTATAAAAAATTATTTTTTTTACATTTTGTCAAATTTCTCGAATACGGACCATTTTAGGAAAATTTTGCATAAAACAAAAATTATAGATAATAATATAAGAAGTAACTTTTATTTGAAGAAATTTCTTCTCCAAACGTAAATAACAGATATATTCCATAAAATATAAAAATGACCACCCATAAAGTACCCCCCCAGATGTTCCGACTCTGCCCAAAATCTAATCAGTTCATTGGACGTTGAAACAAAGCTTAAGTTTAAAATTTGGTGTTTTTCTGTTTATCGGTTCATGAGTTATGCGACCTACAGACACACACACACACACACACACACACACACACACAGACATCATCGCGAAAATAGTCAAAACGGATTCAGGGGACCTCAAAACGTAAAAATCCGTCGAAAACTCGAGGTCGAAAAAAATCATGATTCCTATACTTTCCTTATATCTGTATACAGATAGGAAAGTAAAAATACTAAAAACTATGTACAAACGAATAAAGAACAGGAATTTATAAATATCTGGTCCGACAATGACGTAATACAGTGAAACGTACATACTATATGGGGCTGGCCAATCCTAATGGAGAAGTTAAGTATCCTTGAGTATGGGGACGGTGCGAGAGAGTGAGACATAGAGAAAGAGTGAGAAGGGAAGAGAGGCGCGGAGTTTGAAAGAAAGTTCTCAGCAGCTGCACGCACCACACTTTATTGATGATTTTAACTACTTGGGCTTGTGGAAATCGGCAGATTATATTATTTCCGTGATCCTTGAATGATTTCCTTCAAAATAAAAAAAAATAATCGCCCTAGAGAATGTTTAGGTTACGTTTTTTTCTGCAATTTTGTGACTGCTATTTCCCTGTGTCACAAATCGTTATATTATTGAAATGCACACTTTTCTGCGTGTAATTAACTCACCTTGCCTTAATCTGACGCGCTCAAGTTTTTCTAACTATCGAATTTTTTTACTAATCTGATCGGCTGCCCTAAACGCATAAAGGATTCATGTATGGTGGGGGTACTTAATAGGGTGCAAGGTTTCCCCCCTTATATTATTCTGCCGCGCTTGTGGGCTCCCCTGCTTTAATGTACAAAAAAAAAAAGGAAATCCAGTAGAGCCAACTACACATTTTTAACCTGTACGTGAAAATCATAGGGTGTAATGGAAAAATTTAGGTAAAATTTTATGTTACGCGTTTGTGCGTGAATTTCTACTTTACCTATAAATGTTTTCAAGAATTCGCCATTCTGGTGAACTAATGTTCTTGTCGACCTGGATAAGAAGTCATCCTCAAAAAACTTTTTAGTGATATTTCTCGATCATAGAATTAACACTTTTACTGTCTAGGCATTAAAAATAATTTTTACTGCTTAGACATTTTTTGTTATTTTACTATGTGGACACCGAAAGAAATTCTTTATCAAAGAACTGAAAGGGACCAGAACCTAAGACTAGAACCTTTTGAGGGAAATGTCAAAATTACCCATACATCACACATTATTTTAGAAGTGTTTCAGAAATATTTCAAACGATTCAAACATATAAAATTTCAAGCACAAGTTTCTGAAATGTTTCTGAAATATTTTAGTCAAATATTTCATTGAAAATATTTCTAAAACATGGTATAAATGTTACACAAAATGTTACTAAACGGGTTATGTTGTAAAAGCCAACACTTAATGAAGAATGTCTGATTTGTAAGAAGATTGGTTATGTAGTTATACTCGTAGCTATTTTATTTCATCCTGTCCAGCCAAAGACAACCCCATATTCTAAATAATTAGAGGTTTTACAATTTGATTTTTTGTTATTTATGTGTTGTGCTGTTAGTATATAGGAAACAGAATGTCTTTAGAAATTGAGGTGAGATTAATAAAGAATGAATGCTTGTTGGTTAGGATAGGTTTATTTACTTTATCTCATTCACTGAGAAAAGTGATGCCATTTCGTTTATCAAATTTACAAATTTAAGTGTCATTTTTATCTAAATATAAACTACATTTACTGTCCCTCCATCCAGTTTTATTTATTAGTTCTACCGCTCCGACTGAAAAGCGGAACTTCATCTTTTGTTTAGACATGAGTATTGTTTGTTTTATTATAATTAATTTAAAACAATATTAATAAAACTATTGTTAATCAAGTAATTTCTATCAAATTCTTTTCTAAGTACCTATAATTTGTTTCAGATTAGTGCATTTAAAGGACTTGGTGGAAATGAAGCGATTCGTCTTTATATTTTATGAAATAATGTTTAAAAATTATTTATTCATTTGTTTGTTTAAGAATCAATGTTTTTGTTTTGCGTATTTTAAATAAACATGTATATTTTTAAATGTCTTTTTTTAGTCTAATAATATTTTAGTAACGTTTCTACAATGTTTCATAATATTTATGAAAAAGCTATAGAATAAATTTTTGAAATGTTACTATGTATTATTTCTGAAAAATTTCAAATTTTTATTTCAAATATTACTGTGAAATATATTTACAGGCCATTTTAAAGTTTTAGGCACATTTCAGAATTGTTTCTGGGACGTTTCGCATTATTTACAACATTACAAATATGCAATTTACCCCTTTATTTTAGGGACTAAAGTGCCACTTTTACCCCCTTGGGACTAAAATATTTTAGTCCTTTATTGGGTCTAATATACTTTAGTATAATTCTGCACTAATATCTATATATTACTCTGAAGCAGTGGCAAAGGGCCCGCCTTGTAAGCAAGAGGACACAGATTCAAATTCGATCGATCTGTTTTTTAATTTTTATTTTTTCTTTTCGAGTAATTTTTTGTAACGATTAATTAATAATGTTGAGTATTTCTTTTCACATAATTATCGTATGAATTTCTAAGTTTTAGTCCCCTCGGTGCAAACCATAGTGTGTGTACGACGACACTAAAGTGCGTTTTAATCCCTCGAGTAATTGTTGCCTGAGCGGGATTGAAAATGACACTTTAGTCCATTGATACATAACATACTGTATTTATATTTAATTTTTTATATTACACTGTATGTAGCATGAATTTTTTATTTGCCTTTTTTGGATTAACAAAATGTTATTTTAATGATTTAAAATAAACTGCCAGTTTAATTAATTATCTGAACCTAAACATATACAAAGTGAAATCATAAAACAACGCACCAAGAAAGCACCTAATTATTAAAAGGATGTAATAAACTATATTAATTTTATTAACTAAAAACTAGGTATGTAAAAATGTGTTCCTAGAAGGTTACCTAGTTCACGGCGCAGCCAAATTTATATTTATGGTACAGACTTTTTTAAATAATTAAAGTTTCAGGTTTGAAATTGAACACCAAATTTTATCAGGAATAACCGTTTCTGAAAAAAGTAACAAGAAAAAGTTTTCCATATGAATCATGCTTTTTGCGAGACACTGTATTGGAAAAATAAATAAACATTTGGTGTAATGTGATTTACTTTTAGAATATTGCATACAGATATTTAGCAAAGTTTACTAATTTTTATAAAAAAGATTTATATTCTACAAAATATTTCTTAAATTTTTTAACACAAATGTTTTATTTCAAATATATTAACATGCACATGTTAAAACGGAACAAAATACCTTAATCCGTCTATAGTTTCTAAAAAACTAATAGACCTTCTTTAAATCGGTTTTCAGTGATTTTTCTTTTGATTTATTGCCTTAAAAATGAAATGATTTATATAAAAAACAAAAAAAGCTGACTTATTATTTTTGTGAAATGTTATTTTCACAGTTTTCAACTGCTCTCTGTTTCCATAAAAAAAGAAACATAATGTTGTCAAGCAAGTTCTTCTCTAGATATTAATATATTATTTAATTTGCTTTTTAAATGTTTTAAAAATATTCTTTAGTGTTTTCATAATTTGGAAAACAGTATAGCATTGAAACTCCTTTACGTACGCTCTTAAGATAAAAATGTTATCGCTTGTCGATCTTCCAAACCAGTAATTATGTATTTATACAGGATATTTCATAAGAAATGGACAATATTTTAATCATAGGTTCACGACCTCCAAATATTTTACTAAATAAATCTGGGGCAAATGTTATCTACTACTAAAATAAAGGGTGTTGAAGTTAAAATTTATTTTTGTTTTTTTGCAATAATTTCATTATTATTTAACATATTGACAATAATAATAATAGATTTATTTTGTGTAAAAATAAGATATTACTTACGAAAATTCTCAAAATGTGCACCATGTACGTCAACACACCCTTTAAGGCTTTTACGTAAGGATTTTCTGACATGAAAAAAGGTGTTTAGTTTTAATTATATCGGCAGCTTCTTGAATTTTGGTCCATAGTTCGTCGCGTGTATTTATAGTCGTTGAATATACTATGGTTTTCATGTAACCCCATAAAAAATAATTCAAAGGATTCATATCGGGAGTTCACTTCCATGGCCTATTCAGCAATGAGGAAATATTTCATTAGAGTGCTGACGTACCATTAAGGGAAAATGAGGTGGTGCTTCATTTCCTAAAAAATTTATATACAGGGGGTTATTTAAATTGGGTGGAAGCTCCAAAGGTCCTAAAAGTATATCGCCAATTATGCCACACCTTACATTAACTTTGAATTTATACTGAAAATGCCTTTCTTTTGCTAAACTTGGATTTTTGATTTACCAAGAGTGATCGCTCCTCAAAGTAAGTACGTCACGCCTAGTAAATGTAGCTTCGTCAGTGAATAAAATATATTTTTTAAATGTTCTGTTATTATTTAGTTTGTCACGAAGCCATTGACAAAACTAAATTCTAGCTTGATCGAATTTTGTAATGGCGTAAATTGAAAGGGGTACAGTTTTCCCTTTTTAAAATTATAAATAGATATTGAGGTATGACTCATTCCAACAGTTGTTTATACACGTCGTGTACTCATTTAGGAATTCTCAGCAATCTGGACTAAAATTTCTTCCTCTTGTTCATCAGAAATAGTATTTCGACGTTCGATATGGCTTTTGAAACGAAATGAAGCTGTTTCGCCCAATTTAATAAACATATTTTTAAACAGTTTAGAATCTGGTTGCAGTCTGTGTGGATATTTTGCTCTGTATCTTCTGGCAGCACCAAGTTCAGAAAAATTCATTTGTGCATAAACACCAATCATATCTCTCATTTCTGAATTAGAGAGATGGCTATATCGTGGCACTTTCAAACCTACTATGTTCAAACATGGTGAAGTAAATTAAAGAGATAGTGGCTAGAATATTTTAAATGCAAAAATCTGGATATGAGCTGAATTTATGCTATTAAAACAAGTATATCTTTTTTGTTCAAATTTACTTGAAAAAAATCATAAAAGGCCAGGAATAAAAAAGTGTAGGTGGTGCCGTATTTATCTAATCTCAAAATTGATAACATGCTTATGAATGATTAACTTAAAAGTTAATAATATACCAAATTTTAAGTCAATATTTTAAATAAAAAACACCCTTTATCTTAGTAGTAGATAACAGTTGACCCAGAGTTATTTAGTAAAATATTAATATTTGGAGGTCCTGAACCTATGATTAAAATATTGACCATTCCTTATGATACACTCTGTATAGCCAATGTGAATCATCGCTAAGCTACGGATAAAAATAAAGATTTATATGGTCCGAATAAATATCACCTGCGAGACATACTTGCTTTACGTGGTGATTGACGCATTAAACGACCAAAAAGGCATAGTATTTTTAGGGATTCTTCTCTTTTTTCTCAGTCTAATTTATAACTAATAATATTTTTGTTTCAGGTATGTAAAACTCGCTGCACATTCAACATCTCAAGAACTAAATGGTATGTATCTTAAATTTGATATCCCTTTCTAAATATACAGGGTGTTTCCGAACTTGGCGTCCAAATTTGTAGGGGTGGTAGTTCGCATAATTTGAGACCGATTCGCAGATTTCATTTTTCCAAAATATTTAAAATAAAAATAATTAAAAATTATAAACAGGTACGGTCCTGCACAGCGATAGGATCGCCTCGACTCGCGCGCGCTACGCTTAGAATCGACAAAATTGCAAATCGCATCTGTTTTTGAGGACTATTGCGCTACGCGCTCAGGGTAGGATCTGCTCTTTGATTTTTTTATAATGGCTCTATTTTGTTTATTATAATTTTTTTAGAAAAATGAAATCTGCCAGTCGCTCTCAAATTATGCGAACTACCACCCCTACAAATTTGGGCGCCAAGTTCGGGAACACCCTGTATACGTTAAATTAAAGCAAAAGGAAACATATTGTTCGTTTAGACCACTTAAATTAGGGTGGTTTATAACTAATAATTAAATTTCACTCCTTGGCGTTCTTTAGTCCCTAGGCAGATTAAGTTTTGCTTCGCTGATATTTATAAAAGAACCGGAGGCAGTATTCAAGACATTTTAGTTTAGTGTCTCGTATTCCCACTTAATTATTGATGAATATTGTAGATTTGACGTTTCGGGCTATTTTTAATTTGATTTCATTCTACCAAACTCAATTCCCAGCCATTCGGAGACTTGTATCACCTCTTTCTTCTAGCTAATGGAAAAACATTTTAATTAAAATGTTTACCTAACACTATTTTCAGTATAACCACTACATTTATAAAAGAATAAATTCCAAATTAAGAAAGACAATAAGAAGAATTCAGGAACGTAAACGTTGAGCGACCTTTTCCCTCTGGAAAACAACTACTCTTTTGGCTAATACAAGTTTTGAATTAAATCAAAAGGAAAATGCAGTGACTGAAAATTATTTTTAACACTACGTTTAGTTTTATTTTTGTGTGATATAGCAATCCAAAAATCAAGTGTATCGTAGAGCAAAACTTTATTTAAATTCTTACAAATCATATATATCTGACATTCATAAAAAATTTGTAATGCGGTCCGGGCAATTCAGAAGACAGGATTCAAAATAAAAGTATTTATTCTCTCTTTAAGTAACAATATAAAATAAATTAGTTTTCTTCACGACCTACGGGCCAACAGCCACTGCCTTTCGTTGGGTATCGAACAGCTGGGCTCTCGAGAAGACGGTTCGTTGTAAAGTGGGTTTCTGCTAGGGATGTTACTGATATGATACTGGTATCGATACTGTTCTTTCGATACCGGGTAATTTAGTACCCGATACTTTGCTTTCGATATTTTACTTATATGGGTACTACTTTTGTTTCGATACTACTTCCTTTCGATACCAGTATCGATACTTTACTGGTATCGCAACATCCCTAGTTTCTGCTACGAAGCGGCGGTGTATCGTACGGGCTTTCTGAAAATAAAATGTTATCGGGTATGGACTTGACGTCGAAGACTCAACGAGTCTTCTACGGGGAAACAGACTCAACGCGTGTGTGACTGGGAAATAGACTCAACACTTCTATAGACTCAACACGTCTATAGACTCAACACGTCTATCAGGAAATCGGTAAACTCAACACGTTTGCCAGGAGGGGTCAGGAAATGAGAAGTACTCAACACGTACTACTCGGTGGAAGTAGTCAGTTCTTTCCAGCTCAACTCGCCAGACGGAACTGCGTGACATTTGTGTTTTCCTTCTGTATCAGTAGCTGGAGTGTTCTACTTATTTGTAGGCCCTTTTCCCCAATAAATGATCTGTGCGATCCTGTATCTAACAAGGCATTTAGGTATTTCCATTTGTTAAAGTGAGTATTACGTGAGGTCTTATATCTTTGGTTGCGGTGTCGATGTTGTAGGAGGTAATTGGGGTAATTAATTGCGGTCGGTGATACCTCCTTGAAAACTGGTCGTCTGGCTGTATTCCCGTTGATCTATGGCAATTGCAATTTTTTGTCAGGGTATTAATTTTGCCACAGAAATTGCAAAATATAATCGGTCTTGATCTGCATTCTTGCCTGTTGTGTCCGCTTTTCCCACATCTCCAACAACATGTGTTTCTCTCAAAATATTTCATTATATCTGTATAATTTCTTTGTGCCGGTATCTGAGAGTGTCGGCTTCTATCTGGATGATATTCTTTATTGTGATATATTTGGGGTTGGTTAATTGTCAGTTGGTGGCAGGATTCGTTTCTTAACATTGACTTTCTTAGATTTTCAAAATATTTTGCTTGCTGTAACAATTCTCTGATTGTTGTAAAATCTCTTCTTCTAATATATATATATACATACATATAGATCCTTTCCAATTCTTGTTGTCGGTTTAAACCTGCATGTCTTCTTATTAATGTTTATAGATTTATCAGAAAATCCGTTATAGGTTAATTTTCAAGTTGTAAACGTTCCCTAATCTGGTCTTCCAGCTGTGTTTTTAAATTTGACGGTATAAAGAAATCATTAAAATCTTAAGTGAAATCGTTCCAGCCGCTCCAGTAGACAATATTACCAGTGCTCTAATCTGGCAGTCTAGACGATCATAAAGTAAGTAAATAGGAAATAACTTTGAAATAACTAAACTAACAAATTGTCTTATGTATTAGTAGATCCTATTACTGCTTTACAATTATAATTAAAACTAAACATTTTTAAATCGTTACCTTTACATCTACAAAAAAATTACTGTTCCTAAATTCGTTTTAAATTAATTTTTGTGCACCTATGAGCTCCATAAGAACATTCATATTCATAACCATAACCTTAAAATCAACTTACCTGTGGAACTAAAGATTAACTTGTAAATAGTCCGTTTTTTACAAACAAAACACTGTTTAACCATGTTAATAATAGATATGCCTTATTTAATCACATACATAATTAAACGAACTCAGAAAAAACAGTTTTCACAAAAAAATTGCTGCAACCAACCAAATACGAAGCACTTTTATGAATAAAACAAATTTACGACCCTCGCTACAAATATCGCCAAACGCAAATGCATGGTATCAGAAATAAAATTTCTTCCGATGATTTAAAGACAAACAGTATAGCAAGCTAATGTATTTGCATAACTAATGTTTAAAACACCATAAACTTAGCATCAATGTTTAATTAGATTATTGTATTTCTGCCAAGGATGCCAACGTTGAGGCTTCAGAAATTTTGTAAATAATCCTGTATGTCTTGGTTATATATCAATGATAATCCGTTAATGCCGATAAAGCCGGTTTTGCCAATTTTTTGCTACGTTGGTCACACTGCCATTTAGTTTAGCTCCTCCCGTTTCCAACGAGCCCAAGTAAGCGTCCATATAACTAAAGGGTTTTTCGAGCGGTATCAACTGATGATGATGATTTACTACTGTTACAGGGGACGAAACTTGGGTGGCCCACTATACCCCTGAAACCAGAAGAGAATCATCCCAATGGCGTCACACTTTATCACCCTTAGGCAAAAAATTTAAAACCACAATTTCGGCTAAAAAATCATGGCATTCGTGTTTTGGAACCACAAGAAATCATTTTGATCGAATTTTTACCTCAGGGTAAAACTGTCAATGTTTCTAGGTATTTTGAGACCGTAAACAAGAACAAGAGGATGGGACTGCTGCAAAAGGGATTCTACCTTCTGTAACAAAGTAGCTTTTGAAGTCGTTCAGATGAGATGTTTTGAACCACTCCACGCATTTTCCTGACCTGGCGCCTTAGATTATCATATGTTCATATTCATGAAGATGCACATGAGTGGGAAACATTTTTTAACGGACGAGAAAATGAAAGGAGAGGTGAACAAGTAGGCAGAGTTTTTTGACCAAGTCATAACAAAATTAATTTTTCTGTTACAATCTGATTTCGCCCTAACATTTTTTGATAATTTTTGGCAATTGACTTTGGTTTTGGACACACTCTGTATATTCTGGCGGTATGTTTCTGTGTATTATTAAGTTGAAATCATAATAAGGTACATACCTTGTATTTGTGAATGTTTTGTGTCATTTGAGAATAGAGTTCTCTTCTAGGGTGCCTATGGTGGTACTCTGGTTTCCAGCTTACGGCTGTCGTAGTGGTACCCAGATTTTAGCTATTATGTTTATTTTTGTATGAATGTTTGATTATTGTGATAGTGGTCATGATGTCACTTAAAACAATAGTTTTGTCCTAGTGTGCCTGGGGTAGCTCTTGCGTTTCCAGCTTACAACTGTCAGTGGAAATTCTTCGGGTTTCATTGTAGTGACACTTGTGGCTCGATAGTTGATTTTGTTACACGGACCTTACGAGTTTCTGACTCGTTGTTTAATGTATTTGTCCATGGGGTGTCTGTGACACTTGGTGATGCGTTTAAATTCCTATTTTTTTGCTAACATTTTAATCTTTCATACTCCATCAACGGAAAGAGTTAATTTTTATTTTCCTTAGTTTGTTTTTGATAATGCATATAACCCAAGTTCGACTGTATGATCTAATTACCTACTTTGATAATCATGTAATTAATCCTCGAATGTCACGTCTCGAACGACCCGAGGTTTTAGTTTGACCTAGGTTTGTCTTCGTCAACAAGGCAAGCTATCTTTTAGTACAATTTTGTTTTTTCCTGTATGGTTTCCTCATACCCTATAGTTTTACCCCATAGTTGGTGAAAACTGTATTTCACTGAGGTCATAGAATCTCTGGATAATTGTTCTAAAAATACAGGGTGTCCTTTAAAATGTGTCCCAAAATTCTCAGGCAGATTCCTTAACCAAAAAATGGAAAAAAAGTTCCTATAGACCTATGTCCTAAAGTGCCCCCTAAGCGAGCAACAGCCTCTCGAAATCATTTTTTTAATTTTGATTTTTTGAATTTTCTTAAAAATGGAAACAAATAAAAGAACCAAATTTTGGCTGTTAAATATGATCAATAATAGTGACCTTTTGACACCTTCAAAAAGAAATTATTTCGTCAGGGGTGTACTTGGGAATTTTTTGAAAATTTTGATTATTCATAACTTTTTTGTGTTTTTGGTAATGACTTATCCATATTTTTTTTTACATTCTACATTGAAAACTACGTCAAAAAGGAATACTTGTTTGATCTCGATTGGAGCAGCCGTTTCCGAGAAAACATCATCCAAAGATATTCGTGCAGTTTAGGTTAATTTTCAATTTTGGCTGTTGTAGCCAAAAAGTTGGAAATCGAGGAACACGGCTTACATGTCCCTATCCTTACTTTTGAAGGTCTATTCAGTGGCAAAAAATATTAGTTGATACAGGGTGATCAAAAATCGGATGTGATTTTGGATTTTTGATCACCCTGTATCAAATAATATGTATTTTATGTCACTGAATAGACCTTAAAAAGTTAGGATAGGGACTGTAAGCCGTTTTCCTCGATTTCCAACTGTTTGGCTACAACAGCCACCTGAATTTGAAAAAATGTGATTTTTGAGTAGCTGTAGATCCTTTACTATTCATATTAGATAACAAGTGTGATATATCATTGAAATCAGATTATCGAGCAGATTCTAAAAATATAAAAATATACAGGGTGTTCCATTTAAAAAACATAACTTTGATTTGGCACGGCCTTATGAAACACCCTGTCACATCGTAACTAATTTTAAAATGTGAAGCTTAAAGCTGCCTACTTTTATTATAACAGATCTACAGAGCTTCCTCACACTAATCAATCACCCTGTATACTATTTTTAGCTCTCTAAATAAAATTTAAAAATTTAGTTCCCATTTATTTATTATGAAGACCATAAGGTTTGTATTTAGCTGTTTAGAATAAAAAAGTAAAAATATGTATTTTTTTGGCGTTTTTGTGTTTCATGGATAATTTTTTTCGCTCACTGATAAAAATGTTTCTTCAGTTAAACATTATTTCTAAAAGTGTTCTGGTGCGATTCGTTGTATTGTTATTATTTTGTTTAAAATGGCTCACAATAACTACAATAATGATTACACATTACACAAAAATGGAAACAAATAAAAGAACCAAATTTTGGCTGTTAAATATGATCAATAATAGTGACCTTTTGACACCTTCAAAAAGAAATTATTTCGTCAGGGGTGTACTTGGGAATTTTTTGAAAATTTTGATTATTCATAACTTTTTTGTGTTTTTGGTAATGACTTATCCATATTTTTTTTTACATTCTACATTGAAAACTACGTCAAAAAGGAATACTTGTTTGATCTCGATTGGAGCAGCCGTTTCCGAGAAAACATCATCCAAAGATATTCGTCCACTTTAGCTTAATTTTCAATTTTCCTAAATTACCTCGGTGAATCTCGTAAATAAAAATAACTTTTTTAGCTCTCTCTAAATAATTGTAGTTCAAATGTCGTGGTGGGACTATTTTTATTTAATAATAAGAAACGGTTTAAAAAAATATTTATTCTAAAAAAACAAATCAAAAAAAATTAAAGCAGATGCTCAATGTGGCGACCATTGGTTTCCACACACAAGCGCAACCGTCGCATCATAGACTGTCTTACACGAACAAATACTTCAGGATTATTCCTAAGAACTTCGCAATGATGAAAAACTCGTTCTTCCAATTCTTCAACTGTTTCAACAGGACTGGAATAAACCAATGATTTTAAATAACCCCAAACAAAAAAATCCATTGGATTTAGATCTGGTGAACGAGGTGGCCAGTTAACAGGACAACCTCTGCCAATTACTCTACCCTCAAATCTTTCGTTAAGGTGCTGTCTAGCTTCAAGGCTGTAATGTGGTGGAGCTCCATCATGCATAAACCACATGTTATGTCTGATTTGAATCGGAATATTATCAAGAAGCTCATGTAAGTTATTTTCCAAAAAAAGCCTGTATGCTGCTCCATTTAACCTATTCGGCAAAACAAATGGTCCAATAAGGTAATTATCAATAACTCCAGCCCAGACGTTTATTGAAAATTTATCCTGGTGGTGACGTTCAACAACCGCGTGAGGGTTATCTTCAGCCCATTCATGCATATTTCGAAAATTTATTATACCATCTCTAGTGAAACCAGCTTCATCGGTAAATAGCACTTTATTAAGAAACATTGCATCTTGATTACATCTTCCAAGAAACCATTCAGAAAAGATAACTCGCGGCTCATAATCAGTAGCTTTAAGTGCCTGAACTTTTTGAATGTGGTAAGGGTACAATTGTTGTTCACGCAAAACTTTCCATACCGTGTTACGTCCGACTCCCACTTCTGAAATTAAATGAGAGAATCTGTGTAGTGAATAGTTAAGAAAGAGAATCCATTGATTTGGGAAATCAGATTTTTTCTGCATAACGCAACTCTTTTCGATACGAAAAGTCGTGAAATGTAAGAGAAGCAATAACAAGTAAAAAAACTAGTTTTATACGATAAGGTACGGGGTAGCTAAAATAATAAATAAGTAATTACTTACAATTTGCTATTTTTCTGGTACTTGTCGATGGGGTTTCAGCTACCCTATCCAAAATTGCTTCTTCCAAAGCAGGAGTTCTCACATAATTTTGTCTTCCACTGTTACTAGAGTTTTTCTTAAATGTACCAGTTTCCCGAAGTCTATCGTCAATTCTAGAAAACGTCTTAGCGCATGGAAGATGCCTATTTGGAAAGCGCTCCTGATAAAGTCTGCGAGCTTCATTGGCATTTCCAGAAGCGAGTCCAAAACATAAGTGTATGTCCGTCATTTCGCCGAATGTGTAATCATTATTGTAGTTATTGTGAGCCATTTTAAACAAAATAATAACAATACAACGAATCGCACCAGAACACTTTTAGAAATAATGTTTAACTGAAGAGACATTTTTATCAGTGAGCGAAAAAAATTATCCATGAAACACAAAAACGCCAAAAAAATACATATTTTTACTTTTTTATTCTAAACAGCTAAATACAAACCTTATGGTCTTCATAATAAATAAATGGGAACTAAATTTTTAAATTTTATTTAGAGAGCTAAAAATAGTATACAGGGTGATTGATTAGTGTGAGGAAGCTCTGTAGATCTGTTATAATAAAAGTAGGCAGCTTTAAGCTTCACATTTTAAAATTAGTTACGATGTGACAGGGTGTTTCATAAGGCCGTGCCAAATCAAAGTTATGTTTTTTAAATAGAACACCCTGTATATTTTTATATTTTTAGAATCTGCTCGATAATCTGATTTCAATGATATATCACACTTGTTATCTAATATGAATAGTAAAGGATCTACAGCTACTCAAAAATTACATTTTTTCAAATTCAGGTGGCTGTTGTAGCCAAACAGTTGGAAATCGAGGAAAACGGCTTACAGTCCCTATCCTAACTTTTTAAGGTCTATTCAGTGACATAAAATACATATTATTTGATACAGGGTGATCAAAAATCCAAAATCACATCCGATTTTTGATCACCCTGTATCAACTAATATTTTTTGCCACTGAATAGACCTTCAAAAGTAAGGATAGGGACATGTAAGCCGTGTTCCTCGATTTCCAACTTTTTGGCTACAACAGCCAAAATTGAAAATTAACCTAAACTGCACGAATATCTTTGGATGATGTTTTCTCGGAAACGGCTGCTCCAATCGAGATCAAACAAGTATTCCTTTTTGACGTAGTTTTCAATGTAGAATGTAAAAAAATATATGGATAAGTCATTACCAAAAACACAAAAAAGTTATGAATCATCAAAATTTTCAAAAAATTCCCAAGTACACCCCTGACGAAATAATTTCTTTTTGAAGGTGTCAAAAGGTCACTATTATTGATCATATTTAACAGCCAAAATTTGGTTCTTTTATTTGTTTCCATTTTTAAGAAAATTCAAAAAATCAAAATAAAAAAAATGATTTCGAGAGGCTGTTGCTCGCTTAGGGGGCACTTTAGGACATAGGTCTATAGGAACTTTTTTTCCATATTTTGGTTAAGGAATCTGCCTGCGAATTTTGGGACACATTTTAAAGGACACCCTGTATATTATGTGTAATTAAGAAAGTTTTACTGGAGCCTCTGTTTACCTTTTTGTGTATGCAGTAGTTTTTGTTCGTTAATTTAATTAATTTTTAATTATTAACTGACTTGACGTTTGAAAAGTCAAGTGTCGACGCTGTCATAGTTGAAACGCGTTCGGTTGTGGTTCTGACGGTCAAGACAGTGTATACGTGTATTGAATTTAGTTATTTTTTCTTCTTTTCAAGGTCTTGGTGATTTTGGAATAACCAGGGCTGTTTATTAGACAGTCATAATTATTACCTGTATATCTTCGTAAGTTGAAAATTGTTTTGGTAAGTTCATTTAGTGGCAACCATTGGAATTTACAAGGTAACACCCATCTCACTACGTTCATCTAGAGCAGCCATACTCAACCTGTGGAGTGGCATTTATACCAAAACATAATCATAACATTGTGTTCAAATGTTATGTGTGTCTACTAAAACCAGAATAGACATATAACTTATTTTAGCTAAATATTTTTAGTTCGATTCCTGAGTGTTTCTGCCAAAACAAGATAAAGGTCAGAACCGAGGGGAAACCACCAAGGTCAAAACGTACCTGTATTTCGGAAATCACATTTCAGTGATTTCACTTAAAATCCACCTTAATTTTGTACGATGGCCTTTTTTCTCGGCATTTACAGTTTTGAGAAACGAATTGATTTCGGCGATAATTTCGACCATGATTTTCGATGATGATTTTGGAATTTTCGAAAAAATTTGTAGTGATTTCGGTGATTTCAAATGAATACGAACCAGTATTTCGGGAGTGGTTTATCGCTACTTATTTTTGTTGAATGTGTTTGTTGAAATACTGCAACATTGTGTCCAATCCATTTGTTTTGTTATAACTAGAGCCGTCTCTGGCCGTTTTCGATTGTTCCGAAATCCACGAGATGATTACGTCACCCTTTCTTTCCGCGATACAGCTAACCTTCAACAACCACTAGATAATAACACGTGATGTCCGGATCTGCATGGTGAACGAGTGATTGGTCAAGATGTAACGGGTGATTGGTCAAGCTGAAACGAGTGATTGATCAAGCCGTAACGAGCTAATCGTTATGTGAAAATTCGTAAATAAAAGTATTAGTGGTAACTAGTGAATTTGAATTTTAACCATACTTTCTGACAACTTGTATCGAAAGATTCGGGCTATCTTAAATACATTTCACCAGAAGAATAGATTTAATTTTTCAATGGGCGAGTGTGGCATTTGGATTTATATGCCAAACTCGCACAGTATTTATTTAGAGGGATGCATGAAAGGATGAAACAAAGTTTTGAAAATACTTACAAAAAAGTGCAAGATGAAAGATTCACTAAAATTTTGTAAAATCAGATGTTACACCTGATGCATTTAACCATTATTATCGCAATCTACCTGTATCCAATAATGTGAAAGGCAATGTACCTGAATCTTCGAACAAATTCATTGAATTATGATTTGTATGTAGAGCTAAAATAAGCTAAGTGACGTTTTTTTCCTCTTTTTTTACCAATTATTGATAGTTTCTTATTTTATACTTTGTGAACTATGTTTTCAATATATTTTTCATTGACGTTATTATTTAATAAACAGTTTAAAGCTTTTACTAATTTTTTATTCAATTTTAAACTTTTCATCAGTGTTTTATCGAAACTCTAAAAATGTGAGTTACCTTGTTTTTGCAGCAACCCGACGGGATATATTTATGTTTCGTTTTTTATTTATTAGAGGTCCCCACTAACTAATTTAAGATAGATGTCCCAAAAAAAGGTAGTCATCCAAAAATATTGCGGCCCGTGTAACATAGCAAACATACGAATGTGGCCCGAAGGAAAAAAGGTTGAGTATGGCTGATCTAGAGTGATGGTGACTACGTGGAAAAATAGTTCATATGTACCAATGTAACTGTATAAATTTTTTTTAACAAATTTTTTGAACCTACAAAAATCTAGTACACTTCTGGACGTGCCTCGTATATTTGCAAGTAATAAAAATGTACTAAATTTATTAAAGTTACAGAAAAATTTAATTAGAAAGATGGACATTCATACGACTTCTATATTTTTACGACGCCAATGAAAAAGTTGGTTTACGAAAGTGAAACAATAATTAAATGTCTCTCGATCGCAAAAGACATCGACTTGTCGAAATAGCTGTTTGATATTAATACGATATCGATTTGAATCTTACCAGCAAATAAGTTAATAAAATGTTATTTATAACTTTATCTACTACGAACATGTAATAAAAAGCGATTGAGAATACAATTAATTAGACAGCGGATGATGTGTCCTTGGGGAATCGGTATCAGTGTAACGTTTTAAACATGAAAAACCTCGCCCTAATACAAACATAATTCTCATAAAGTATGGAATGATTCGTGGAAAATACTAGTTAAGTAGTACACTAGCACACATTCTTTCCGTATCATTTTTAATTCAAATAGTCCAGTTAAGGAATGGTTCCTATTTTTATTTTATTATAAAGCAATTCAAAATAGTCCTTATCTTTATCTTTGATGGCTATAAATTGCTAGGCTCATTGGCTCTAATGTATTTCACTGCTTTCTCCGTATTCAGGTTTTATATTAGAATAGTCTTGTGTCTTTGATTAGTTTTATAAGGTTCCCTTCAAATTGTTTCTGGTGCACTCTTTTCACTTCTACACCGAAAAAGGTACGACACTGCCTAGTTAGAGCTTCGCATTTAAAGACAATATTGTATGTTTCTGGTCCATACGTGGTGGGATGATTGTGTAATCCCTTAACAAAGAATTTTCAGCAAGCTGTGTCCCGTTGGTAATCCAAAAATGGTGGATATATAGGGCCTTGCGAGCTGTAGTACCTACCTTAGCAGTCAATCGTGGGTTTGGTCCCGTTACCATGAGTTTACTGATTCTGTGTCCTCTTATGCGTTGGCATTTAGTAGGTATTTAGTAGTTATCTACCTTTTTGCTGTCTATCGAGTAGTTTTGCTTATTTCAATCAATTTTGGTCCCTCTTTGGTGAGTTCATCAGCCTTTTCATTACCTTGAATACTTTAATATCCTATTACCCATGCTAGTATTACCTTATTGTGGTTTGCCATATCATTGAGTATTCCAAAGCAGTACAGGTCAGCCTTTAAGGCTACTTAACTGTCTGATAAACTTAAGATGGTTTGTATTTTATACTTTCTTATTAGATTATCTTTCACAAACTTTATCTGATTTATCTCGTAGTCTAAGAGCTAGTGAACATTTTTCTTTCATTACTCAAAATAGGCTACAAATTTGCAAAAAGGTTGTCATAGGGGTAATAAGTTGCCATTTTAAACCTTTCGATAGGGGATAGGCAGAAAGGGGTGTAAGATCACCCTAAAGTCGTTCAATAGTAGTCGAAATTTTTATTATCGCAAGTCGGTTGAAACTTGTATTTTGCTTGAATTAAAGTATATCAATATCTTTAAAAATTGTCAGAAAAAAATATCTGGCAGAAGGGGCTGTAAGAGCATTCCAAACATTTTTTTAAATAAAATTTTTATTATTTGGTCTTGTCTGATAATTAAATATGTTATTCTCGAGTTATTTTTGACCGGGTAATTAAATTGTCATACAAAAATGTAAACAGAACACCATGTAAATAAGTTGCAAACTTCCCCTCGCTTGGCTGCCAGTGACCTTAAGTCCGCTGTTTATTTCAAAAAGATATTTCAATTTCTATGACACGATTTTTTTTTAAATTGTACAACGTTTTTATATTACTGTTCACTTGTTTTTTATAATATTGTCACCTTTTATTAATCAGTAGATTTTAATTCATTCTGGTTTATGGAGACAAAGAAATTGAGTTTAATTGCAAGTCTATTTATTTCACCTAAACCAGCTCCAACACGCGACAGTAAATAACTCGTCAACATTTTATACTACTGAGTATTTTTATTCAATTTAAACCATGGTTGAACTGAGTGAACTTGAAAGAATTACAATATTGATGAATATTGGGTTTGGAAACAGAAAGAGATCTCAGCAAGAAGCTTGTGATTTGTTCATAAAACATTTCCTGATAGGATTTCCCCGATTTATAAATCTACAGTGTCCACAAATTTAAACAAGTTCAATGAAACATAAAGTGTGAAAAACAATCCCAGATCTGGACGAGAGAGGGTCACTCATGAAGTAAATGCACTTAGTATGGTTCTTAGTATGGTTCTCAGTATACAGAAAAACCAACACTAAGAATTGAATGAAAATCACCCAGATAGGCAAATGCAATTCTGTCAGAAAAAAATGGATGCCAATAATGGAAATAATGTGTTGATAAACAACATTGTTCTGACGAATTAACATTTTGTCTCAGTGGATTTGTAAATAAACATAATTACCGGTATTGGTCTGATCATAATTCTTACATGATGGAAAAAGGTCACAACCCAGAGGAATAATTATTGGACCATTCTTCATAAGAGGAACTCTGAGCGGTGATCGTTATTTGCAAATTCTTCAAGAGCAGATAGTTCCAGAGTTATTTCGCTTATTTCCAAATTATAGAAACTTAGAAAACTTTCTAATGAAATTTGGTTGTATCAAAATAGTGCTATTTCTCATTTTAATGCTAGAGTGAGGCATTACCAGAACTGATCAGCAATACATTTTTTTAAACGCAATGCAGACGCAAAAAGTATTGTTTGAGCAATGTATGCTGTTAGTTAGAAATTGGTAGAACATTTAATGCCATTTTCAGAAAGTGAACTTGCGAAAGAGTGCTTACTAGAAGTGGCAAATATTTGGTCCCCAAAATAATAAAAAAATTTAACAAATCTCTTTGTCTCGAAGAATGGTTATAAGCCGAATAGATTTGATGGCAGAACACATAAAAACCACTCTCAGCAACAGTGTGGAAAAATTTGTTTCATTCTCAATAGCATTGGACGGGAGTACTTATATTAATGATACAGTGCAACTAGCAATATTTATTAGGGCAATTGATGGAAATTTCACAATAACTGAAGGGTACTACAAAGAGCGAAGATATATTTGAAGATATTGTGAAGGTATTTAATGCTTTTAATTTAGACTGGACGAAATTAAATTGTGAGAGGCAATGGTAAGAAAAAGTGTAGGAGTAGTTGCGAAAATAAAAATAGAATTTTCACGCAGAAATATTGATGAAAATCAACTGTGCATGATTTAGAAGCCGAACATGGGGATTTTAAATTTTTTAATGTGAAGCAAAGGCAAGATGTTGATGCGTTTTTACGAGTTAAGAGAAAGAGTGCAAGCTTTTATGGAGATGAAAGCATGAAAGGAAAACCTAAAAACTGAAGCGTGGCTATCTGATTTAGCATTTTTGGTTGACGTAATTGGTAACTTAAACGAGCTAAATAGGAATATATAGAAGCAAGGATAGTTTGTTCAAGAATTATTCGCTCATATAAAATTTCAAGCCAAACTTCGGCTATGGAAAACTCGGCTTCGTTCACAAATACGAATCATTTCCCCAGATAAGCGACACATAAAAATGTTGATAGGGATACGTTAGCGGATGGCGTAAAAAAACTGGTTTCCAATTGTTTCCATTGCAGTGTACATTGAAATCAATAGGAACATCATATAAAACTGGTTATAGCGTGTGAAATATCCTGGTCAATACATACTGTTTGATACTGTTTAAATGGGAAACTCGGGACCAATTGAAATTTTATATAAGATATAGGGTGTTCCATTTAAAAAAACCTAACTTTAATATAAATCATTTTCTTGGAAAACCCTGTATAATTGAAATTATTTTTAAATTATCTTTTCTGATATTCATCATACTGTGAAAAAACAATTAGTTTTGGCTCTACAGACCAAGATGCTAGCGGTAGCCCACCCTGTATACAGGGTGTACCAATAAAAACTCCCAGGCCAGATATTTTGGTAAGTAATAGAGATATTTTAATTCTGTAAAAGCCAGTTCATAGAGCGCTAAGAGAGTTTCAATTTTAGATATACATTAATTTTAAATAGGTCAATATGTAGATAATGGCGCTGCGCTCAATATTTTTTTTTTTTTTCGATGGAAGGATCTTTCTTATTTAGCGCATGCATTTTTAAGCAGATTTTTTTCTATAAACTAATTCGATAAATCTAGCCATTTTTGATATGCAAAGTTGTTCACTCAAAACAGTTTCACTCTGTTTTTCGGCATTAATCACTGGATTATAATAAAATGCTAAAACATGTCGATTTTTATTCCAAATGAAACACATTTTCACAAAGCAGACATCTGTCATGTGTCAACCCCCTTCCTTCCACTTCTCCAACCTCTTAATTTTAAATAAGGAATGTAACATGTACGGCACATCATTGAAAAGGTAAAGTCATAAACAAGGGCGACTCTTGAACAAAATTTTGGGGGTTCACAGTAGCAGAATATAGATCCCGGTACCGATATAGGTAAAAAACTGTTAGTGTTTTAGAAAGGTATATTATAAACTTTCTAAAACACTGAAAGTTTTTTCATACATCTGTACTGATACCTATATTCTATCACTGTGAACCACCCCACGAGCCGCCATTGGTCATAAATATGATTGTTTATTGCGATAAAAAACCTGTAACAAAATAAAGTTAGCAATAATAATGTTTAATATATTTCATTACTAATTTTCAAACTATTGCAAGTGCAATATGAAGGATATTTATATTAATGCTATGTAGTGCATTGAATTAGTAATTAAATTTCCTTTCAAATAAGGTGTCACACTTTATAATACGTACTTTTTTATCCCAAAAGAGGGCGGTACAATTAAAAAATATTGCAATGAACAATCATATTTATAAATTCCCCATAAAATTACCTATTTAATGATGTACTACACATTGTAGTGTCACACTTTATAATACGTAATAGTTTTTTTCCACTAGAGGGCGGTAAAATTAAAGTAACGCAGAATACAGAAATTTTCCTGAATTCCTCATTAAAATTACCTTTTCAATGATGTGTCATACATGGTACATTACCTATTTAAAATTAAGGTGTTGGTAAAGTGCAAGGGAGGGGGTTGACACATGACAAATGTCTGTATTCTAAAAATGTTTTTAATTTAGAATAAAAATCGACCTGTTTTAGCATTTTCTTAAAATCCAATGATTAATGCTGAAAAACAGGATGAAATTGTTTTGAGTGACCCACTCTGTATATCAAAAATGGCTAGATTTATTGAATTAGTTCATAAAACAATATCTTCTTAAAAATGCATTATTTACAAGATGCGCTACATATGAAAGATCCTTCCATCAAAAAAAAAAAATTATTAAGCGCAGCGCCATTTATATATTGACCTATTTAAAATTAATTTATATCTAAAACTAAAGGTCTCTTAGTGCTCTGTGAACTGGTTTTTGTAGAATTAAAATATCTCTATTATTTACCAAAATATTCGGCCAGGGAGTTTTTATTGGTACACCCTGTATATTCATTCTTGTTATTTTGCATGCGGCCAATTCCAAACGCAAATCAATAAACAAACCACTTATCATCTACATTATCATCAAATGTATCATACATGGATATTTTGCATTTGAAGCGACATGGAATATGAAAACCATGGACGTTGGTTGAATGATACATAGCAGACTCTATAAGCAATAAAATCGAAGTAGCTCATAAAATCCTGAAGAAGTTCCATACATATACAGCAGAAAAAGGAGAAAATCCAAGCTACTTATACTGATGAAGTTAATGTTATGCGGAGCCACAAAGGAATGAAAATTTTGGAAGCATTTTATTTCAGTGACCAAGAAATCAAAGAGAATAACGCTTTCTTACATATCTATAGAACTTCCACGTGCACAATTTATACCAAAAATGTTTACAAATACAAAAAATATAACTAACTATTTGTATTTTCTGCATTCCCTTGAATTCAATATTCACAATTCAAAAATAGTTGGTGTTTATACAGGGAAAATAAAAAAAATATTTTTACTAATAGATTTAGGAAGAAACTAAATTGCTCTTTAGTTAAGTTTAGAAGGAAATGAAAAATATACAGTGTGATTTATTGGGAAATGCTTCACTTCGAAACAATACCCTGTTTATAAAAATTTTGAAAATTTGTTTGCCTATTTATAAAGAGCAGAAAAAGTTAAGTAACATTACTTTACATTTAATTGTTTTTATTAATTTGAGTTTTGATAACACAGGACTGCAACCAAAAGACAGCATATGATTTGTTGACTGATTCTTATAGATTTATTTTTACTGAAACCAGAAAAAATAAAAAAAAATCCAGATTTCTTTGTAAAACTCATATTGACACTCCCTTATTTACTTAGAAGCCTGTAGTAAAGAGTGGAGTGAAATATTTCACTAGGATGTCCGTGATTTTGTTAGACAATACCAACACTCTAGTTGATTACTGGATGTTTAGGAGGGAAACATATAAGACGAAAATCCAAAGAGTGTTCGAACTAGCATCAAATAGAAGAAGAAAATGTGTTCTTTGCGACTTTGATTTCTTCCCAATCGCCGTCGCAGTAGGAAGGATTTCTTCCCATCAGCTATGGCAGTGGACTGTAGTAACCCAGCTAGTGCAAATGTGTGCTTGTTGATTGCTTGCCATATACTTATTTTTTGATGATGAAATTAAATGTGTTCTCCAGTTAATAACTTTGTTTACATTATAAACTTTCTTTAGCATACAACACGTTTACATAGCGAAATAATGCGAGTACTTAAATTTACTATTTATGATCAGTAAGCAAGTTTAGTACTTCTCAGAGTATATGTTTTTAGTAATTAGTGTCGATCTTGCGACTGGAGAAAGCAACTATATGTATGAGACGGAGGTCAAAGGAATTCTTAACGTTTTTCTTGTCGAGTCGAGTGTGAGTATTTGCAATTGTAGGCGTGTTTTAACGGTCTATTGTTTACCATACCTATGTTAGCGCTAGTGAAACAGATTTATGAGTGTGAAGGAATTAATGCTAATGGTTAAATTACTGAAATTTTACGTGAGGGAGATAGCTAATAATTTAGGCGCGTAAATAAGAAACAGGTGTGCAAAATTGTATTTACTGTTGCCGGCTTCCAATCTTGTGAATGATTTTTAAATTTGGTGATACAATGCATTGAATGAATAATAAAATTTATTATTATTATGTTTATTATATAATATTTATACGGAGTGATTTATGTGGATTATAAATCGAGTAACAAAATGTTTCTCACAAAAAAAGACTGAACATGTAGTGTTAATATGTCGAAGTAATAGTTTTTATTTCTTTTGTCACTTATAGGAAAAATTATGAATACCTAATTATTTTTTCATCGGTGTTGTGCTTTTTTAAAGTAAATTTCCATTAGGGTGATTCATTTCCGCAATTTTTTTTCGGTGCTCAAGCAAAATATTAATCTACATATAGAAAAAAAAAATCTCACCAAGTTTGAGCTCTTAATAACAATTTTAAGTACTTACTATTTAAATTTAAAGTTTTACCATTTAAAATGCATGTAAAATTTTTTTTTCAAATTTATAATGCTTACCCACTTTTTACAATATTGCAAATCGGTCTGATGGACCTTGTGGGGAATTTCAAGCCTTTCAAAATTATATTCATTATGAGTGAGAAATCATAATAATTCTAAAAAAAGTTCTTAGTGTAGGGAAATATATTGGTAATCAATAAAAAAAATGAATCTAAATAACATTATGAGTTAGTATTTATCAATTTCTTACGTTTTCAGGTATAAAAGTGGCTGTAAGTTCATTAAATATTGATAGGATAATTTTTTTTTATGAGCCAGCACTTTTTTCTCCCTGCTTTTGGCGGTTTGCTCGAAAAAATCGAAAAAAAAAAATATTTTTTTCAAACTTACTTTGACGACTCCTACTGGTGAACCAGTGCGAGTTACACAAAAAACTCTAAAGCAATTTCGAAGCACTTGAAATACCAAAAATATCCCATGCAGCTAAATGTTTTTTGTAGATCTGTGTAATTAAAGAAATGCGCAAAATTGATGAATCTCCCTTGATTATAAACAATCAAAGACTCATTAAATGCATATAAGTTATTTGACTCGTACCTACCCCTAATTTATGTACATTTCCCAGTAAATCAATCATGTATATTGACATCACTGATTTTAAGGCCGTTTTTTATATAAACACTTATATAGTAAACTCTATCTGCCATTTCAAAATTTTCAAAGAAATATCCGACGAAAAGTCTACACATAAAATCTCTTTCAAAGTTGATGTAATTTCCAAACTCGTTTTCTTCGTAAATTCTTTAAAAGAGCACAGCTGTCGCATTCGTTTCCAGCTAAACTATTGAGTTGTTACATCAACGGCGCCCTAATGCCCGTATAGTCTCTTATTTGTCCTTTTGGTCCTTCGATAATCAGTATTCCTATAAACTAGGAAATCTCGAAAGTTGCCTTGAGTTTTTTGTCAGTGGCTCACAAAAATGTATTTAATGATTTGTTTTTTAATTAATTAAAAAGTTAAAAGAATGGAAGTTTGTCACATTTTTAAACCCATTTAACGTATCAAACTATCGGCATTTCACAAGAAAATTTACACGACTAATTTAAGACCTACAGCCTTATAAGGTATAGTAATGTATTATATTAAATTGTTGCAAAAACTTATTAACAGCTTCATTCATTTCATTGGGTAATTTAAAAATATGTAATACGATTGATTTGCATGCTCTTGGGCTCAATTCAAACAATAGTTCACATTCCGCTTCAAAGGATACATATTTTATATCATATATATTTTATAATTGTCATGGTTCACTTGAACGTTAAACAGTTATGTTTTCCTTCCTTTTGTCTCTTCCACTGCTGTAAAATTTTGTTTAAAATAACCATATTCTTTTTTTTCTATTCTTGTGTAGACATCTTCTCTTGGTTGTTATTCATAAACAAACCGGTGTTACATTTACTAAGTTTAGTGGAATAAAAAAATTTAAAAGTAAAGATATGGTTTTTATTTCTATATTTTTAAAAACTTTCCTTTGGCAATCTTTAATTGGCGCCAAAAAATTTAATTCACAGTCAAACGATAGAGATGAATAAACGCTGTACAACAATATATTAAATTGTTTAACTAGTCAGAAATGGTACGTATTTCCTACTAGTATGATATACATAATTCGGCTTATGCTGTAAAAGAGCATTTCTTGCTAGTTCAAAAATATACTTTTTCTACGATCAATATCCAAAATAGGCTTTTGCTCTTCGAAATCCAACAGCAAAGTTGACGTTTTCCGCGAACTAACATTAAGTTGACAGTTTTGTTGCCCGCCGAATTTTAATTAGTTATAATAAATTAATTTTATGTTTTATAAATGATTTTCAAGTTATTTGTAACGCAAAAAAATTATACATAATTGATTTATCGTTAATTTTATGTGTTCTCGTATGGGAGCTCAAAATGAAAATATTATGTCGTTAGAGTGATTTTCCTGGGAACTATGATGAGAATATCACGAACCTTTTCAATTTTCTTGGGAAGGAGTGTAGTTACCTCGTATATTCAACAAAGAACTAGGTTGATAACCCAATGATGTTTTATGCTGAGTCAACTATGCCAGTTGGTAGTATTGATAACCAAATGATGTTTTATGTTAGGCAACTTTACACAATTAGATAGATTGAAATGAAATGTAGTGTATTAGGTTTCGTGTAGGGGAAAACATGAAAATAAAAATGTATATAAGTTATACGTATATTTACAAGCAGACACAATAATAAAGTGTCAAATACATTTGTACTCAAAAATTCTTTCTTGTGTGGTAAATTTTGTAACACACCGTCCAACTTCACATGCTGTACACCAAGTTGTTACGTATTTTCGTTTTTTGTCATGCCTGTGGATATGGCAACAAACATGACAAATTCTTTGTCCTTTGTTTCTTGTTGCAGTTGGAGGAACAGTATCCAAATAATGTCTTTCCATGAAATTTACTACTGCAAGTCGATCAATATTTTCTTGACTTCTTCTAGTGTTCCGTGTCTTTGTAAAACTTGTTTCACGATTTTTCGAATAAAAACTTTTAGTGGTAAAGAATTGTTGCCCGTTCTAACTAAATATAGGTTATAATAATTGAGAATGGTCAATCAAGTAAAAGAATAGTTTCTTGTACCACTTTACGGTTTTTCGAGTACATTCAACAAAAGACAGTTGCATATCTGCTTTATCCACCAGTAGCATATTTATTGTGTAATCTAACACACAATCTGGTTTCATAATTCTCTCTTGCGTTCTGTGATTCACTTTATCACTGTCCATCAGCCTTCCCTCATGAACTATTGCAAGAAAATGCACATCTCGTTTATCTTTCCATTTTAAAGCCAGCGTTTGCCTACATTTCTTTAGTATTATTTGGCCACGTCTATGCGTGGGAAATGTAGGAAAATGTTTTCTATTCTTCTTCACTGTACTACAAAATCCAGTTCTATGTTGTGACAAATATTGTGTTAACGCAGGACTAGTATACCAGTATACAAAATATGTTCTTTTCCTTGGTAGTTTTCCATGAGTTTCTTGACAATAGCTCCTGCCACACCAATTGTTTCGTTTTGTGGTATACTTTGTGCCAAACGAAGATGGACAAATACTTTTAAAAATAATTCCTATCTCACAGTCACAAAGTAGAAATAATTGTAACCTAAAACGATGCCTTTTGTATTCCATACTGCTTGAAATGCAATCTTCCTTTATATAAAACAAGCGACTCATCAATACATAACTTCTGAAGTGGTAAAAAAAAACAGAAAATGTCTTATTCATGTTTTCAAAAATAGCTCGAATTTTCTGTAATTTTCTGGTAGATTCTCATTATTTGTAAAATGTATATAACGTGAGAGAGCAGCAACTCTATCACGAGCCATGTACATGCTAAAAAAGTCTGTTCGAAGAATATTTTTTTTACCAATATTCAGCAATTGTTTTTTATCTGTGGTATTAGTGAAACTAAAGCAAAAAATGTATACATTCGCACATCGTTTCGTCCTTGATCTTGGAGGCTCTTCATAATTTTGTATACAAAATTCATCGTATCTATTAGTTTCAGTCAGAATTAGATTCCTAATGTCTAAGTCAAAGTATTTTATAAAATAGTCATACTCTGTAGCATTATTTGCTAATGTAAATAATTCCGTTACACCTGCATCTACATCATCAAAGTTATAAACCTTAGCACGAAAATGTTCCCTATTTTCCCATCTCCAGTTTGGTTCACCTTCTCTAGATCCTTCATCTTCAGTATCATATTCTGTTTCACTACTTTCTTCTTTGTCATTGCTAGAACCACCACCGGAAATTGTCACCTCGTCATTGCTATTATCAGAATGATATCTTTTAAATGTTCGTTGTACAGATGAGTGTTCAGATGAAGTGGAAGGTACATCCATTATAATCGTAATACAAGCTGTATGAAAAGGTAATAAAGTGAGGACCCATAACGCCGCTGAAAATCTTGTTCCATTCTGACACCAACGATATTCGACCAAAGGCGTAACATGTTGGAAATAAAAAAATAACTTGTATTTATGTTATTAATACTTTATTAATCTTTTTAAGTATAAAGCAAGTTCAAAGCGTAAAATTTAAAATAAATAAGTAACAATTAGACACAAGGAAAAGATATATTGAAATAAACTGAATAAAATCGTTTACATAATAAAATGAGTGTTTTTTTTAAATTCCGCAAAATAAAACCTAATGATCTACATGTATTACAAAAAGATTTATTTTTAGTTAATAAAGAATGAAGATGTACGCTAATATCCAAAAGATATTTTAAAGGCGTCTATGGACCTACATTGTTACAAAACAAGGCGTCTTTAGGACATCCAATTTTGTACGTCTTTAAGACATCCAGTTTTGTACGTCTCTAAGAAAAACCGTATTGGACGTGTTTAAGCCGTCTATTTACTTGTTGGAAATTCGTTTAAAAAAATAAATGAATACTTGTCTACTATATTTAATACTGGTTATTAGACATTATTAAACTATTAAAACTGACACATATAGTAAATATTATTTTATCTACAACTGGCATGTAATGACACTGATTTGACACTTATTTAAATTTTGTAATGACGTATATTACCGCACTAGTGCGGTAATGAAATCATTACAATGATGCGGAACTAATAGTTAATCAAAATTAATCATTTATTTAACAAAACAGAACAAATATAACATTAATAATGAACTCAATATAAAAAAATTATTTGTTATAGATATTTATAATACAGTCCTTGCAATCGTACAATTTCATGTCAGATGCAGACATGCCCGATAATTGCAAATATTAGTTTCCATATGTTTTGAAGTCGATGGTATATTTTCTTGGTTTTTTCCTAAGATTTTCATAGCTGTTTTTTCTTATTTTCTGCAAAAGTCTCAATATATCCTTCAGCGACAGAATTAGACTTCCAGCTGTAACAACCGGCAAGCCTAAAGACCATTTGCAACTACTGATAGGTCTTTAGCTACTGTTGTCATTATACTATTAAGGGATAAAGGCAGCACCTGTCACCAGCCCTAGGGTCCTGGAGTCCTAAAGGAACATCCATTCGCCAGTGGCAAAATAAAATAATAAAAAAAATAATAAAAATACAAAAAAAACATCCCTTAATAGCATATGTCGAGCGATTTTGGCAACTGACTTAAGACTCTTAAGTCCTTAACCCTCTATGGCCCAAGTCAAAATAAAAAATTAATACTTAACGTTCTGCTTCAAAAAGGATTTATTAATTAATACTGACATATAACATGTGAAAAAAAATTACCCTGTCATGTTCTTAAGGGTATGTTACTTGAGTGTAACAGTGGACCTCACTGAGTATGAAAGTTGACGAAACAATTTGATGTAGGAGTAAAGCATAAATAGTGATTGCATTTGATGCACATCACTTTGGGAATTCCATGACATCCAGGATGTCAAAATAAGAGCGGCACTAATAGTGACTGACCTAAAGTAAACTTGCAATAACTCTCTAATAAGTCAGAATTTTTACGATTTTAAACGCCACTTTGACAGAAGTTGATTATTAATTCCGTTGCTATGGTTACAAAATACTGACAGGTTACTTGTATTCGCAAATAGTCAATTTTAACCATATGCCGACATAATTTTTTTTATTCAATATAATTTCGAATTTTCGGAGTTGTTGTTACATGACAGTTGTAGATAAAATATTGTACAATATTCGTGCCGGTAACACATTATTAATATACTCACATGCATATATTAATAATGTTCATACCGCACTTATATCGTAAATATCTATTACAGTGTTGGATAAAATAATTTGAAAATTAATTCAAGTATTTGTTGCTATGAGAAACTATTCCCGGAAATCCTACTTTTTTCCAGTTTGGTCGATTTAATAACTTCTTTTATGGTATTAATTGTAACCAAAGCGTATGTAACTAATGTCTTCGTAGCATATAATTTTGTTGAATTATTGTTTTAAGATGTTTTTCTAAAACATAAGACATTATTAAAGTAAGCTTATGAAATTAAAAGGCAAATAATTTAAAACTTACCGTTTTTAATAATCAAGTTTATTAGTTCCGGTATACCACATTTCCAATAATGGCAAATAAATAATATACAAAGACAATATATAAAAACACGCAATTACGAAAAAGTAATGACAATGTCCACAGACTGACGCTAAAAATATTATACAATGGCTGTCCCGAGAAGAAGGCAGCCAGAGGAAGAACACGACTCGATACGCGTATGCAATCAGCCAATGCAAAGACGAATGACGATCATTTATGCGCTGTTGGCAGCGCCAAGAACGGTGTCGTGGCGCCATATTCAAATATAGCGAAAAGAGTTGAACGTCCATAAAAGAAAACAGCGATATTGGCTCTTGTACAAAGTTTTGAACCGAACTTACAAATGATAAAATTATTGGAGAAAGTGAACACCCATTCTTAATTACTACATACCGCCACTGCTATCAAACTAATAAAATTGTCAGTTTATTTTTATAGTGATTCTCTAAGTTTATATTGTTTTTTAAATTAGTAAACAATTTTAAATCATTTAAATCTTTGCAATATTATTTTAAAATTTTTGTAGATTTTCATTTGTGGATCGTAGAAAAAATATAATAAGCAGTTTGAATGGATTGTCCATATCCACTATTCAGCTGCAATAATATTTTTCATTAATAAATAAATATCGTACAATAATGTACTTTCCTATCTCCGTACTATTAGAAGACTGAAACAATGTTGCCTCCACTATTTTTTATAATATATTTTCTTGATCAATTTCTTGACATGCCACTGACTTCTTCAACACAAGCGTCTAAAAACCTATGTTGGTTATCGACTTTCCTGTTATCTGCAGTAGTTTCGGGCATAAAAAGTTAGCTAATAGCCGTTTCTTTGTTTTTGCGCGAATCAAAATTACAAAAACTGTTTTTCTCATTTCGCAGGAACGAAATAGACTGATTTATGGAAGATAATATTGCACGTTCGGCTTCGGACTGAGGTCGATACCGCCCTAATCGATTTAGACAATGATAAATACGTACAAAACAAGTTAATTTGGCGGTTTAATTATTTCCTACCTTAAAAAGAATTACTTTTAACACAAAAAGTATCGGTTTCCTCTAAGCGATTTAAAGGAAAACAAAGTTGAAACGAGCAATAAACCATTGTTATATTTTGAAAAATAGAAATTTTTCATAAATAACTATTTAAAGTAGCCTCTTAAAATATTTTACTAAAACTATATTTTGAGAAAAGTTATATAAATCTTGGTAAAAATGCTCTGTATACAGAGTGTTTCCGAACTTGGCGTCCAAATTTGTAGGGGGGGAGGGAGGGTAGTTCGCATAATTTGAGACCGATTCGCAGATTTCATTTTTCCAAAATATTTAAAATAAAAATAATTAAAAATTATAAATAGGTACGGTCCTGCACAGCGATGGATCGCCTCGATTTGCGCGCGCTACGCTTAGAATCGACAAAATTGCAAATCGCATCTGTTTTTGAGGACTATTGCGCTACGCGCTCAAGGTAGGACCTGCTCTTTGATTTTTTTTTTTATAATGGCTCTATTTTGTTCATTATAATTTTTTTAGAAAAACGAAATCTGCCAATCGCTCTCAAATTATGCGAACTACCACCCCTACAAATTTGGACGCCAAGTTCGGAAACACCCTGTATTATCAGCAGGACGTTGCTATTCCCGTTGTCATCAGTTTTATCCTCAAATATCGTTACTAAATATCATTTTCCATTAATTCACTGGCCCCTCGATCACGTCTCAGTGACAAAAGTTGTTTTGTCGCATTTAACTTTATAATTACTTCGAAAGTTACTCAGGGATCCAACGTGAGGCCTCTTTTCTAAATATTAATGCCCGTCCGTCCGTCTCTCACTCCGATACTTTACAATAATTGTTCCTAAACAGTTGTGGCGGCAAGCCACATTGTCACACTCAGTAGAAATATTATAATTAAGTATAACAACTCAATTTCAAAAAACCCATCGAACATTTGGTGTAAAACAATAACTGTTAGAATTTATTTGAAAATGAACGAGAGCAAAATATTTACGACCTAGGAGATGACCCCCAATATAACATCATAAATCAGTGACGGAGAATTTCTAAAATAAAATGTTTGGTTTCCTTCCTAAAATTTTTAAAAATACCAATTTATTTAAATTCTTGTCTTAAAGTTTCTAATTATTTTAATCAACAAATAAGGCAAGTATGTAATCTCTACAGGTACAAAATATTTACAATTCAAGATCAATTTAAGTAGCCTTTTTGTTTGCATAGTCTTGTGATTGTAACACGCAGAATTGTTAATTCTGTAATAATAGTTGATAAAAAGCGATATTAATCAAGTGAATTTGTGCAATAAAAATGGCACAAACGTCTACTTATACTCCTGTGAAATTAAAATGCAATTTAACCGTGACTATAAAAATTTTAGTGTTAAAATAAATGTACATGACGTTCTTACACATAAACATTTTAATGGTACTGTTTGGAGTATAGTTTATAAGTGTTCAAATATGACCGGAGTTGGAGAAGCCAACCATTTATAGACTTTTGAAGCAACGAAAGAATGGAAGTAGCACCTAAAACGTCAACTGGGAGAAACCCCATTCAAATAGACGGTACTATCAAACAACTGATCCGAAGAAAAGTGCATTCGTTTTGTTTACAAAAAAAAAGATACCTACTTTGGATAAATTTTTAGTAGACATTAATGGAGACGAAACTTTGGGAGACTTCGTTTGGGAGAAGAACGATAGTTAATCTGCGCTCATAGAGAAATATGAAATTATTTGTTGGAGGAGGCAATATTTAAGAGAAATTGGAAAATTAAGAAGAGAAGACAGATTTTTTTTTTAATTTCGATGAAACATGGATAAATGAAGGACATTTTGTAAATAAAGTTTGGCAAGATAAACATGTTACAAATGCTCGTCAGTCATTTATAGAAGGTCTATTTTAAAATGTCCAAATGGTAAAGGTCGCCGTTTAATTATCACTTATATTGGAGGAGATAAAGGATTTGTTGATAGAGGCTTGTTAGAATGTGTTTTAAATTCTACGAAAGACTACCATGAAGAAATAACTGCTGATGGTTTTGAGAAATATATCAGTCAAATGATTAATTTATTACCGATCAATTCCATAATAATTATGGATAGTGCCAGTTACCATTCAAGATTAAGGGAACCGTTACCTAACACTAAATGAAAAAAATCAAGAACTCCCCTATTAGCTAATAACCATAGAAATAGTGACAAAAGACCGATTACTCAAAAAAGAGCTATTCCAGTTATGTAAACAACATTCACAAAAATGTATGAACTATAGTGTGTAGATGAAATATCAAAAGAACATGGAGTTAAAGTGTTGGTATTACCACCGTATCACTAAGAACTTAACTCCATTGAACTAATCTGGGCTCAAATGGAGGGATATGTCGCGATAAACAGTACATTTAAACTTCAAGATGTTCGTTAACTATTATGTGACTCCATATCAAAAATTTCACCGGACAGTTTGCAAAACACTGTAAGACATGGAGGAAACAATAGAACTAATTATTATTTCTCTGGGAAGTGAGGAAACATGATGATGACGCCTTATCGGGAGAAAAAGGTTTATTTATTTAGGTATGTAACTCTACATTTATAATAATTATACGTTTGAAGCTAGTACCCGAAATACAAACAAAATTTATAAAGAATCATCCCGTATTTCTGAAAATGAAATATGCAAAGATTTTTTTTTAGTATATCATATAAATTTGGTTGTGTATATTTATTATTAAATTTTATGAAATTGTCCTAACTTAATATATAGTATACTATTTTTATAAAAATAAATGTGGGTACTTAATATTGACAGTTTACTATTTTTTATATTAAAGTAATTTCGTATTCCCAGTCACGAAATATAGAATTATTGCTTAATGCCTTAGGGTTTGCTCATTTACATTTTACGATGTATCGTATTCGAGATTTTTTTTGGGTGGTCATACTAACATCTAGTAAAAATTTAGATAAGAAGGTATCAATATTTACTTTTTTCTGCCATAAACACGGTGCTATCATGCATTTTCAAATAAACTATAGTTTATGAAATTAGAAATAAATTATCCTCGACGCCAACCCAGGTAAATCGAGGCTAATAGACCTTTTTCGATTGTACCATAATTATTTTTGTTTTAATTTCCGTTCAGTCTGGCTATGTCATTTGAGTTACCTTACTAACATTCTGCTCAGTAATATATATAATAATTAAAATCGTATTACAACTCCTTACCAACCCTACACAGAAATCAAACAAAAACAGGAATAAAGAATGAAAAATTAACTGGTGTAGAAATCAGTAGAGCGACCACTTCTATATTGAAAATAATTGCCAGTCTGGCTATGTGCCTCGACAATAAAATTATTAAATCATATATCTAGAGAGCGTGAAAATCTTTTATGACTTTACTTAAGGATTTATTTCTGGGTAATATTTATTATAATTATATTATACAAACAGGACTCTGGAGATAAACAACCTTAAATTTAAATAAGTATCTCACAATAAAATATCAGTAAACTGTGTAACACCAATTAAGTCGAAACTTCTGGAAAACCGCACTGGCTGAAATAACACAAATCATTTGCCAGCAATGAATTATTTTATTAGCGAAGCTGATCCCTGACTTGTCCTCGACAAAGTATCATGCCTTCTCCGTTTTGTAGAATTCAATGTGTGTGAATAATGGAATTGTATACAAGACTTATAGAATCGGGATATACATTATCATCAGCTAACACAACACAACTCATTCTTCCAAGTGTAATTGGTAGGCTTTATAAAGCATCAATTGTGCATTAAACACACATTAATAATACACATAAGCAAGATAACCTCATTTAAATTTTTAAACGTCAAAAACAATGGTTGTCTATGGTATAGTCTATGAAGTGTAAGGGTAAGGAGAACTATATCAGTTTACGAAAATTGTCACTGGATATGTATGAAATTAAGATGGCGCTTCTGTACTAGATGAACACCGACAGTCTACAATTGTAAAGAAATTTTGATAATAGACGACAATAGTGCTTTTCTTCGTCTGATTTAGATATGGGTGAGCTATCTATATAACTATATATCATTGGATATTTATCTTCTGGTATATGAACGCCATCTTAATTTCATACATTTTTGGGGATTCTTTTTGAGAGAAAACCATATGAGATTGTCCTCCTTTCCTTCAAAGGGTGGCCCCATCACGGTTGCTAAGGACATAGTGACGTCACGGAATGAAAAAGTGAGTTCTACTTGGGTTCGTAGATTTTTTTTTATCTAATAGTTTACTGTTATTTAGTGGTGTTTATATTTTTATTTTTAAAATAATTTACAGTGTTAGAGCTTTTATAATATTGATAGTTTTTTGTTTTTTTTTTGAAAAACGAGTTACAAAACAGCAAAAAAACCATGTTATGATTTTCATAAAATTTCAAATGATTCACTTTTTATTTGAATTATAAAGAGTTGTATTATTGTGTGAATGGTTTATTTTAAATACAGAGTATCTCAAGGCAGTGTACTAGGTCCAGTACTTTATTTGCTGTTTAGTACATATATTCCAAATTTTGAGCACAATACTGAGTGATGTGAATAAAAAGTAACAAAGGCTAACACTTAAGTATTTTAAAGTTATAACTTCACTTGATGTGAATAAAAGGGCTCTCTAGTTACAACTAAAGTTTTTTTGGTTTTGTAGTTATAACTACATTTTTACTGTAAATAAAGCGCAAACACTACTAATTTATTACAGTTGCAGCTTGACAATTTGTAAGTCTAAACGAGACCACACTTAGATTTTTGTTATTCGTAAATATCCTTACCATGGCGATGTTTAAGCAAGTACGAGAAAAAAAAGTTTATGGTAAAAGAAGATTAGTGACAAGATGTAAGAAACTGATGCGTTTTGAGAATGAAAGTATTAACTTTTTAACAACAGAATTCTTGCCAGACAGTAATGAAACTCGAGGAAAAGCTCTGACTCCAAAAAATCGCATTGAAATATTTTTACGCTACGTTGCTGACCCTGGTTTTCAGAGTGGAGTATCTGAAGATTTTGGAGTGGAACGCTCATCAGTGAGTAAAACTGTAAACTGTGTTATGGATCATATTCTGGAAAAAGCACATAATTGGATCCATTTCCCTAACACATTTCAAGAGATAAACAATGCAAAATTGTTATGGCAGACACGATTTGATTTACCAAACGTGGGAGCGTTAGATTGTACACATGTACAGATAAAAAAAGCCTGTGTGATGCACATGAAAGGGTTACAAGCATTTGCGCGGATTGGCCAGGTTCAGTACATGATTCGAGAACATGGCGGCGTAGTGAAATTCGTGACATCATTTCTCAGTATGACGGTAGAGCTCGTTTGCTTGGTGATTCCGGCTACGGTATAGCTCCATGGCTTATTACGCCTTTCAAGCCAGCTCAAACTGCTATTGAAAGAAGATTAAATCGCAAACACGCTTCAGAAAGAGTCATAATAGAAAGAGTATTTGGTCAGCTAAAAAAAAGGTTCTTCATCTTAGGCAACTGTATGCGAGTACACTGGAGAGAGTACCTAAGCTTGTAGCAAGCTCTGCAGTGCTCCATAATGTCGCGAAACATCTCAAGGACCAATTTGACTTTGAGGAACTGGTAGATGAAGAAGATCACGATGGATTAGAAGAGGGAGTTGACGGTTATATACATGAGAACAATGCAACAAAGCGCCGCTGGTAAACAGAAGTGAGATGAGATGCTAATTTGTATTTAAATTCTAAATTATTATACAATAAAACTCAAAAAAATTTAAAAATTTATTATAATTAACTTTAAATGTAAACACATAAGTATTTTCATGAGATATAGGGAAGAGCGGCCCCCAAGGCCTCTGGTTTGATCTACCGCGGCAACGCATCGAATATTTTATTCAACTAATTCAGAAACAATAACTGCATCTATCTGTACTTCACTGTCTTTGGTGTTCTTTTTTTTAAGTAACTCAAGTTCTTTTTGTTCTTTTTTCATTTGAATTTTCTGCAGCTGAAATTGTTGTAAGAGAACGACTCTCTGCAGCTGAGATGTTGACAGATTTTCATCAGTTTCATATGTACTCATAATTTTAATGCCTGGTCTTACATAGCTAGGTTTATCTGCTTTTACATTACTATTTTCAGATATTTGAGGTGAAGAACTTGAAGTATGGGCATCCCTACTAATGTTATGCTTGAAACCGTCATCTTTTTTTGATGATTTTCCTAACGTCACCGCTCCTGGAACTTTAGTGAAAAGAGGATTATTTTACTCTGCACCCAATAATGCCAAAAATTGTTTCTCCCAATCTTTCAATTTTATTTTCTTGTTTCCTGTAGCTTTAGTATCAGTTTTCTTTTTAATTACAGCTTTCATGTTTTGTAACATTTTATTTAATTGTGATGGGGTAACATCGATTCCGTTCACTTGAGAATATTCTTTACAGACTATTTCCCATGTTTCCTTTTTATGTTGAACAAATTTTGGAATTCTAGATTTTTCCAGAAGCACTGGATGTTCGCTAATTAATTTCACAAACAAATCTCGGTCCACATTCTTCTTTTCAAACTCATCTTCACTCTCAGAAGACGACATGTTTGTCAGAATAAAAGCAACAACCAACTAACTGAAAGAATACAAGACAAAACAAGTCCGACCACGTGCTGCGGGAGTAAACAACTCTGACAGCGCCGAAGGAGAGGATAAGTTTAACAAGTAACGTAAATTTCAGTTACTGCTACTCCTTAGTTATAACTAGAGTATAGTTGTATCTCCTATGTTTCCGGTTAGCACTTAATCACAAGTAGTAACTACTACCTAGTGTTAGCATCTATTTAATCACGTCGATTTTAGTTGACGCTATCACTGGATCCTAGATTCTACCACATAGATGCTACGTTTTATTCACATCACTTAATATCGCAATATTTGTTGATAATACTGCAATCCTAGCTAATGGAAAGAGTCACAAAGAAACTAACAAAATATTGCAACCAGATTAACACTTGGGTGAAAATATAAATAATTAAATTGAATGAAAGCAAATATGTATAGATATCCATATCAATTTCACCAATAAACATAGTAAATATATTCCTATTAAAATAAACAATACTCAGAAATATTATGCCAGTTCAGCAAAATATTTGTGTATGATACTTGATGCTTGGTATAAAATACAAGAGAATGTTTTCCAATTGACACAAATTGCTCCCTTTTGTAACTGATACGAACGAATGGTATCTATCTTTGAGGATGTGCCAGTAAAAGTAATATTTAAGTTATTCAACGTTTTCAGAAAATAAATTAATAAGAAACATCGTCGATGCACCCTGGTACTGTCGCAACACTGATCTTCATAGGAACCTTAACGTGGAGACAAAATTTGCTAGTAGTCACGAACAATAACTGCTCCAACATGGAAATGCTGAGGTTTTCCTGCTCCTTAGAAAAGCCAAGACTCAAAAGAACTAAGCCTTTTTAGCTCGTTTAGTAGTATTAGCTAAAAATTATTTACAGCCGGTTGCAAGATTGTTAAAATCTCTCGTTAGCTAAAAAACAAATAACTAACTGAGATTAAAACTGGCAACGGCGCTTTTCCAACTGACAGTCTGTCGCTTCACAGCTGATCACGGGAGATTTTTAAAATAATGAAGTTAATTTGGTAATATTTTTTCGAAAATTAATTACAAATAAAGTAAAAAATGAAATTGAGGCTCAACCTTTACGACTATGGTTAAATGTTAACACTAGCCCTATCTTTTTTCGACATCGGCTCATATTTTTTAATAGACAGAAGCAAGGACAGTCAGTTCAGAGAAAATATGTTTTACACATGAATATAATTTCTTAAAATAAATAGAATGGCTTAAATGAAGAAAAGGTTCCAGTAAGTCACTGGAAAATACTCATTTAACTGCCCTTCTAGTAGTGCTCGATTAAAAATCTGTGATTTGTGGTTTAAAGCAACAGTATTTAAATATAGTTTGTCCCTTTTATATAAACTAAAACTATTTTTTCTTGTACTTACTTTACATTTTCTCTTCCCGTTTGTCATGGAAAAGCATATTTCTTTCTACTGTACATTATTTTTTCAAATAGAAGTACATAATTAAAAATATGTTTAGTTTTTATCATGTGTGCAAACCCCATTTACTGTGGTAATATTTCCAATGTAGTTTCTCAATTCATCGGAATATATTTTTTTATGGATATTCAGCGACAATTCTTTACTATGTTGTCCGATTTCTGATTATTTTTTTGTTAGAAAGGGGGCTCCTCAGAGATGGTTTGTTAATATAAATTTGGTAAAGATCTGATGATGGGATTCATGAGAAAATAATCACTCTTCGTATTTTGTAGTCGTCAGTTTTTTTAAATTAATTTTGTAACTTATACATTTTTCAATGAATCAAAGTAAAAAACTGTTTAAATTGGGAAATTTCTAAAGTTCAGTATCTATTTTTTAGTTAGAAATGGAAAACTGGAGGAGAGATTTTAAAATCTCTGGTATGAGAAATAAATTCACATTTGACCTATTCTTGAAAATCATATGCAGTTCCTTTAATCCCTTCAATTTGGATGCTATATTTCTTTGCTAATAAACTAATGCTAGAATTTATTTTTTATTTAAGAACAACTTTCTATTTGTACAATATTGGAATTTCTAGATTGTTGAGAAAATTAAATAATTATGATATGATAATTAGCTTTTATAGGTTGTGTAATAGTCGAAATTTAGAATATTAAATAATTACTATGTATAAATTACACTTATTTACCTTAATATATTTGCTTTCACATTTATAATTTACAGATTTGTAGGTCATAAATAAAACACCAAATTCATTTTAAAATTTTATTTTTTAGGATTAAATTAATATACACAAAATACATAACATATTAAAAAAATAAAATAAATCTACAATAAATAAAAATACATTTAATTTGCCCATCATTATTAAGAATTCTAATTCTAGAAAATAAACATTCAATTCAGGATTTCTTTTTGGTTATGACAGGTATCAAGTTGACTAGTAATTTTGTGTTAAAATTTACAGTTTGCCTAACGTATTGGATATGTCTACTTAGCCAGTTCCACATATTTAATAAATGTATAAAAAGAAATGGATTATTTCAACTTAGGTACAAACAATAAAAATGTTATTACTGATAGTAGTTTACTGCTAAGTATTTACTTTTTCTGAAAATAGGCAGGAAAAAACTATAAAATAATATTAAATATGGTTGAGAATGTATAAATACATAACATTTATACGAATTAAAAAGTGTTTAACAATATAAGTAGAGATACCAAGCTCCACAGTTATATGACTTAAAATTATTCATGCTATCATCTCATGAAATATTTTAAAATACTTAGCAAACACCTATATTACTACAAAGTAATGCCTATTTAAAAATAAAAATATATTGCTACAAGGCTATACCTCCGTCATAAGCCAAACCCCCATAACTGACAAATTACAAATATTTGAGGTTATTTGACCATTCTGATACTAACCCATTTTTCTTTTTAAAAAGTAAACAAAATACCAGCAATTTTTATTCTGTATCCTAAAAAGTCAACTTGATTCTACAATGTAACTAACATTTTTCTAGAGAATTCTTATCAAAAATCAACCCAAAACATTAAATCACACTTATTTATATAACTAGTTAAAAACATTATTCAAAACTTGTCTTTAATTCAACAAAAGCAGCTATATTGGTAACACATATCAAAATACTGGCACTAATAAATTTCTTTTATTGCATATATCTTCATTCTATAGTTTGTGTAGTTACTGGGGCAGTATAGATATTTTAAAGTTTTATTTGTAAGCCAAGCCTATCTTGTTTCAAGATTAGTGGTCCATACAATATTTTTAATTTTGTTGTGTTACAAAGTTTTCCTTTTTTAACTGTATGGTTTTGCTTGAGAGTCTGTGCAGGGGGACCGGAAGAGTCTACTTGGACCAGGCAAGGGTTTAGTAGATTCCTTGGGAGTGAAGAGACTACTAGGAGAAGCAGCTACGGAGACTCCACTGAAAAGAGGCATATCAATTATTGATTCGTGCACCTACAGAATAATAAATAAATATATATTATTCTAGAGCTCTTAAAAGTATGTTCCGAAATATAATGATATAACAAAATTTATAGGAAATTCATCATTGAAGAAGTTATAACTCGAACCTACATAGAGATTCAACGATGATATTTAGCTGCAGTTAACTAGGACTCGTGTAATTATTTATTGCAATGCAAGCACCTAATTAAACCTACAGTTATACTTTACTAAAATATGTAAAAGTTCCCTTCAATTCCAAATTTGTCTTCATATTGCACTAATTTTCTTACCAACATACAAAGTATTTGTGATAATTATACAGGATGGTCCAAATTTGACAGGTTTATAAGATATTACTAAATTAGCAGGGGATAAAGCACATTTGATCTCACCTTTTTTTAAAACTAAACATGTTATTTTATATCCCGTTATAAATTCCTCCCCTAAGTAAAATATAAGCGTGATTTTTAAAATATCATTATTTTGTTTGGGTGTTCAAATAAAAAATGGTAAATGGTATTACCTTGAAAATTTGTACCCCTTGAAAAAATAATAAGAGTATGACAATGGATTTTACATATGTAACTATGTCAAATTATTAAATTGTTTTTGAAAATAAGATATTTATTTGAGATAATAAATTATGATAAAATTAGAAAATCACTCTATAGCTTCTAAAATGGATTTATAACATAACTAAGCATTCCATGTTTTATTTCTCAAAAAAGTTGAGAATGGTGGGTTATAAGGTTTCGATATCTAGTTGTATCATGTAAAAGCGTCGAATTTTGACCACCATGTATAATAAAACAGCTAAGTTTAAATAAAATAAATAAAATACTTTCTTACCAAAGAATGCAGCAGTGGAGTCTATTTGATTATAAAAAAATGCTTTAATTTGAGCCCATCTCATCAAGTTGAAGATTAACCATGCCTCCTTCTCGTTTTTCACCCTTAAACAAATAAGGAAAGAATTTAAATAAACAAAAATAATACTAAGCGTTAGTTATTTCCAATTTTATTTATTTTTTTAACTTTAGTAGTTTGAATAATCTTTAAAATGGGAAAAGACAGATATTGCTAAAATTGTATAAATAATAACACATACAAAAGAAGCTTTATATTGTATGTATAAAAGTGATTTAATTTCTGTTTAAATTAAAATCCTATGAATTAATTTTTTAAAATATAAAATTTCTGTTAAATAACATCATTATTATTATAGGTACTTTGCTTAGAAAATTAACTTTATATTACTGCATAAATTTTTAATTTGATTTCAAATAAATGTTTTCTTTTATTACTAAGAAGGCACATTATTCTATACTATATAGAAGGTAAGTATATTAATGTTACTGTCCCAGAAGGGTGGGTGTACAAATATTATGAATATACAAATGTTATGTATAATAAGTGTCCTTTGAATGAGACAAAAAAATACGAACCTTGTCCTGTCTCTCCTTCTATTTAACCTCTTGTAAAGTTTAGTTTTCTTTTTGTTGTATCTCACTTTTAGATTTCCTTGTATCAGTTTTATATTTAATAAAAGCTAGTTATTCCTAATTAGTATTTTGGCCAATACAACTTCTTAGCAATTTACCTAAAATTTTAACCGCAAAAATGTAGTTGGAAATACAAATTAAGTATGTAATAAAGTGAATGTTTTTGAAGGAATTTTATGTACTTATTATTAATTTACTTACCAAGTGGTTTTTCTTCTATCTGTAGCAGTAAATTGCTTGCGATTTTTTTTTTGTCAACCATTATAATACTTCAACTAAACGAACTCAAATTGAACTTTGTTGATAATGTAAGCTTTCTACTAGTCTGTACTATATGTACTATAAATACTATGTATAATTTTATCTAGTTAACACTCTGATGTCAGTATAATTTTTATTGTATGTCATTTAATACACATTTATAATTTAAAGGAGTTTACTTTATTTAAAAGCCTCATTGACAGGTTATGGGCCCAGGCATAGATACACGTTAAAAGTTTTAAACGTTTTTTCTGAGGCTAAAGTACTTATCGAGTTCAAGATGAGTGTTACTTCTGAGGATAACTTCGATGCTACACCAAATGCTACACCAGTTTATATGGGACCTGCTGGAGTACCTGGCATAGAAAAATTGGAAAGTCATAAAAATTATGATAATTGATCTCCCCATGAAGCATCTACAAATCCTTCAATAGTGTTGAAATCACATTTTTTGTAACCAATGCCCAAATTGTTTGTGAATTTTAGGTAACGAAACACACGTTTAACCAAATTCCAATGGTACATTGTGTATCCACAGTTAAACTGACTCAAGTAATTTACGGAATAAGCAATGTCAGGCCTGCTATTCACTATGAGGTTGGTTACTTGCGATGGAAAATCAAACTGAATCCATCGCAAGTAACCAACCTCATGCATCATCTCCATCTATCAGTTCTGTTAGTTGTGTTGATACTTCTGAAGTTGAAGAACTTCATGATGAAGTTTTACCCTCATCTTCTTCCGGGCGAGTTCGTCGACCGCCTGTTTGGATGAAAAGATATATCTGATTCAATTAGATAATCTTTCATCCAAACAGGCGGTCGACGAACTCGCCCGGAAGAAGATGAGGGTAAAACTCTTTTAGAAGAGGATGCTCGCCGTGGTTTAAGAGAAGAGTCTTCATCTGATTCGGCGTTAATTGCCAAGAATAAACTAATATCAAAAATACTGTTGTATGCCATGAATGTGGAATAGAGGGTCATATTCGTCCAAAATGTCCTAAATTGAAAAACAAATTTAAATATGCTAAGGGCAAGTCAAATCAATCAACTTCTGGAGGTAAATCCAAGAACAAGGAAAATTTACTTCTTATTTCAACTGCTTTTGCTGCTGGTTCTTTTGATGATAATTCATGGTATGTTGATAGTTGTGCCAGTAACCATGTGAGCCCTCGACGTAATTGGATGAACAATTTTAATCCAGATTGTGTTACAACGTTTTTTACAGCAGATAAAAATACATTTGGCAGTAGTGGTTCTGGTGATATTTCCATTGAACTGACTAATTCTAAAGATAATACTACTAATACAGGAACCATTACAAATGTTATGTATGCACCTAATGCAGCAGCCAATTTATTATCTGTTAGCCAAATAACAAGTAAAGGTATTTTTTTGGTATTTAATGAACATGGTTTTGAAGCTTATTCTAAGGAAAATTTTAAAGTCCAAGGATTACTGAAATTTACAGGGTCCAAAGTTAATGGGATTTATAGTCTAGATCAACCACCTCAACAAGAAATTACTAGAAATGTTGCAATGTCTCTTAATCAACTAGCAACACAAGAGACTTGGCATAAGAGATTGGGCCACTTAAGTAACAGAAGCCTAAAATTATTAAGAAATCTTGCTGATGGTATAGTATTTAGTGACAAAAATCCAAGTTCACCCTGCATTCCTTGTATACAAGCTAAGCAAACAAGAAAAGAATTTCCTAAAGGACAAGCCATACGTTCATCTGAGCGACTGGAGCTTGTTCACACAGATGTATGTGGACCTATGTCCGAGCCAAGTTGGGGAGGAGCCAAGTATATCCTAATGTTTACAGATGATTTTTCACGTAAAACTTTTGGCTATTTTCTCAAGACCAAAGATGAAACATTTTCAATTTTTAAATATTTTAAAAAGATGGTTGAGAATCAGACTAGTCTTAAGATTAAAAGGTTACGGTCTGATAATGGAACAGAGTTTTGCAATAACCGTTTTTCCGATTTTCTAAATAGTGAAGGCATTATACATGAGTTAACAGTACCATATACACCCGAACAAAATGGTGTTCAAGAAAGAACAAATCGAACAGTGGTGGAGAAGGCAAGATCTATGCTGCATGATTCAGAACTGCCAAAGACGTATTGGGGAGAAGCTGTGTCAACTGCTATTTACCTTAAAAACCGTAGTCCTTCTACTGCTATAAAAGGAGCAACTCCTGAAGAGTTGTGGACGGGTGTTAAAGTCAACATAAGTAATTTAAAAATTTTTGGTTGTCTTGCATATGCTCATATTCCAAAACAATTTAGGGAAAAATTTGATAAAAAATCAAAGCCTATGATTATGGTGGGCTATTGCGAAAACACAAAAGGTTATAGGTTAGCTGACCCAGAAAATCCAGGTAAAGTTCAGAATGTTCGGGATGTAATTTTTGTTGAAAATGTCATGTTTAGTAAATATGTTTCAGATTCAAAAAATTCTTCAAATAAAGATGATAACAATTTTTTATATTATCCTTCTATGGTTAACAATTTGATGGAAAATCAAACTGAATCCATCGCAAGTAACCAACCTCATGCATCATCTCCATCTATCAGTTCTGTTAGTTGTGTTGATACTTCTGAAGTTGAAGAACTTCATGATGAAGTTTTACCCTCATCTTCTTCCGGGCGAGTTCGTCGACCGCCTGTTTGGATGAAAGATTATCTAATTGAATCAGATATATCTTTTCAACTTTCATCTTGTTGTGCAGTCACAGAGCCAACGACCGTACAAGAAGCAAACACTAGTTCTGATAAAGACGAATGGATTGAGGCAATGAAAGTAGAATATAACTCTTTTCTTAAAAATGAGGTATGGACATTGGTTGAAAGACCTAAGGATATAAATGTTGTGTCCAACAAGTGGATTTTTAAGCTTAAAAAAGACACTAAAAATAATGTGCGTTATAAAGCAAGACTTGTTGCTAGAGGATTCACTCAGTCACAAGGCGTAGATTATTTTGAAACGTTCTCACCAGTTGCCCGAATTTCAACTTTGAGAATGATGATTGCTCTTTCAGTTCAACTTGATTTGTCTATTGAACACTTCGATGTAACAACTGCTTTTCTCCATGGTGAATTGGAGGAACAAGTATTCATGGAACAACCAGAATTATTCATAGAAAAAGGTCAAGAATCCAAAGTTTGTTTATTAAAAAAGGCTGTCTATGGCCTTAAGCAATCATCAAGGGCCTGGAATAAAAAAGTTACTAAAGTTCTTGTAGACAATGGTTACCAAAAATCCAAATATGAGTCCTGTCTTTTTTCAAAGAATCAAGGAAACTCAATTATTATAATAGTATTATATGTTGATGATTTTTATATTTTTCACAATAATATTAATAAAAAAAATACACTTTTCGAAATCTTAAATAATAATTTTTTAATTAAAGATTTAGGTGAAGCCCAAGAAGTACTTGGAATTGAGCTTATTAGGGATAAATTAAATAATATGGTTTATTTAAGTCAGAAAAATTACATACTGGATATTCTGAATAAATTTGGTTTCTCTGATATAAATGGTATTTCCACTCCCATTGAACCTAATTTAAAGATTGCAGCCTCTGATGAAAATAAACATTTGGCTGTACCTTATCAGAATGCAATCGGATGCCTTATGTATTTAGCAGTGAATAGCAGGCCTGACATTGCTTATTCCGTAAATTACTTGAGTCAGTTTAACTGTAGATACACAATGTACCATTGGAATTTGGTTAAACGTGTGTTTCGTTACCTAAAATTCACAAACAATTTGGGCATTGGCTACAAAAAATGTGATTTCAACACTATTGAAGGATTTGTAGATGCTTCATGGGGAGATCAGCAATCCGAAAGACGATCTCACACTGGATACCTTTTTAAACTGGCAGGTGGACCCATATCATGGGACAGTCGAAAGCAACGAACTGTTGCGTTATCGTCGACCGAAGCAGAATACATGGCAGCTTCTGATTCGTGCAAAGAAGCAATATATCTAGAACGACTTTTTTCTGAAATTTTAAATCGACCTATTAGACAGATTACATTGTATATGGATAATCAAAGCGCAATTAAGATTGCAGAAAATCCAGTATTTCATAATAGAACGAAACACATTGAAATAAGGTTTCATTTTATTAGGGAAGCTGTAATTAATGGTCAAGTTCTTTTACAGTATCTAAGGAGTAGCGATATGGTGGCTGACATACTAACTAAAGGTCTGCCATACGGAAAGCACAGAAAATGCACATCAGAAATGGGGATGTCAGATATTCCGTGAATTATTGTTACGTTACGTTATCGTTGATATATATGTTATTAGCTTAAGGGGGAGTGTTGATAATGTAAGCTTTCTACTAGTCTGTACTATATGTACTATAAATACTATGTATAATTTTATCTAGTTAACACTCTGATGTCAGTATAATTTTTATTGTATGTCATTTAATACACATTTATAATTTAAAGGAGTTTACTTTATTTAAAAGACTCATTGACAAACTTTTATAATATATATTCAAAGTACCTCTCGACACTCACATAAATTGGCTGGAAAATTGAAAAATTCTAAAATATTAATCAGTAAAGATTCAATCTGTCAAAGTAAATGACGAGCAGAGCTGACAGAGGAAGCGACGTTGCCAGTTCACGTCGTCGTTAAAAATTAACAGAAGAATGCAACCCGTACTACACCTTTAGTAAAAGATTTGGGTTTAACGAGTCATTAGATATTTAACGATCGTTGTTGCAACCCGCTGTTAGTGTTATACGTTAACGGAAGTTTAATTAAATAATTAGACTCTAGGGCCAGTTTTTCAATGAAAGTTTTAATTGAATTCAGCAAATGAAATAAGTTTAATTGAAAGATGGTGTATTTCAAATGTAGTTCACGTCTGAACTTAATTTAAACTATCCGAAAAATTGAATTGTCAAAGTTGAGCGTTTGTTTAAACTAAGATCAATGTTTTGACACTGACATAAGTACATTTCACATTTTTTTTACATTTTGTGTTCCAAGTAATAAATGAAGGCGATGGTAAAATTGCTACATATTTAATGCACATTAATGTACCATGTACCCAAGAGAATATGCAAAGTTTTCTTTTGTCTAAGAAAACGGGTAACATAATAATTAACAAAATAGAAGGAGGACTTATAGATAATAACATTTATAAGGACATTGTGGCATTGCAGTAAATGAACATGTGGATAGGGCTGTTAAAGAAGCATGTAGTTTAGAACAAATTTCATTATTTTTCATTATTTTGTAGTTTTATAGATATTATTACCATTTATAAAAAAGGTGTCAGAAATAAACAAATTAAATACAATGAGCATGCGAAGGCATCACAAAGTCACTATTATAGTATATATCCAAATCTTAAGAATATTCCTTACATCAGTTCATGGAACTATAATAAGTATCAGTTATCTATAATTACTCGTTAGAAGTTCAATCACGGTTGATTCCCTGCACATTTATGTAAAATTGCAATATTGGATTCTCCCTTTTGTCCATATTGCAATATATACGCTGTAACAGATATCAATCATTTATTTTTAGATTGTAATAAAAATGCTGAACATACCACCGTATTATATCAAGATTTAAATAAACTTTCACTCCCACTTCCACTCAATATTTCTTCACTTTTAGTTCAATCAGATAAGATAATTATTGACGCTATTATTAAATTTACTCAAAATACTAAAATAGATATTTAAGGAGGTCCTTTCGCCACCAATGTTAAATAAAAAATATTAGATTATGACTAAAATTAATTTTTTTCTAATAGTAGATGTCCTTATTTATCTAATAGTGAACTTTTAACTATACCTTACCGTGCAAATTTTTGAGAATTTTTTTTTTTAAAATGTGTGTGTTTGTACAGTGTCTTATGAGAAAGTAAGACTTCAACAACAATTTTCGAATTATAATTAATTTTACTATTATTTATTGATTAGATGGAGTAGAAAAAAACTAAAAATAAGGTTTTTGAAATATTTAGGTTTTGTTTTTTACAATAAAATATATAGGTTACCGTGGAATTTATTGAGAAATTATTATTAAAAATCACAAAAAATTTTCAACTAGGTTACTTAAAATTTTTTTTTGATTTTTTAATATTAATTTCCCAATAAGTTCCACGGTTTACTATATATATTTTATGGTATAAAACAAAATCTAAATATTTCAAAAACCTTATTTTTAGTTTTTTTTCTACTCCATCTAATCAATAAATAATAGTATAATTCGAGAATTGTTGTTGAGGACTTACTTTCTCGTGAGGCACTGTACAAATACTCACATTTAAAAAAAAAATTCTCAAAAATTTGCAAGGTAAGGTATAGTTAAAAGTTCAGTATTAGATAAATAAGAACTTCAACTATTAGAAAAAAATTAATTTTAGTCATAATCTAATAACTTTTTTTTAACATTTGAGGCGAGAGGTGTGGCGAAAGGACCTCCTTAACATAATATATATGAAAATTATCAAGTTTAAACTTTCTGTGGTAAATAGATTTGCATGTCTGATGCCATCCATCCATTAATAAAAAAAAAACATATTTTATTTTCTAGAAATAATGCTTTAACTCCTAAAGTCATAGTTCTGTTATCTATATGATTTGTTGCATCGATATCCTTAATTACCACTACCAAGTAGAGTACATAAGTACAGAAATTAAAATTTACCAACGATTCAAATTGACATAGAGCATTCAATTTTGTCAGAAATTCCTTGATTCAGAACTACCAATATAAATTGAACGTAGATCACCTGTACTGTGATACTAACATGATTGAAAAACGCTATTGATGGTAATCTCAGTTCTATATTTGATCCAAGTTCAGGTGAACGAACGTTTAAACTGGCCCTAAGGTACACTAGTTAGTAGTGATTATTGAGCAGATTGTAATAATAACAAATACTCCACTTTGGGTATTTAAAAAAACAATGGCGGATTTAATGCTTTTAAGCATTTAAACACCATTCGTTATATTACAAACTACAGTTCATAGCCAATAAATCTTTCACAGATATAAAATTCAAAAATACATTAATTTTAGTATTACTTCCGGCCTCAATAATATAAATGTATGCCCTCTAGCGGCAGGTCTGCCCAATTAATCATGCAACTTCGGCTTTACAACGTCACTGAACTATTTCTGTTAAGTTACGGGAACAATCAGATTAAATATTTAATCGGAGCGGCATGAGGGATCACATAAATCAGATAAAAGCCGGGAATAGTAAATATCCTGCATTTTTACGTGGATCCAACATGTAGGAAGAATGATTGTTGGAGCTGTCTAGTTGCTTGGCGCTGAGTGCTTAGATAGGTAAAGTTGGTTTGTTGAGTGGAGTTTATTTTAGGCGGGTAATTTGGTGATAAAAATAACCCAACCGGCTATGTACTTAGAAACCAGTACATTAATTTTATCCAATAACAGAAAATAATAAGTATTTAAATTGTTTTTTCAAATTTAACACTCCATTGTGTGATCGAAAGCGGAAGCACCATGAACAAAAAACGAATATTTGATTTGTTTTAACTGAGATAGCTAATTTTAGTGGTCAATGTGCCCTCCGCGGATAATAATAATTTTAGCCCTTGACAATGTTTATTTTCAAACAGTGGCGCCTTTTGCATAAGTGCAGTAGAGATGCAAAACTGCTAAAATGCAAGTATTTCATCTACATTTCACAGAAAATATTTAGGACATTCTAAAATATACGTAAAATAGATTTTATGGATAACCTCATAGTTTAAATTTAATTTTAATCATGAAATAGTAAATGGTGTGGGTGCGCTGCACCGCTTGGGCCGCCCGTGCTCTTCGTCTCCTTTAGTTGTTCTAGTAGTCTTGATAGGCATATGCTTGTCAAAAACGATTAATTAACAAGTTTACGAACAGAGAAACTTTCTTGGCAATAGTATTTTGATCAAAAATTAAAAAAAGGTGTATTGAACAATTATACTTTAAAATTTTTAAAACACATTTTTTTCAGTTTTGATCAAAATACTGTTGACAAGAAAGTTTCGCTGTTCGCAAACTTGTTTTTAATCTTTTTTGACAGGCATATGCCCATCGAGACTACTAGAACAAGTAAAGGAAACAAAGAGTGCAAGCGGTCCAAGCGGTGCAGCACACACACACCATTTACTATTTCATGATTAAAATTATGAGATTATCCATAAAATCTATTTTACTTATATTTTATAATGCCTTAAATATTTTTTGTAAAATGTAGATGAAACACTTCCATTTTTTTGGCAGCTTTGCATCTCTACTGCACTTATGCAAAAGCCGCCACTGTTTTCAAAACTACAAATTTTGTTGGATTTCCGGTACATTTTACATGAAAATAATATAGCCAGGTCAATGCCTGCAATTCATGCTTACCTTCCAATGTTTTTTTTTTTTGACTTTGTTGCGGTTTTAAAATTACAACTTTATATTACTCTCGGAACTAGTACGAAAAATGCACCTCTTATGCAAATAAAACTTTTAGTATTAATAATATTTAAAATATATATAAAATATCCTGAAAAGAGAATAAATCCAAAGCCTGATGATATTTAGTAGAGTAGTCTGTCTCGTCCAGCTGACTATGGTTACCTGAAAATTAAAATAAAACATACCTTTAGTATTCGAAGAACTAAAATCTACGGTCCGTATTTATAAACAAAACTCAGCTGAGTCGGACTTGGGTAAGTCGTCCTTGAACGAAAATCGAAGTTCGGTTATATCGCGTGAATTTAGAGATGGGTATTAACAAATCCGTAAATGTACATAACAGTTACAGATTTGCTAATATCCATCTCTAAATCCTAGTTTAACACCAGAACCACCTAGAATTTTAGAGACGTTCTAACCGAACTTTGATTTTAGTTCTAGGACAACTTACACAAGTCCGACTCAAGTAAGTTCTGTTTATAAATACAGACCTAGGTCACGAAGGTATATACTGTTTATATATAGTAATTTTCTGTTCCTTTTTCCCATGTCGTTGAGATTTGTATCCTAAAATAAGTTATTTATAGTTATTTATTTTAATAATAGAAAGGGGTTTGCTTAATTTTATTGTGTCACTTATACTTGTTTCAGTGTAATTCAATCCTCCAGATTAACAAGATCTGGTTCTGGATGCACAAAAGTTCTATTATAACTTATTAGACAAGGCTAGGCAATAACAATATCAGTAGTAGTTTCTAAATAGAAAGAGATAGCTACTTTTGTTCTACATTTTTAAAGAAATTCTAATCTTGGACTTTCAACCTTTGAGGGGTAAATTTGGCCATTTTGAACATAACTTGCTAGACTGCATAAAGCTCTGTACATACTTTTCGTAGCAAAGCTGGTTATTAAAGAACCAAACATTATCTGGAAGTTATTTATTTTTATCTGAGTAGTTAGATAGTAAATATACCTTTTGGCTAGGGTTTAAGATTACCCAGATAATACAAAATTCTTCTATAGGGCCACCCACCATCTTCGGTAAGCCTCTTTGAATTTGTAATAGTATAAAAACCTTCGATCACTTTTACTATGTTTATTTTCACGTTAGATAATTAATTATATTATTTACTTACTTTAAATCGTTCCATATGTAGAAACGTAGACAACTTTTATCTTTTAGACCTGTTACTTCATGTATTACTTCTCTTCACCTTCAATTCTATTTCGTACTAATCCTATACTACTCCTATTTTTCCTTTTCTCCTCCTTCGATTCTTTTAATCTTTCCAAGTGATTCATATTCATATTTTTCCTTTTGAATACATAAGAATCAAGCCTGGGATATATAGTAGGCAGCAGCTAGTGCCTGATACCAAGACTGTTGTATACCTGGATGATCCTAAAAGTAAACCAATCCATTATAATAATAACATTAGATTACCAGACCTACCGATTATAAATGAGGATTTAATCAAGGTAGGATCTTCCCTTAAAAATAAGCCATCTGTACCCGTATAGGCCTCATCATTATTCAGACCATCCAGTAGGAGGCTTGAATATCTATAAATAATAGTTATAATCAGTTGTTTGTGATAATCCACATTTATTTGAGTAATGTACTTTATTTTATTGGGTTAAAAAGGGTTTATTCCACGCCGTGTGACAGGCTTCTGGTTCACCTACAGTGAATCAGGGAGTCTGTGTGGCGCTCAGATGGTGATTCCCGAATAGGTGTTGCTCAGGCGCCAGTTTTGGTAACACAGTTTGCTCTGCGACCCTGTAGTACACCAGAGTCTACTCAAGGTAAACTCAGTGGAGTTAAAAATATTTCCAGGCGGTCACTGCTAACTAGGTAGCCACTAAACTAGAATAAATAAAAAGAACACTTTTCTCGTTTACACCTCGTACCCTACTACGGTACCCTTAGAAAAATAAACCGGGGTCGTTGTCGTTCAGCAGGTTATCAATGACACGGTCACTATCTGGATTCGTCACTCGTTGGTAACAGAAGAGAGAAGAGCTCACGCTGGCCGGAAATCAAAAAGAATAAATTCTCAGTTGTAATCTAATTTATGCTTTTTCCATAGACAAGCTTGAAGACCGATAAACCGGAGTGAGAGGTACCACCACTACAGCCGACTGTTTACAATTTTAAAATAAAAAAATGTCCTACTAGTACCTTGACAAATACAAGTAGATAATTGATACGAAATCGACTCTACAAATGCCCATTCGGATTTCGGCAAATATAAAAATGTTTTAACCTACGAGGGTACTCGCAATTGTTGAAAAACGGGAATTCCTGGGAAACAGAAGTACGGGGGGGGGGGGGGGATCTTCTACATGTCCTCAGGCGGGAATTAATTAAAATATACATTATTAAAATTAATTAAAAATGAAATTTAGTGTGTAGTTTTTTGCATATATTATTTTGAAGTCACATTTCCTTACCTGTGAACCAAAAAGTACGTACTTAAGAGATAACTATTTTTTTTAATATGGAGCCATCGGCATCAACTACTTAGGTTATTAGCTTCGTGTTCTGTGTAGGATTTGTTACTGTTTCCCAGCGCCACTTTAGGAACAGCACTATTAATTAGAACCCAACAGTGAATGGTCGAGTGGGGAATTCCACCAAGGAATCAGAATTAATTTTAAATAATTAAATTAAATAAAAAATCCCGGCCAACGGTGGAATTCGAACCTGGGACCCTTGGATCCGCAGGCAGAGACTCTACCACTGAGCCATCCACCCCCCTAAGAGGTAACTATTACAAATATAACTTAGTAATAGTAATTCTCTTGGCAAAAATACATGCGGTAAAATATTTTTTATATATATTTTGTGTAGATTAGATTAGATTTAATTAGGACTATGGGCCATGTGGCCTCCCCCACCTCGACCTTTTCAGATCTATTGTGGATATCCTTTAATCATTGTTTAGAGTACCTTGTCTAATGCGGTCTTTTGTAGTAAACTCCATAGACTGGAAAGTAGTTCTCCGGTATAGCTAGTTGCCCTTGGTTTTTCTTCTCCAAGTGTAAGGAATCTCAGTCTTACTAGACCTTCGCAGTAGCACAATACGTGTTCTGCCGTTTCCTCTTCTTCTTGACAGAATCGGCACAAGGCCTCTTCTGTCAGACCGATATTGAACATATGTTTGTTAAGCCTACAATGCCCTGTTAATAGACCTACTAGTATTCTAGTATTTTTCCTATTAAGGCTTAGTAGATGCTCGGTGAGTTTAGACGATGGTCCTTTTAAGAACTTTTTGGCCTGTCTCTGTCCTGGCGAGTTTTCCCACCACTCCTGAGATTTTTTAAACATCCACTGCTTTGTGCATGTGTAACCCCATCCTCACAGAATTGAAGGAACATTTAGTTAGCTACAAATTCCGGGAGTAGCTACTGCGAGTAAGGGATGGTTTGAAATAAAGGAACCATAATCTATTTAGTAAGTCTTTTACTTCTTTTTAGTACATGGTAACATTTATAACCCGACCCCTCTCTGATTAAGCTCCGTACAATTTTTATTTCTTTTTATTTTGGTTTAAGAAAACTGCACTTTTATTAATATTTATAATTAAATTCCTAGTTATCCAATGGATTAAATTTTGGGTTGGATAACAACTTAGTCACTTTAACATCACTTCTTTTAAGTTCTTTATTTTTGTTGATCACTATTTATCTAGTACATGCATGCTATGTTAATTATTTTCTTAAATTCTATCAAATTTAAAAAACTATTACATTTAATAATGACCTTAGATTTTAGTAATGCTGTACCATTCAGGTTAGTACCCATGAATCCAGTCACCCCACTCATGTACAGTGTTCCTAAAATACACAAACTTGATGTTCCGATCAGACCAGTGATGAATTTCACAACTCTTTTACGTCCAATCTTTCTGGTTTTCTTAAGGGGGGAGGGTAAGGTTAATTCGTGTGAATTTTTTTTGACGACACAGTTAAAATCGGTTTATTTAAACTAATGGTTTAATAAATTATAACATTCAAAGAATATTGTTTCAAATTTTCATGTAGAAATATTAAAAAATACGGAAATGGTAGCAATTATTCGAAAGCGTCTCGGAAAAAGTACAATGACGGTGCCCCTTCTAACTCGGTGATGGATTATCAGAAATAAAAAATTCTCTCGTTAGATAATCGTTTTCCCCAGTTAATAATAGGAGGGTTTTTCAAAATTTAAATTTTTCACTTTTTGGGAGCACATTGAAATAAAAAACGCGACTCTTGCGAAAAAAAAAATAGGCTAATTTGTTATAAAATAAAAAAATATTAACAAATAAGAAAAAACTCTTGAGCGTTACCTCGTAAATTATGTACAGAAATAGTGTTCAAAATTTCAAAAGGATAGGTGCAATAGTTTTGAAGTTATAAGGGGGCACCGACTTTGGAAACTTGAGTTGTGGGAAAAACGCTTTAAAGTTTTGAACACTAAAAAATTTGGAATAAAACGTTCATAAGCGAGTTTTATCGGCTTATCTCTCACTAAATCATCGATGCCAGGTCCATAAAGGATGTTGCTATCATTCATGATGTCTAAATCTTCTTTTTGCTCCTGTCTACGAAGAATCCTCATTCATGAGCGCTTGATTCACTACTGATTCCTATGTCTTGCATGTATGTAGGTTAATAAAGCAAAAGAACATGCCAGGCCAATGCTACACTAAACTATATACAGTACAGATATAAACACATTTGTACTTGTATTAAAATTTCTATAGAGAAAAGTAGGAGGTAAGGTAGTGAGCGAAACAGCTGCCAGACAAGGGCGGCTTCGAGACGAATTTTTGGTGGGGGCCATTCCCTCTAGCAATTCTCTTTTTAGCATATTTTTTTTAATAAAAGGCTCATAATCGTAAGAATTCTCATCTGGGTGGGGGCCATGGCCCCCATAGCCCCCTTCCCTGGATCCCTTGCTGCCAGGTAACAATACCGTGCTCATGCCGGGCAGGTATTTTCTGATGCACAGTCATGTATCAGACGCGGTTACTTAAACCGCTGTATCTTCGTTAGTTTTGCTGCGATTCATCTCAAATTTTCACACAATATTCTTGAAAGGTTTTCCATTCAATATCAAATATAAAAGTAATGCAAAAAAAGTTTAAAAACTTTACTCCCCCCTTAATAACATCTTAAGGACTACGACTTTATCAAACGTGCTGTAAAAAATTATCTCGATCTTGCAGAGAAACTATCTAACTTAAAATTACTACCTAATTTATTTCTAATGATGCCAATAATCTTGACTCGAATATTCCACCACAACATTGTATACCTTTGGTTATAAATCTTTTACTTTAAAATAACATTGACCCTTAAATTCAATAAACTGTTATAAAGACAATCAGATGGTTTTGTTAGCCGAGATTTTTGTGTATCACCTTCAACTTACTCATGTTAACCACCGCAATTTCAAAGAAAAAAATACATTTTTACTACATATATGTTAGACGGGTGCTTTCTTTTATTTAGGGGTACACAACTTGAAGCATTAAACTTCCTCAATTTTGTTAATATTTTACACCCACTTATCAATTTTACTAACGGATTTAAAAGTGACAATAAACTCTACTTTTTAGATTTACTTATTTTAAGAGAACTACTTTCATATTCTCTATCTTTACAGATAATTTACCAACACAGATCCTGATTGACTTCTTTTCAATCATAAAATTGCTTCAATTAATTAGTTTATTTAATAAAGCCTTATAATTACCTTTGTCCCAAGAGTCGTTTAATAAAGAAATTAATTTTATAAAACAATTAATCACACAAAAAAAAATTTCCGGGGTCCATTTTACCCTATTACGTCAGGGTTTTGCCATAACCTCAAAAAATCCAATAATTGAAGCTTTTAAGCACTTTTTAATACATATAAGCCTGTAATTCAAACTTTAAATACAAAAGCCATGCTGTTAACTTTAAGCCCATAATCCCTATAATACCAAACTCATAACCCCTTAATGCAATAACCTTATAACCTTAAAAAACGTCATAATTAAGGCTTTTCAGCCCTATTAAACGCATATTACATTGGGACTCCATTATTGTGTTTTTAGAGGTTATAGCAAAACACTGACGTGATAGGGTTAAACAGACCCCAGATTCGAATTCAGCGACCCCAAAAACATAAAGAAAACATGGTCTGATCCCAGATCGGAAAAACATTTTTTTGTGTGGCTGTAAATTTTAACGTTTTTCAGGGTTATGGGGCTATTGCATTATGGGGTTATGAGTTTATGGGGTTATAAGATTAAGGATTTGGAATTAGCAGCTTGGATTTGGTGTTTAAAGTTAGAGTCACAGACTTACATGCGTTAAAAAGTGCTGAAATTATTGATTTTTTTGAGGTTATGGCAAAACCCTGACGTGAAAGAGTAAAATAGACTCCGATTTCGAATTCAGCCACCCAAAAAAAAAAAAATAAATAAAACACGGTCTAATCCCCAGACCCGAAAAAATATTTTTTTGTGTGGCTGCGTAATTTATCTTTAGACATCATTAATAATATTCAAGAAGTTACATTTTCCGGTTCACTAAAATTTTTTTTATTAATTCTCATGTCAAATTCTAAATATTTTCGGAAAATATGGTATTAATAAATATAGCCTTTAAAATAGATCACAAAATGAAAAGTATAATTAATAAAGTAAAAGAATCTGTCCATCTTCTAAAAGAATCTGGGATTTATCAAATGGGTTGTGGTAATTATGATGCCATTTACATTGATCAATGTGAACGTAGACTTGAATCTAAAATCAGTGAACACTTTAGTTACATCAGAAAATTTAAAAATATTGACTTTGAAAATACACCGTCTTCTTTCGCTAACCATATCATTTATAAAAAAAGAACAGTTCTAAGTCCGATGATAAACTATTACACTCTTGCAACAAGGGTTCCGAAATGAAATATTTGAAATTCAAAATACAGTGAATATCAATAACGTTTCTTCTTCGGCGTATTCTATATATGTAGCACGATGCTCCTCTTTTCTCTTGTCCCCTATATTTTCCACAATATTATCGCCCCAATAGCTCATAGAGCTGATTCCTGGTAGTCTTACTTACCAGGAACCGGTTCTTTTGACTATTACCTATAATTCTCCTCTTCACAAACTCGAGTTAACTCTTTTCCCACCTCGCATCCCTTCTTATATCGCCACCCTTCAAAAATATCCAACTCTCAACCCTCTTTCTCTCTTTCTACTTTAATCCTAAGTACCATGGGTTCATTTTAAACATTTTATCAATTACCACATCCATCGTACATAAACGAACGATGCCACATCGCATCATACAATTTTCTTGAATATTTGTATTTTTAGGTATTGGATTTATGACCCACTCTTAGGTATAAAAAATTAAGTTTTTTCATAACTTACTTGTATCCTTACTTTGTAACCCACATTTTTAGGCCAAATGATGGCCCATGGAGGCTGAAACTAGTCACTTGTAAAACTATAAAAGTATCTGTAAATGACTTTGAGTTTTCTTTCCTTATACAGTCATGCCATCAGGTGGCGCAGTTTTACCTGTTAATCCTCATTGAGTTAATCATCGCCTAATTTAAAGTCTTTTAAAGGTAAAGGTAAAGATCGTAAAATGGCTTAAAAAATATATTGTTTCTGATTTACGAACTTCAACGACAGGAGAGCTCTTAATATCATTATTGTAAGAGTATACGAGTAATAATATTGGTTTCGTATTTGTTTTCTAATTATTAATTGCAACAATTCAATTTGATAAATCCTTCCCTGCAGCTAAACTATATTCATATTTATATTATTGATTAACCTATAACTTTATAGAAAATCAACAATTTTCAATATTTGTCTGACATTGAATAAAAGGTTTTTCAGTTTAATCTTTATTTTAAAAATTAGATTATTAATTGCAAATATCTTTGTTTTTGTCTGGATAAGTTCTTAACTTTTATCTACCTGCTCCATTGACTTCAAAGAAACGGTTCATAACATTCTATTGAACGGGTTGCATTATTTAATACGTAAATCTGACGCTTGAAGGCGAACATTTCCAACCGGCGACAACACTAACACTGTAAACCTTTATTGCTTGTTACCATTAAACTGTAAAATACTTCAGCTCTAAATCAAATAAAAGGTATGGCTGTAAAATCAAATAATGTTTGCTTCTTTTTGTGTTATTTTATGTTTTTTCTTGTAGTTCAGTAATACGTGAAAGTTAATCAAAATATTTTTAATTTACGTGAATATACTTTTTATATAATAAGATACGACAACAAATATCTTATATTTACACAAATACTATTATTTAAACTATTATTCAAACTATTATTCAAACTCTTATTCAAACTATTATTCAAACTATTATTCAAACTATTATTCAAACTATTATTCAAACTATTATTCAAACTATTATTCAAACTATTATTCAAACTATTATTCAAACTATTATTCAAACTGTTATTCAAACTATTATTCAAACTATTATTCAAACTATTATTCAAACTATTATTCAAACTATTATTCAAACTATTATTCAAACTATTATTCAAACTATTATTCAAACTATTATTCAAACTATTATTCAAACTAGTATTCAAACTATTGTTCAAACTATTATTCAAACTACTATTCAAACTATTATTCAAACTATTATTCAAACTATTATTCAAACTACTATTCAAACTATTATTCAAAGTAAAGTGAGGTAAGTTAGCGCCAGGACCAATTATTATAGTGAGACAAGTTAGCGCCTTAACAATCTATAGTGAGGCAAGGTATCTTCAGGTCAAAACAACCGAGTCAAATTAGCGTGTGATAAATATTCCAGTATTCTAATTTAAATAAAAAAAAACAACAAAATTACCTAACATGTGCGGCCTGGAGCCATCGTGGATTGCTGTATATCCACGCTCCGTTTCGCGTCGTTCATTTAACGTTATTTACTTGCGGAAATGTAACACTTTGCGCACTTGTTAGAAAAATAACTATATTCCGTTTATAGAAATGTATGTTTAACTATATATTACTAATTAAATTTTTCTCCGTCTATCTAAAAAAAACAATAATTATCAATATCCATCCTGGAAATAATTCATCGCTATCATCATTAAAGTCAATTCTTTTTAAAATTCACATTATCTGTTTTGGACCATTATCTGTTTTTCCCCAGGGTTCACGTTTGCTTTAGAATATTATCCAGTAATTTCCATTCTTTGATGAGTCATCTTTATAAATTTATTCGTTAAAGCCATTCCATTTGAATATTATAACTTGAAGGGTCGGTCATTGATAATGCGCCTTGGTTTCTTTGAATAATAACTGTAAAATAAAAGTTTTAGGGGGAAGTTCATAGGAAGAGGAAATCTTGCTCATACAGAGTGATCAAAAAACATTTAGCTGATTCTGTCCCCTACATTACATACGATTCAGAGGCCTCGGCTAAATAATTCAATTAGTCAACGAATAGCATGTTACGAGGTGGTACACAATTGTTCTAGCGTCAATTGGGTTATCAACCGCGGATAGCTTTAGTTGGAGGTGGTGTGGTCCGATAATAAAAAGTTCTTAAAGGGCGCCAGTATAATTTGTTACGAAATACCCCGCCTTTTGAAAACCATCCACCAAATCACAAAATTGGCTGTACTCAGGGCAAGGTCAAATAAATACCACTAGGCAAAATAGGCTCAAATAAAACTAAACAGCTTAGTTAGCTCTTTCTTTAATTAAATTCAACTCAAATGAATATAAAAATAGTATTTAATATGTTATCAACAAACACTTATTTCCCACTATGTACAATGTTATTCACAAACCTAACACGTTTACCAGAACTTGGTCCATGTGACCTCCTAATAAATAGTTAACAAACAAAACTTGGTTTGTTACTCTGATTATTCCCGAGTTGTTTAAAATGTATCATATAAATGCCTCACTGTTCCAGATGGAGGGTACTCACTAATCTCCGCTGATATGCGAACCTCGCCTAACTTATCAGCTTAAGAGGTATGTACAGTTAGTCAAAAAGTCTCCGTACACTACCTGCTTTATATAGAATTTTTCTGTTGCATTGAATTTATTGATTGAAACGACGAGAGAATACGCTCTTTTCAATAACTGAAGCATAAGTAACGATTATAAATTATAATTACAATAAATGGACATTTTTATTTAAAAGAAACATCAGCATTATAAAAATCTATGCAAAATTTATGTCAAAAAAGTCTCCGTACACTCATAATTTTCATTGAAAAAATCACATTATAATTAGCTGCATTTTATCAAGGCACCTATGGCTCGCCAGCCTAAAAACAAATGAATAATTATCGGTCATAATTTATTATCTGTCATTTGTTGTTGGTAGATTTGTAGTGAAGTTTTAAATAAGCATTAAAAATGAGCGAAAGAAATCGTGAAATTGCAATTCCACTTCGAAAGTTGATTTATGGAAAGAAAAAAAAATCCCTTAGAAATATTGGAAAAATTGTTAAGGAGCCGTATACTACCGTTCAGTACATTATAAACCAGTATAAATTAACGGGTTCCTACAAGATTCGACCACGTTCTGGCTGTCCCAAGAAACTGACTCCGCGTGAAGAAGCTAGTATTGTTATGCAAGTAATTATAAATCCCAAGAAAAGTGCACCAAAACTAAAAAAGAAATACGAGAGCTATTTTCAAAAAATGTTTGCCCTCAAACGGTGAGAAATTGTATACACAGAGCAGGCTATAAGGGGTGTACTGCCAGAAAGAAGCCGTTAATTTCGGAAGTTAATCGAAAAAAACGTTTAGCTTTTGCTACAGAATACGTTAATAAGCCTCCTGAATTTTGGGAATCTGTAATATTTAGTGACGAAACTAAAATTAACCTTTTTGGATCTGATGGTAGAGCTAAAGTTTGGAGAAAGAAGAATACCGCCTTTGATATCAAAAACCTCTGTTCCACAGTAAGACACGGGGGTGGCAGTGTTCTGCTATGGGGATGCATGTCCGCTGGAGGTGTTGGAAATTTACATTTCATTAATGGGATCATGGATCAGCATGTCTATATGAACATTTTGCGAGACAATTTAGCAGAAAGTGTGCAGAAATTAGCGCTCGAAGGAAGATACATTTTCCAACAGGACAATGATCCAAAGCATACTGCAAACTTGGTGCGAGAATGGATGATCCATAACGTGCGACAGCAACTTCACACACCCCCGCAATTACCTGATGTTAACCCCATTGAACTTTTATGGGAGGAACTTAAACGGCGCGTTCGCAAACATAACGTTTCAAGTAAGGAAGAGTTAAAAAACAAAGTATTGCACGAATGGGAGAACATTCCAGCAGAACTTACTAGAAAGTTGGTTTCAAGTATGACAAGAAGGTTACAAGCGATTATCAAGGCCAAGGGCGGTCCAACTAAATATTAGTTTTTACATTTGTTTCCTATCTGTTAAATTATTATTAGAAACTGTTAAGTGTACGGAGACTTTTTTGGCATTATTTTTGTATAGATGTTTATATTATTGATGTAATTTTTAAATAAGGATTCGTTTTTGCAATTATTACTTATAATCGTTAAAAGTATGTTTCAATTATCAATAAAAATATGTTCTCATAGAGTTTTGATTAATTAATTGAATATAACAAAAAAGTTCGATGTAAAGCAGGTAGTGTACGGAGACTTTTTGGACTAACTGTATGTCTGCTTCTTCGTACTCGATAGATGGTATACGGTAACTCCACACTTTAGTTATAGAGACACAGCGACAAATACTACCTTCTTAGTAGCCCTATAACTAACAGCTACCAGCAAGAGATTTGGGACTGCACACAAAATTGGGAGGTAAAGGAAAAACCAAGGCAAAAGACAGGTAAAGGCTGCAGAACGGCCCTAGACCCTACAATGTAATTATCATAAATAAAACGTTTCAATACTATAAAATATCGAGACGTATCCACTAGTTCGCTAGAATAAGTGTTAGCAATAAAAACAGAACGATTCTATGGAAATCAAATAAAAACATAAATGTACCCACTAATTCCAATAGCAATCCATCGAATAACACTGGGGGCCTTCGTTATAACAAATGCGAAAAAAGGTGTAAGATGAAAATAAATCTCCTTTTCAGGTTCAAATTTAGAGAATTTCCAAAAATACGCAGCTCAACAGCCCAAACACAAATTCTCCAAATTAATTTTATTGATTTACTGTATAATCCCTTACGGCTGGCAAAGATTACCATCTCACAGTAAATTAAAATTCTTTCAGCATAGCACGGCCTCTACGTACCTTATTTGTTTTCTCACAGTTTTTGACAGAGCCCCATTGACAAGTAACATTGACAATGACTATTGACAAGGTCAACACATCGAACCCATGTTTGAAAAATAATCTCTCGAAAAGTTCAGGAATTAGGTGCCGTGAAGACCGCAACACAAAATACATCTAACTGTATATCGTGTTGCCTAACGACAAAATTTAAAAAAATTATTAACATACCAAAAATGTTATCTTTACATGTACATATATTTTTTGAACATTTTACAAATGAACGATTAAATACAACTTGTGTGCGATAAGAATATAAAAAATCTAAGTTTCATCCATCGATGTATATACAATTTTATCGGCAAATTTAAAAAGTAGCCATTTTAAATTAAGATATTTTCCCAAGCATATTGTGCAATATCTCTAAACTAATAGACCAAGATGCAGATAAGGGCATTATTTACCCTTCAAACTGTCGTTGCATTCAGTATCCTTTCTCAGTTATTTCCGGCTTTATAATTCCTGAAGGTCTGACAACATCATTTCAGCATGGTCGACTAGCCTCTACTTTGTATGTACAAATTCACATTCTGTACAAACTCTAGAGCTCAAATGAAGGCGTGGCTTGTTTGTCGGCACCCACATCTAATTCTTTGTTGCTCGGTTATTCCAGCATTATAATTCGAATCTGACAGCCATTTAAAGCTCAAAATTATTTTGCTTGACGGGTTTTACAAGGGTTGCTCCGTCTCCATCCATGCAGTTTCAAGATTCCTGATAACAGGCTTTTTCAAATTTCTTTCTCGCAAACAATTTTTTACGCTATATACTTACGAAAATAAGCAATATTCGTTGTGTGTCAAATCTGGTGAATAATAGACTTCGTTGCTTGATAATTATCTATATTGACTCGGTAATCTAAACTCCAATTTTTATCGAAAATCGTTTTCTTTCGTATTTTAGGTTTTATTTTGTAATTAGTATGGGTCTTTAATAAATAATAAAAATTGATGTTGCTACTATCCAATGCCTAAAAGTTGATTTTTTAAACATATATTATTATTTATAGTCATCGTTTTAAAATTCCCAAAACCAAATAAAGTATTTGGAATTATCCAAAGAATTAGGCAATCCAAATCACGTGATTTTAAATTGTGGACATTTGGCAAAAACAACAAAAGTACGTGCTTCCCTTGACAGAAACACATCTAGTGAGGTTATTAGTCTAACTTTGTATTTTTTGAGTATTTAGTTTTTTCGGTGTGTTTAGTTGAAAAATGGCATAATTTATTATTTATTTTCAATGCATAAATACTAATTGTATTATTTACAATAACTAATGAAAAAGTCAGGTTAATACATTTTGTTGTTTTTGCCAAGCATCCGCCATTTTGGTCCATTCTGACAGGACATTGGATTGCCTAATTTAAATTTACTTTGTTTCGGATCAATAACTGATAGTTTTTCGGAACTATAAACCGTACTGTCACTGCACATGTATTTGCGCTGTTACCTTGGCAAACAACACAAAAAGGCGACCTAGCCGAGTATCTGCATGCGTCATGCAAGTTTCCTTAGACGATGTTGTTATAGTGATTAATTGAAAAGTTGAGATTGTCCTGTCACAGTTTAAGATTCGAGTTTAATAGTCAAATTACCAATTCGCATTCCGGATATCTAATATCCTGATGCGATAAAGTATAGGGTTCGAATACAAGCCAGAAATATATGTTTTTCAATTTAAGGGGTTTAACGGTTTAAAAATTATTTTTATTATTAAATTGAGGTAATTTTAAAAATATATTTCTGAATTTCCAAAGAATTTATACATATTATTTATTATTAAGTAGGAATATTGAAATAATTTTATGGGGCACTCGAAAATTAAGATTCTTATTGATAATAATTAACTTTATTGATTTTATTTCTATACCTACATTATAATTAAATAATTTGGTTTATTTAAGTATGCATATCAAAATAATCAGTTTAATTCCAATTTTGATAAGATTGTCGCGGCTCTACTATTTGCGATTTCGCCATTAGCATTTGCTAAACCTTAACTGAAACCATTCTGTTTACTGTATAAGGGGATAATCCTTGGACGTTACTACTCTTTCTGTAATTATTTGTAAAATTATTAACGACGAGAGCTCTTTCAAGGCTTCAAATACCTATTAAAATGAGTATCTGATATTTGATATTTGAAGCACTTGGAGCCTTAAAGTTCTTCGGCAACATTTCAATTACTTTTACAGTAATTGGAGATGAAGAGCACACAGCAAAAACGATTAAAGTTACTTGTTTCTGAACTGGTATACACAGAAATAACGCTTATAGCCAGGGAGTTATTTCAGAAACAAAAATGGCGTACAAAGCAAAAACGATGAATATCACTGGCAAACACAGTAAAAACGATGAATATCATGGTCAAACACAGTAAAAGCGACAAAACGTGCATGAAGATAATTTTATCCAATAAACGTAACACAAAATGGCTACTTACTTATTTTTCTTGCTCTAGGTGTCTGTATTTGGGTTTATAAACTTAAAATTCAATCGAGAAAGGATTAACTTTTAATGACAATCATCATTTTTTCTTTGGACTCTTCAGTTAAAGTATATAATGATTAATGTACTATTTCTATATTAATCAAAGGAGGCAGAACCGAGTTGGATGCCGTTTAACACGCATTACCTAAAATCCAAAAAGGGACGGTGCAAGTTGGATGCGAAATGCTTTCTTAGAATTGAATTTAAATCCAAACAAATATCCGCCATTGTTGCCGTACGTCCAGGAATATGAAGGAAACACAGAAAAATATCAGAAACATTTATTTACAAAGTTTTTGTATTACATTAAATTACTAAGACTAATACAAATTAAGTAGGTACAACAAAAAGTAAATTAATTATTAATTTTAATATAATTAGATACTTGTTGAACAAATTTAAATTTTGTTATTTTATTTTTAGAACATTCATTTTTAGATTTATTTACAAATTCTCTTCTTATAATATTTTCATCATAAGTTTTGCTAATAATATTACTGCTTCTTATTTTAATATAAGTAGGTGCTAATTTGGAACTATAAAAAGTACTGTTAAAAGTTGGTGTATGTTTGGATTAGAATTATAAAAAGACTTATTATAATGGCTATGAAATGATTCCCATGCATTTGCTGTTCTAGATAGGGCGGAAGAATGTTCTGCCCAAATATGAGGTGTGAATTTTGATTCTTCGGATACAGTAATCTACTAGGTAATGACAAAATTTGGTAATCTTTTCGTTTTATGGTTTAATTTCACCAAAATCATTGGCAAAACATTCGCCTACATTTTAATAATACAGTATTTTCTGTTTTTGAATCATTTTTTAATTGGTAGTCAGATGAATTTTTCTGTACTAGGATTGGTTTAAATAAAAACGACATCCTTTTATCTGACGTTCAAAATTTGCGGTGATGGTTTTAGGTGGAAAACCTAAATTGCATTTTAGAAATTCTTCTTTTATGTATAGACCTTTTCATCACAATTTCTTTTTGTTCGATTTTATTTCCATTTTAAATAAATACTTCTGTCACAGCAAATACCAAATATGAACCAAAAATGTCGTGATATTAGTTTATATGCTTCCATTTTATAAGTTTAATAACCACTGAATACCCACTTAAATAACCTTAATAACAGTTTAAAAGAAATTATAACAAAATGTTTACCTTGTAGGGGATTTAATTTCAAAATCAATAACGTCAGGTAATTTACCTATTTGGAAAATGAAATCAAGTAGTTAAAAATTAGATTTATTCTCAATCAGTAATTTTTATGTTTATAGGTATGGCACCAATGGTAGTAATTCATTAAATTTTTTTATATTATTTCGCGAAAATCCAGTTAATCCCAACGGCATCCAACTCGGATCCTTACAATTCCTAGGTAATTAGACCGCATCCAATTCGACTCCGCCGATCAAAGGAGCGTAGATGAGTATAGATGAAACAACTATCTCAGTTTGCAAACCTAAACATCTCAATAAATCTAAACCCCACAACTCTGGAATTAATATTTAATCAAAACGGCTTTTTAATATTTAAAACATGAAAGTATTCTTATTTACATTTTCCAACTACAGGAACAACTCACGTTTGCTTTTATTTTTACTGTTCAGATTTAAAAGTCCTGACGATACATGTGGCTAATTTAAGCCATCGGCAAGGGCCTTTTTGTCAGCCGTCTTTCAAACGAACTTGGCCTACGACCAGCTAATTGACCGAAAGTTAACTCCCTGTTTCTACTGTTATTTGTCTTATTTTTCTGTTTCTCCTATCTTATTTTCCCTTGAATCGCACTTTTCTAAACTTGAGTGTTTTTATTCTTTAGTTGAGTTGTTCTTTGAGCTGTTAGAGATGTGTTAAGTTGTGACTCTGGGCCCACCCATATTCGCAAGGTACCAGCCGTCACTGTTTGTAACTGAATACCTATTTTCCATTAAATTTTTGATCAGTTCATTCTAAATTCACATTAAACAAAATATTTTTCAAAAATATTACTTAAAAGAAAAACAATAGGAAATTCAAGGGAAGGTATCTGTAAAAATATTTTCCTATGATCACTTAGGAAAGTGCCCTATATCACACGCGTATGAATAAGAATTTCCTTTCCACCCGTGTACGAATATGTTACTTTCCGCAGTAGCTGTCACAAAATGTCAAACACCTAATTTCTATTTTGATCTATGTAATGTCCATATTAATACTAAAATCGATATGATTGTTAAATTATTAAAATTGTTGTAAATTAGATCCTAGATATTTATCTTTAACAATTATTATTAAAATAATTTTAAAATAATGTTTGCTCTTTATTCTGGTTAAATACATAACCAATTAGATCATTCAATTGACACACGGGCTATTAGCTCAGTTGGTTAGAACGTCGAACTTTGCCATTTGCCATTTGAGACCTGGCGAGCAACCGCGTTCAAATCCTGGCGGGGCCATAATTTTTTTTATTTTATTTTTATTTCTTTTTTATTTTTTTTTTTTTTTGTTTAGAAAATATGAAAATTGAATAAATACAAATATTTTTGATTATTTTTTTAAATACATTTTAATTATTATAGTAATAATAACATTGGTTTTACATTTTTTGATGATATTATTTTGTGGTCATAGGAAAAATATTGTACATCACTTGTGTGAAAAGTGATTTTCCACACTCGTGTGATAGTCGCACTCGGCTTGTGCCTCGTGCGACAATATTTCCCACTCGTGTGAAAAATTTCACTTTCCACACTCGTAATGTAATATTCTATTTCATTATGATATTTTATTGACAGAATATCTTCTCTTTATTTATTCTTTTTTTTTATTCAGTGTAAATTGGTGAAGATAAAATAAATATTAGGCTAAACGTGACGACCTTAAAAAACACAGCTGTACGGTGACCTGCACCATTGTTTTTTATATTTTTTTTCAATGCCGTACAGCTTTGTCCCATCGTGCACGTTCCATTGATATAAATGGTAAGATAACCAAGATTCCGCATGCTGATATGTTTATTTTTATACACGGAATCTATGCATTGTGAAGTTTTACTTTCCACAGTTGTACGTGATTCATCTGTCGATAGCTTTGTTTTCATCATTCAAATTAAGAGTGACATATAATATACACAAAACATTCTATTGTGATTACAATACATTTCTATGACTACATTTTCAAGCTGTTTCAAATGTTGTATAACATGTCATAAAAAAAATCAAGATGGTTGCTAAGTTCAAAATTTACTGATTCAATAAAAAAATATAAGCGAAAATGTTTGAAACTCTAGATATTAGAGAGTTAAAGCAACGCTAGATATGTATGCGTATCTCTCTGACCAGTGGCGGCTTGTCATAATTGAAAATGGGTGTTCACTTTTTCCAATAATTTTATTATATGTAAGTTCGGATCAAAACTTTGTACAAGAGTTTGTGTAGTTATTATTATCAACATCATACTGTTTTCAAACACTACAACTATTAATAAATGAATATTTTAGTTAGTCTGATATTTTTTTTGTTTTTAATACGTTGAAAACCATCTATAAACATTATTAGTTTGTAAACTGATTTTTCTTCATAATTTAAGATTATTTTTAAATATATATCAGGTTATGTAGAAAGCTTTGACACTGATTTTTGTGTAAAACATTTTAAATGAAACTTTACCTACCATTTTTTAGTTTTTATTGTAAGTTTAATCATTTTCACAATTTGTCACAGATGTCAAATAAAAAATATAATTTTTAAATACCTTTTATTATCAAATAAAATAAGAACTAAAATGTTTTAAATGTTTATTTTATAAGATTAGTCTTATCACAGTACCATAATATTACACAGACACAAACTAGAATAAAGATATATAATGCCTGGCATTTTAAATGATACTCTTCGCAGTTTAACAGACCCCCTTAACCCCCATTTTTAAGCAGATTGTTTTCACAATCAATAGGCCTCAGCTCCTTATAGACCTTGATTTTTACTAAAAATTTCATGTTTATATCGCTTTTCATTTTTGATTTTATTTTAATTTCAAGCCCCCTTAAATCCCCCATATTTAGTCAGATTTTTTTTATAATGAAAGGGCTTCTCCTTCAAGATTGATGTTTGCTAAAAATTTTAAATTTTTTAGTTAGGATTTTTATATTTTAACCCCCCTTAACTCCCCAATATATTCATATTTTTTTCTGTTTCAATAGGCTGTATCTTCTTGTAAAGCTTCATTTTTACTAAAAAGTTCATATTTATAGGTAAATCGGCTTCATCTGTATTCTCAAATTATTGTTTAATTTTAGATAGTATTTTAATGTTTTGATATGTACTTATAGGCAGATCATGTAGATATGTGGGATATGACTTGTTAAGTGCCATTGTGAAGTAGTCTTTGGATGGTCTTAGACACTTGTTACAGTTCGCATTTTATCGTTGCAATATTTATATAAAATTTAAATAATTTAATAATAAGCTTACCTGTCGATAAAAGAAAGCACAAGATTGTTCAAATTATGTATATTAATTTTCTATAACCTGTACCTGAATGTTTAACATCAATTGTCGACCTTGACCTTCCTTCTGCTCTTTTATGAATCTAATTGCAATTGTTTAAATTCCAAATTACTTCTTCTTTGCTAAAATCTACATTCACTTTCATTTATTTAAATTTAAGTTCAAGGCCAATGTCATTTAGTCCTAAAATATGGTAATTTGTTGGCAACCCTAGATTGTCTTTCTGGCTGAAGAACTTCCTTCCTCTTCTGTTCTTTTTCAATTAGCTTTCTTTGGTCCATGTGGTACCTGAAAATTCACGAATTTTTTTCGGATTATTTGGCTAATAATATAATGAGAAAGTTTACCTTTAAAGTATATTTGTCATTATAGACAGCACCTTGTTGTGGAAATATTACTTTTCTTCCAAAGGCCACCTAACATCTACGGCCTTCTTCTTCTTTGGACACACTATCGTCAGTGCTTGGCTTAGCGGTTCCAGTAAAGGAAGTAAGCCTTACTATAGTACACCACTTCCTGGTTAGCTTGTTGGCCCATCCCTTAGTAACCGATTAATAACTCTGACGAGAACAATCCCTGGATGGTAGATCATCAGGAAACCAGCTCTATTTTAGCCACGCTTAGCTTCCTTGTATATATATTATTGCTAAAAACATTACCGTGCATCACCTTTCTGTACATATATTTAATAGTATTATCTTGTATATAAATCATAACCTTTAGTATTATAACCTTATTACATTAAAAGCTGTTTTGCATTCTATCGAATAGTTTTAGTTTAGAAAATCTAAGTGGGTATTGCATTTTATCTACCATTACTTTTGTTGGCCGTTTTGGCATAGCTTATTTAGTTTCTCATAGAGCCTAAAATAAAATATATATTAGATAAATGATTGTATATAGTATAATAAGATTTAGGTATATTTTCAGTATTATTAAATTTATGCTCTTATACACTTATTCGTACTTACCTTGTGATCGATTGGTACGAAACGGGCACCGAAGTCATTTTAATATTATAATACATTTGCTGGATTTGTTCCACTTTGCTAATTAGACGACTGGCCAGTTTCTTGAGTATTAAAAGGTTAACCATACGTTTGTTTATATTTCCACGACCCTATCTCTCCGATTATTGTAAATAAAATTAATTGAGCTAGTCACTCTTATCTCAAGTAAGAAGAGCTGCATTACAACCCCAAACCTTGGGGCAACGTAACACACTGAAACAAAATATACAGTTGTATATGTAAAAAAAATCAACATAACCTTAAAAATTTTAATTTACCTTGCCTTATAGTAGTTTTTCGTAATAATACTTTCAATTTATTGAAGATACAGTTCTTAATCAAACACATTTTTTTAAATAACCACAATTAAAATAATCTTATGGAATGGAATGACACTAATGCCAGTGACAGTTTGCTTGATTTGGTACAGTGTTGCCAGAATATGTTTTTGTTATGTACCAGATTTGTCTAAAAAATGTACCAGATTCCTTAAATGTACCAGATTTTTCGAATTCTATTTGCAGTGACATCTAAATTCATTGAAGATGAAAAAATGGGGGGTTTTTTTGATAACAAACCTAAACAAGGAACACAGTATATACCGGGTGTTCAAATTAAAGTGTTACAGTTAAATACCACCGAAAATATGCATTTTAGAAAAAAAAATTTCAGACAAAAGTTTTATAGTTTTTTGGGGGAAACCTTTTGGCTAAATTAATTTTTTTATAGCTGACCATAATATGGCCATATCGAGGTGAACTTTGTTTTTTTAAATAGGAATCCCATTTTTTTCTTACATATTCTTAAAGTACATAAAAAAATAAGAAACCTTTGAGGGAAATATTTTTAATTGGACTTTTACTTTTTGAGTAACAGCTACTTGAAAATGTTGCTGCGCGAAAAAAAAGTTGGCCATATTATGGTTAGCTATAAAAAACGATTTAAGCCAAAAGTTTTTCCCTACAAAACTATAAAACTTTTGTCTGAAACGTTTTTTTTTTATAAAAAGCGGTATATAGCTGTAACGCTTTAAGTTAGAACACCCGATATATATAGTTTACACGTGAACACTGATGCACGCAGAAAGTAGTACATCTAGTACAATTGTGAATTGTACTAGACTGGCAACACTGGTTTGGCAACCTTGTTTGTGAGCGGCGCGCCAAGTAGGCATTCCAAACTGAATGGCTACCAGTGGGTTTTGACAGGTTATGATATGGCAAAATTATGGCAACCCTGTAGGTGATTAGACAAGGTCAATGAAATAGATAGTTACATAGATTGATCTTCCATATTTTTCAAAATAAACATAAGCTTATGCCTTGAAGTAAAAATGTAAGGAATTATTATTTTTTAAATATCTAAAGGCTGAAAATTGGTTTTAAAACACATTTTTGCTAAACCGATTCAAATTAATAAATATTTACCAGACAATATGGCCGCTCGCAAACGACCAGCTGTGAGCAATCTATACAACTATATATGTATCATTGACCCTGTTAATGACAACATAACAACAGGGTTGCCATATCTAAACTGTCAGTTCCCACTGGTAGCCATTTGGACAGGTCGTTGGAATGCCTAATTAGTGTGTTCTTTGACAGATTGAAGGATCTGTTGGCGTGTTGTCTTCTCTTTCTAGCTATATATATTCGGCATATCGTCTCACTCGTGTTAGGCTCACTCATCATAATGCGCCACAGACACAGTATACTTAGATATACCTTGACACAGAGACGCGATCAGCCAGAGGACAATGATGTATAAAAAAATATAGATTAACACGTATGAAAATAAAAATATTAAAATTAAATTTATATTTTTATGTTATTTATGTAATATTAAAATAATGTGTTTTTATGAAATTTAACTGTGTGTTCACTGCACAAATGAACCAATGGAGAAACCGCCCCTGTCTCTGACGTATACGTGAAAATTGACGATACATTAAACGAGAACTCTGGAAGAGAACAATAGTTAAAGCAAAAGCACTGACGTAAACGTATCTACAACTTCATAATCTTAGGTATTTTTTAAGAAAAGTTATATTGAGTAAATTATAAATTTAAGGGCTTTAAATGATGCAGAATTTCGAATGAAAAATAAAAAAAATGAACTGGCCAACAAAAATGAAAATCAGTCATTATCATCCAAAATATCATAATCGTCATCATCATCACTGTCATCACCATTAATTGTTATTATGATTGGACTTATTTCGTTTATTTTATTTTCACGAGTCCACCATATTTTTTTGTAAATTTTTAGAGCCGAACCACCCCTTTTAAGAGTCTGGGCAAATTTATAAAAAATTGATATAGAGGGGGTTTCTATACCAATATATTAAAATCAGAATTATTACGCTTGGCAAATATACACGCAAAACCAAAAACCTTTGTTGTGGATCAGATTATTGAAAGTTACGGTCATCAAGTTTTACGTCTGCCACCCTATCATTGTCAGTTTAATCCCATCGAATATATATGGGGAATAGCAAAACAATATTATGACAACCATATTGGGCCTAATGGTTATAGTGACGACGCAGTTCGGGAAACTTGGCGAAAAACACTTTCAATTGCAACTCCAGAAGTGTGGCGGAACTGTATATCCAAGTGCGAGAAACTAATAGAAGATTGGTGGACTCGTGAAAATAAAATAAACGAAATAAGTCCAATCATAATAACAATTAATGGTGATGACAGTGATGATGATGACGATTATGATATTTTGGATGATAATGACTGATTTTCATTTTTGTTGGCCAGTTCATTTTTTTTATTTTTCATTTGAAATTCTCTACATGGAACAAATTTTTATGTTAGAAAATATTTTATTTGAGCTAAATAACCCTCTTATTATACATAGACCATATTTTTTGTGTGAAGTGTAATATAAAATTATTATTAGGTTTATAATAGCTACATTAATGAAGAAGTTTAATTCTGCTCTCAATTATACAAAAGATTCTCCATTATTATTTAATTAAAAAGTTGTACATTATTTTTAATTTTATTTAACCAGTTGATATTTCCTCAAAGAAAAGGTCAAACTTTCGGGTACTTACCTGGAAATACTCATAAAATTTTTAATCCGACTGTACTTTATTTGCTTAAAATAAACAAAAACAGTCTTTAGCATCGTCAACATCAAATATCGTAAAAAATATACCTATATTTTATAATTACGAGTAAATTAAAAAAAATAGTGACATCAAATTAGACATTTTAGTTAAAAATTTACTTCACATTGTAGTCAACACTTTTTCTTGAATTTATGTTGCAAAGACACTCAAATCGGCTTCATAAAATTCTTTGATTGATTATACTATGAGTTCAAGTAATAAACCCTTGACTTTATATTTGAATTTACTTTCCTTAAAAGATTTAAACTGTGGAGGAAGCTTATTATGTAATAGCGTTGCATATAAAACTTTTATCAGTTAGAGTTAATCGGTGTTGTAATATAAGTTTTGTTTTATTTGTTTTTACATACAATAAACAATGTAGAATATAAATATTTTTGCTCTTTGAATAAATTGCACGTATTGCAGCTTTTTGTATTATAAAAATTTTAAGCCTCTACGGAATTTCCCCCCAGCAATATCCCCCCAGCAATATCCCATATGATAACTGGCTATGAAAGAGCCCATATAGACCGTTCTAGAGACTTCTATTGTAGAGTACCACGATAGTTTTCTGATTAAAAATAGCGAGCTTGATAGTTTGTTTGATATACCTTCTATGTGTTGTTTCCAATCGAGTCTGTTATCTAAGGTTAAACCTAAGAATTTTGTAAATTTAGTTTGTTGAGATACATCTTCAAGTGTAAACAATACTTTGACCGTTTTATCTGTATTTAGTAAGAGGTTGTCTCTGGAGAACCATGAGTTCGATACGGCAATAGCCCCAGCGTCAAGAGTTTCTAGCTTACCTTCTTCTTTATCACAATGATAATAAGTAAAGTCGTCTGCATACTGAACGGAAGAAGTAGACTTCAGATAGTAAGGTAAGTCATTCCCATATAGTATGAAGATATTTTGATAGGCAACCCAGCAAAACCGTATTTTTCTATCAATAATTATCTCTAAAAGACTATAAGCATATTTTATTTATTAGAACATGGACCATTGAAATGACACCTACTGTGGCATTTTCCCCGTGCCGTAAAACCAAGACATTTTTTGTCTGTACAGCATTAAATTTTACAAGGTTTTCACTGGCTTTATTTAAACCCTTATCTCTCACATTTAAAACCCTTACAAATAGTTTCTCTTAACGTAATACTGGTGTTTTCTGGATTTAAGTTTGACGTACCAATTAAGTTAAGTTGGTTCCTAGAAAACCGTCGATTCAAAGCCCATGTCCAGTATACTCCATTTCGTACATCAAGAATAGTTTTTAACACAGCTTTAGGGTTAAGCGCAGCTCTGAAAATGTTTAAAAATGTTATAGAAACGTTCCCCTACCTGCCTATCTTTCCATTTTTTTTGTGATTTGGACCATTTGGTCAGCTACTTTTGATCTATTTTGCACTGTTTTTAATAATTTTTCTTTACAACAAAAATTACACTTTCTTTAATTTTATCACTTACTGCGAAATTGTAGATTGTTTGTTCTTTATTTTGTTGATTTCCATTTATACAGTTGTTATCAGTCAAAATTAAATTGTTTTACAAAACGACTGAAACTCGCCGGAATATCAACCAGAGGATAATCTTAAATATTTGACAATCTGGCCGTGTGCTGACCGTCTTTGGATAAAACGCCTAGGCATTTTATAATCCGGCTAGCCAGATAGTAAAATAATGAAAGGTAAACGGAAATTTGATAATTTGGCCGCTATTTATAAAACGCCTAGGCAATTTATAAAACCGTCGGATTTTTGTAATCTGGCTACGACATATATTTATTTTATATTCAAGACCCTCTAACCATACTTTATCGAAAGCCTGAGCTACATCTAGAAAGAGTGAGGAGCAGATCTTTTTGTCGTCCAGTGTTTTCTCTATTCCATTCGTTATTCTGTGGACTGTCAATAGTGAAATGTTTGTTCCTACATCCAAATTGGTGGTCAGGTATTATATTTCTACTGTCTGACAGTGGTTTCAATATTTTTGGAAAAAGTTTTTCGAAAAGTTTAGACGTTGGGTTCTAATTAACAGTGCTGTTCCCAAAGTGGCGCTGGAAAACAGTAACAAAGCCTATACAGGCTAATAACCTTAGTAGTTGATGCTGATGTTATCAAATTAAAAAAAAAACATTGGTAGCAGGGATATAGGTCTATAGGACTTTCCAGGTTTGGGTATCATTATAATTTCAGCGACTTTACAGATGCTAGGTACATGCTCTAGTCGAAATACAGTGTTTATTATATTAGTGATATATAGTACTATAGACTTTGTATCCTTTAAATTGTTTATAGCTTTGTTTTGTTAAATGCGTTTTTGATATTAAACAGATATCTACATGTTGTTCTATTAGGAACACCTGTAGCTCTTCTCGACGGTCAAGGAGACCATTGGCATTCCACGTTACAATGATTAAGTCTTTATACTCCATTAAGGATGTCTAGACGTTTGGGGGAAGGTGGCCTCCTTTAACCTGGTAATTCTGTCTAGAATTGTCTCAAGCATAGTCATTATAAGGTTTGTTGAAGATTCGTTTTCAGTTTGATTAGGTCTGTTATTACTAGCCACGTTTGAGTATGTCAAATTTGCCATTCTTTGTGCATTATTAATTGTGGTATGTTATGCTTACATGGTCTTTTCTGTATTGTATCTCTTTTGCCACTTCGCATCCTCTATAGCTTGCTGGATGTGCTTGATTGCAATTTGCGCATTTTGGTAGTATACTTGCCGGCTTATCACACTCTCCTGTAAGGCTTTTGGCGTATTTAACACACACTGGTTGACTAATACAAAAATGTTTATTATGCCCATATCTTTGGCACCGTTTGGGGTATCAATTTTGGACTTCCCACTGGCTTAATTTGAAATATTAGGTTTTGGAATATCTTAATTTCGTAAATTCTTTTAATGTCTTCACCGTTTTCCAATGGTAACATGAATATCGGCAAAGGCTTTTTTTAGGAGTTCTTATAACTTCATTTCCTCTTTCTTCTTTAGTTTCTCTCCTCTGGATGTTAAACACATCCAAGATTTTAAATCCACTGTGCTTTAATTATTTAGGTAGTAAACAAAGAACAGATTCTGCTTCAGGCAATCTCATGACAGTATGTTCCTTGTCCGATTTATATGATTCTGTTTTTGTTAGAGGGACGTTTTAATATAAATTTGGCCAAAATCTAATAAATGGGCCCATGAGAAAATCAGGAAGTTCAACTTGTTATGGCATCTGCACTATTTTGAGTAGGTTTTTTAAAATTACTTTTATTACTGTTGATTATAGTATGTTTCTCTTTAAAAACTATAATATATTAATTTAATAATTTAAATAATAGTGGTAGTTTTTAGAAAGATTAAATACTTGATTACTAAGTTGTTGTATTATATCTGGTGTAGGTAAGAAGACATTTTCAGAAGTAATATATCAGCGGTAAGTGTATAAAACAAACACATTCATACTCTCAAAAATTGGGACCTCTGTAGAAAAGAGGAGGTAACTTTTTAAACTAATGTGCAAAAATTTCATATAGAAATATTTTTTTAAATTGGTACATTTTTTCAGATTATATCAATTTTTTTTTTACAAATTTTTAATATTCAATTATTGGGTTTAAAAATACTTAAATACATTACTATTTCTATCACCACTGCCTTTTTGTGCCTTTTACTTAGTATCTGTATGACATGTCCATCCCTTTCCATGCATCCCTGTGGTTTTAATACAAAATAATTTTGTAATATAAGTGATTTCCCCTGTAGCTTCCATTTTTTCCCTTCTTTTATCAGAGACTTATTATTACATCGAATTCAATTTCAGTCAACCTGTGGGTACGCCATTATTCCAAATATCCGACTCATTCTAATAGTAATTAGAATAGACAATGCTCTTTATCCGTCTCTAAGTCCTTTGATACTTTTCCCGTTGGGGTTCCACATAATTCAAATTGTGGGGGGTCTTATTCAAGCCAACCGTCTCTGTCAATATTCTTACGAAGTTTCCTTCAAGCTGATTCATATAAAAGTTTTATTTCCGACGTATTATGAGAAATATCTTATATAGGGTGAATAATTTAATATATGGTTTTGTATACAAATTAAATGAAAATTATATAGCTTGTATAGTGTTTAATATTGTTGATGTTCTCGATATTTGAAGATCTACATATAAAATAAATAAATCGTTTAGAACGACTTTTGGTTTTTATTTTTTAAATTGACAAGACTTATACTATAAACATTATCGTAATAACTACCTATGAAGAATTAGTATGTCTAGTAGGTATAAAGCATAAATAATGTAAACTTCAATATCTTCCCTCATTAAATATTTTTTTATTTTGGTCGTTTAGTCCTAAATCATCACATAACATCTGTAGTCTTGAATTGAATAAGGGTTTAGCCATCATGTCTGCTAGTTACAATTCCGTGGTAACGTTCTGTATCTCAATTTATCTTTCCATAATTAGTTCCCTTTATGTAGAAGTACCTCTTCTTGATGTGTTTCGTTTTTCTGTGCTATTCTGGATTGTTTGCTAATTTAATAATTGCTTTATATCAACCATCTGACGATTTTGTGACATCTTCAAACAAGTGCTTAAGTCAAATTAGCACCAAGGCTGCTTTACTGGCAGCGGCTATTTCTACCTCTGTATTGACTGACTTATGACTGTCTCTGACTAATCCAGGATATGAATCATTTTGTGTACCGGCAGATTACCCTTACAGTTGATCCACCTGTATTGCTGTCTTCATTATGACCTGCATCGCTGAAGGCCTCTAGGGCGCCTCGTTTTGACTGACTTTTATGTTATTCTTTGATTTCTTTGAAGATATATTTTTAGTTTAGCGTATTCTCCGTTAGTTGGGTTATCTTATTTTTTTGAGGTGACTCCTGTAGGGTGTGCTATATCTGATCCTGTCATTAGGAAATCAGGACCCTATTGACTTGACGATAAAGGATTCGTCAGCCTTTCCTGATTCTACATTTACCTTGTTGATTGGCGTCCATGTCAACCTGCAAACCTTATGTCCCATCTTCGTAGCCGACTGGTTGTTTCATGAAGACTTCTTGCTCAAGGCTTTATACCTGTCACCTGATCCATCTGGATTCGTCTTTATTTTAAACGTCCATTTGCATGGAATTGCCTTTTTCCCTGTGGTAGTTCCTGCAAAGGCCTGGTATCATTTTCTTTCAAAGATTTTATGCCGCTATCCATGATTTCTTTCGAGTTTTCCTTCTCCTGACTAGATATGCAGATGACTCATCAATACCTTGTATAAGGACATACGTTTTCATTACAAAGTTTGATAACTTTTTAGGTAGTTTTATTCTGGATCTATTTCTCAGCTGTCTTCCACATCGTTCTCTAAATAATACTTATCTTCTGAAGTTACTAGTCTTTGATCTTTTCGCTTGGGTATCTGGTCCAATTACCTGTTGGTTTTCTAGATATTTAAAGAAGAATTACTTTTAAAATAAATATAACGTTTAGAGCGCCTTTTGGCTTCATATTTTTTAAATTAACAAGACTTCAACTACATATATTACCATAACTTCTACTTATGAAGAGTTATGAAAAGTTAGTACATAAACTAGATGTAAAACAATAATTATGTAATCTATACGTCAATACATTTAAAAAACAGATAAAATAATTTCAATCATAAATAAATTTTAGATAATCTATTTAATTGTAAAGTACTGAAAATGCTTTAATATATTGCGAAACATTAGCGTTTTCTGGATGAAATACTTCTTTTATTAGTGAATACCACAAGTGAAGCATTTATGATTATTACAATCTTACCACTATGATAATTTTCCTACCTTGTACCTTTTGGTTTCACCACCGTTATTAAACTCGTATAATACTTAATCACATAATACTCAATTTTTAACTAATATTACTGAATTAACTCAAACGCCTTTGATCTATTGGATCTTCTTACAGGATTGGCGTTGTTGAGGAGCCGGATAACGTCAACGTTATGATGCTGAAGCAGTCGATGCTCATGACTATTTGCAAGTTTTGCTGATATATTTCCAACAGTTTTTACCCAAAGGTCGGTATGGAGTTAAGTGTTGTAACAGTACCAGGGTGCAACGACGATGTTTCCTAATACTTAATTTTGGAAATGTTAAATAACTTAAATGTTGCTTTAACTGACTTTTTTACCAATCTTTTCTGGTTTTTTTTTTAATGGGTTTTCTAACGAAATCATAAATATGTATTTTACTGAATTGCCTTTAATATTTTTGGTCAAAATAGTCTTCTTTCTGTTGTATCTTAAAATACCTTTCTGATAAATAGGATTTCAATAGTTCTGAGTATTGACGTGGCACTAGCTTTTGAATCAGGCCTTTGGCACAAACTTTTTCTCTTCTAGAAACTTCTCGGTGATATCTATGATTCTGTGAGCTTGGTCGATGGTCGAATGTTTTTCTCTGAAGTCAAATTTATGGGAGTTTATTAGATAATTTTCTTCCATCATAGATTTAAATTTTCGTAGAATTTAGAGATAACAATAAGTAGATGGACCTGTATAATGTACAGTTTATCAAATTTCTAGAGGTGTTCGACGCCCAGACAGAGAACGCGCTACGTGTGACTAAGATAGCTATTGTACAGTCTGCTAAACAAGTTATTTTAAATAGTTTTTAATATTTTTAGGTAATTAAATTTTAAAAGTGTGGAATAGTTTAGGGATTAAATTTGTCTGATTGGACTTTCTTAGAACGTTTTTAAAAGCAGCTAAAGATAGTATGTAGAATTGAAAATAATTATTATGCCATAAAAGGTGTTTTGGAATTCCTTCAACCTTTTGAAATTGAGTCAGAAAATATAAATTTTATAGGATAGCGGAAAATACCTATAATTTTTTTGTAGGCCTTTGTAAATCGTGGAAATAGTTTATATTTTATTTCTACCTTATTAAGGAAAATGGTACCTATTATTAATAACGGTTGTTTCTGAAACATTACTAAAATTTTCGAAATTTTCTTTTTCTACAAAATAATAAACTATACTATTTAGAAAAAAATTTATTTCTCTTATAATTTTATAAAAAATAACAGGGGAATATTTACATTTCTTGATCTATTAAACAAAACGATAAATTATCTCGACGAATGACACCATGTTCTAGTACGGAAGCTAGCTTTACATTTTTGTTGGTGGTTTCATGGGTTTCATATCAATTTTTTGTAATTGTAGTTTACACGTACATATACCTCTTAACACTTGTTTGCTTTATTAAAAAAGTGTGTTGTTGTGATTTACGTCGAAATAAGTCAAAAACAACTTGAAACCCCATATAAAATCAAAAAGGAGAAACGGAAAAAAATTGAGCCTGTAAATGAACACAACTCAGAAACAAAAATAGCTATCTAATAATAAAAAAATAAAATTTGATTCTTGTGCATCTTCGTTGTAAAAATAGATAATACTTTTTTGATCTTAGGTACAGATATAATTTTAATGGTCTTCCGAAAAACTTTCTTCAGTTTCCATATCAGATTCAAAATCAGTCTCATTGTCACTGTTTAAGTTAATTATAAATCTATCAGTTGCCTCATCCAAAGTAACTTCTCTGTCAAAAAATTTAGATTCCCACATTTTAGCATTATTACAACGAGATTGCCACTCCTCTTTAGAAAACGTATCAAAAAAGTTGTACGTCTTGCCTCTTAAATGTAGTGTTGTTACTAGCTACATATTGTTTTAATGATGCCCACACTAATTCGATCGGATTAAGATCGGAAGATACGGTGGCAAACGCAAACAACTAAAACCATGTTCATTTATCATTTCTTCAATTGCATACCTCTTAAATCGTGACTTATGCAATAGCACTAAACTGTATAATTGCGTTTTGAGCATATCCTCTTCTCCTGCATGTCAGCTTTTTTAGAAGTTGACGTTGGTGCTTTATTTACCTGGACATTATGGTAAGGAGCATTATCAACAATAATGACGCTTCTTGGAGGGAGGTTCGGAAACAGCTTTTCTCTCAACCATTTAGAAAAATTATTAAAATTCATTTCATCGTGGTAGTCTCCACTTTTGGTTCCAGATTTGAAAATTAACCGGGCATTCGGAATAAAGCCCATTTCACCTCCTGCATGGACAATAATTAGTCTATCACCTTTATTAATTGGTTTATTTAATCCCTTATTTGAATTATCACTCCCAGATTTCTGGTGTGTGTGGGAGGCATGAATGTATGTTTCATCTAAGTAGACAATTGGACGGCCCTATGCTCGATAACTTTTTAAACGAATCAGATAGTCTAAACGTAGCTTTTGAATATCAAACCTTTCCATTAATATTTTTCTGTTTGTTTTTGTTTTCCGCCAACGAAATCCTAGCGACTTTATTATTTTTCTTAAACTTTCATAGCTTCCTTTGTACCCTGTAGCTTCTCTAAATTTAGTCAGAATTGTTTTTAATGTTGGAACAATATTTTCCGAGATTAACATGAACAGAATAATTCTTTTTAAAATACCTTTGTCAGCTTCATCTATATCATTAACTGTTTTTGGTTTTTTAATGGTTTTTCTTGGTGATGAAAATTCCGATATCTCACGGTTATCGATTCTTTTTTTCTCTCCAGAAATGCGGACGACAGTGTTTTTAGATACTCCTGTGGCTGCAGCAACACGATCATTTACATTTTTAAATGGTATTGAAGGTGAATTAAAGTTTCCTTCTCTTCTCATAAACTCTATAACATTGGCTATTATTTCGCGAGATTGACTGTTAATCACGCGGCCTCTTAATTTGCTATTAAACTCCATACTTAGGTTCTATTAAACTGTAATGAGCAAAAAACACAAACGAAAATAAAAGAAATGTTTTAGCGAAATTTACATCTGACATTTACGTATGAATAAAATAGTGAAATACTTGATGCGCAGAGTGTACTTTCATTGCGTAAATCCGTCGGCCCCGCCAACCGATGCCTCTCAGTAGTGCTTTCTCTATCTAGCCGTCGAAAGCCTCTAGAAATTTGATGAACTGTAGCTTCATGTTTACTGGGCGTAAGTATCATTATAACCTCTACAATCTTTCACTTCATTGGTATGTAATTTAGTTTGAAGAAAGGATAACATATTGGTTTATTATACATTACCATGCCTACAAGTATAACTTCGAAATTAAATGTATATTAAGTAAATAATTTTTTTCAACGAACCAATCGACCAGCCCTCGTACTATACCTATATTTGTCATAACAAGTCACTTCAAATCGTAAAGTTAATTTAATTTTGAATACAACCATTCGAACAAGTCGTTCGCATAGTAAATACACGTTATTTCGAAGAGAAAAAAACAATCTACAATCTCCCCCAAATTACCATACAATTTATTAAAAGTATACCGCAAATTTCCATATCGATTCATAATTTAAATAATTTAATTTTCAGTCGCTTTTTACACCCACCTGTACCTTAAACACGTAATTTTATTCACTTTCAGAAGGTCGAAATGTATTTACCGATTTGATAAATTACATTAGATTTTTATAAAAGAGATACATAAATAGCATATATATTTATATACACATAACCACACTTATATGGAATCACTGTGTATTTCTGAATAAACGTTTTGTAAGGAAAAAATTTGGTAACTAACTTTAAGATAAGGCCTTTTGTTCTTAACAAACATGATAATAAAGAAGAAACAACTGCTGAGATTTATTATCTTGTGAATTTTGTGTTCAAAAGTAAAATCACGATTCTCCGGTAATTTTATTTCGGTCCAAGAAAACAACAAAATGCCTTATATTGGACTAACAGATTAGCAGGAGGGTGAGAATTATTACTCACATTGAACAAGGAATGCCCCAATGAGAGGTAGCAGAGATAGTAAGCGATAACCAGGGTGTTGTATTGAAAACATATGAAAGGTACTTGGAACTAGAAACTCTCAAAAACAGGCCCATACAAAGTAGTCAAAGAGTCACAACTGAGCAACAGGACCGCTTTGTGTGCCAATCTACTTGACGAAATCCCAGTGTTTCTCATCTAGAGCTACAACGACAACTTCTGGAAGCTACAGATGTGAACGTTTCAATTAAAACTCTAAAAGAAAGACTTCGCGCACGAGGTTTGTACAATAGGAAAGAGTTATGGGTCCTACCGTTATCTAGGCAAAATAAAATTGATCGGCTAAATTGGTGCCTCCAACACCAAAACTGGACAATTGAGAATTGGCAAAATGTTCTTTTTTTGGATGAGACCAGAATTGGCCTAAGATCAGATGACCATCGAATTCGGGTTCTCAGAGCTCCAGGAAGATGAGCGAGACTCCACGCTGCCAGATATGTCCCAAGATATTAAAGAGGAACTATAATGTTTTGTTACCACTTCAAAAAACTTTAATCGGTCCGAGATAGGTTGGTTTAGTTCTAGAACCAATCGTAAGGCTTTGGAGAGCTGCAATTGAGGATAATTGTATCTTTATGCACGATAATGCACCTCCCCATACCAGCAAAGTGGTTACAGAATATCTTGAAACAGAAGGTGCCACAGTTTTAGACTGCCCTGCATGTTCACCAGACCTAAATCCTATTAAACACTTGTGGGACCAGCTCAAAAGAAGGATTAGAACTCGTCGAAGAAATGCAGGAAATGTCGCACAGCTTATTGATGCAGCATTAGCAGAATAGAAAAACATACCCCAAGACAATGTTGACAATTTAATAAGAAGCATACCAAGGCGAATAGAAGCTTGCATAAGGGTAAGAGGTGATAACACGGATTGTTAAAATTACCAATTTTCTTTCTGTTTTTGCTTTTCGGCTATTAAAAATTTAAATCTCATTTCGTTTCAGAAACCAAAAAAATACTATTGTGTTTATATTGTCAACTAATTAATTATTTTTATTGCTATGTGGGTTAGTTGTCATTAAAAGTCTTTAGTAAGGACTGAGTTTTATTCGTAAATAAAAAATGTTCATATATCTCAAAAATTATAAAAAATAATAGATGATTCCATATAAGTTTGGTTTTGTGTAAATCTAGATAATGGGAAGTAAATAATTAAGAAGTGATTTTATAGATGGATAGAATCTTTGTATCTACAACGTTTAATCAGTGGCGGCTAGTGGTCACTAGCGGCAGTGGGGCACACACTGGAAAGGAATCCCGGGATTCGTTTTTCCCTTAGGAAAACAAGTTCTCCGCTTAATGAAAATTAAATATATTTCAAAACAAATTAAATATTTCAAAATTGAAGACTAACTGCTAGGTACCGCTGCAGTTGTATACTATTTCTTATAGTTGAAGTCCATTCTTCTGGATTTTTGGCTAGCGAAGTGATCGATGACCAGATTATTAAAATTTGTAATGGACCGAATAAGTTTTTTTTTTGATGGATAACATGGCTAACGCATACAATCTATCTTGGCACATAGTGTTCCTTAAAAATGTTTTAATACGTTTTAGTGTCGAAAAACATCTTTCACCCTCCACTGTGGTCATGGGAATTGTACACAGGATAGTTAGCTGCTCCACAGATTCCGAAAATGTAATTGTCAAATTGTTCTCAAAAAGCATTTGTAATAACGGTACGGCTCCATTGTGTTGCACAAAGTCATCTCGGGTGTAAAGTATGGACAGTTCGTTTTTTAATTTTAAGCTGTTTACGTTTGGAAATAAACTACACACAGTTTTAACGTCGTCAATTGGAAAACAACCTCGGTAGTCTTTTCACTCTGAATCTCTCCCGACAGGGGTGGATTTCCAATGCTATTCAGACGATCTGGTTATCATAATTAGGGGAAAGTTCGAAGAGGTGATCTCCAACATCCTTCAACAAGCCCTTAATACAATCAACAGATGGTGCGAGAGGGAGCAGATGTCTGTTAACCCCCGCAAAACTGTTATCGTCCCCTTTATCAAAAGAAGAAAGCTCGACAAGCTTTGACAACCTACCTTGGCTGGTGAAACTATTCCTTTTGTGGAGGAGGTCATTTATCTGGGGATCACCCTAGATAAGAAATTCACCTGGAGCCTCCAACATTGATAAAACCATTAACAAAGCCAGACTATCCCTCTGGACCCTTAGAAGGATATGCGGCAAAGGATGGGGATCAATACTCACCTGATCTACTGGATTTACCAAACAGTGGTAAAACCCATGGTTACGTACGGCTCTGTCGTCTGGTGGGACAAGGAACTCCAACGATGACCAGAGCAAAGCTGGCTGGAATACAGCAGCTTGCGTGCCTCGCCATAACTAAAACAATGTCAACTACACCCACGGGAGCCATGGAGACCATGCTGGACCTAACCCCCTCTTCACATTCTGCTGGAAAGGGAGGCCAGGGTGGTCTTCTACAGACACCTGAAGGTGGGTAGTCAATGCTACGAAGAACTGCGATGGGACAAGGCGAGGCTAATGAGTGAAATTAATAACAACCACATCCTCGGCATGATCTTCCAAAGAGAGACGCATGGAGCAGGGGAGAAAAGACCCTCTCCCAGGCAGACTATGCGTTGTACACGGACGGCTTCAAAACTGAAAAAGGAGTAGGAGTGGAGGGCAACGTAAAGGCCGAAGCGCTCGCTAAAAGAGGAACCGAATCTGTGTTCATAGAACCAGAATCATTCCTGGGAATTGCAAAGAGCACTGCCAAAGGAATTATCTCAAAATGGACGGAGGGTGCAACACTCACGAACTGGAGATATACCCCAGGGCTAACTCATTCGAAGGTGTTTATAACCAGCCCTTCTATGAACGCCTCTGCTCAGATCCGAGAATGGAGTAAGAAAGATCTACGCATTTTCACGGGACTGATGACAGGACACTGCCGTCTGGGCAACCAAATGAGAAGGATAGGTCTGCAACAAATATCGGACTGTCGCTTCCGCAGCGTGGAGGACGAGTCTGCAGAGCACACTCTATGTACCTGCTCCGATCTGGAAAAAATCAGGTTTCAGATCTTCGGATTTACCCGACTGGAGCCTACCGACTTTAAACAAGTCTTACCCAATTCATCAAAAGGTGTGGCTTGTACGGTGAAATATAAGTTATTCATGAGCCACAATAGACCCATCTGAGTCGCAGTGGAAGCCGATGAGATCATTCCACTCATTTTCAACCTAATCTAACCTATGGTATAATGAAGAATAACAGTGAGACCGTTGTAAGCAAGCATCGATACATTTTCGACTGCTGCTTGCTCCACTACATACATCAGTTACCGACGGTCTCTGCCTGATATGTGCATGTTTCTATTATACCTTGTTCCACTCATTGTAAGGTATAGTTTCAGTGTTTCGTACCTGTACATTAAACCTAATTTTAATTAACCGAACGTTTTTAAAATTTAACCGCTTTATAATGACCAAGCTGTCGCTTAATAAATATCAGTTCACGGAAGAGAATTCTAAGAGCAAAAGCCTACTTTCCATAGTGATCATACAACAAAAATCTAGTTAAACAAGCCTTGTATTTTAGTCTGCTATCACAGTTATTCATTTGGCGATCGCAATATATCAAAAAAAGTTAGAAAACAAGTTATATTTTGAATACACACGATGTGAAACAGAAAAATGGGATGTCGCTGGTTTAAAAACTTTAAATTGTTTTTTATTTGTCGCTCAATATTTTTTAAAAATTATAATTATTGACTGCACCGCCGAAACATATGTAGTGGTACCTTTTAAATAAAATTTGTCACCTATATTACCAAGGAACTTTAATTTATGTGTATAAAATTCTACTACTAAAAAAGTACCACCATCTCCACGATATTTTAGGTACTTATCAAACAAGACACAATCTAATTAATGAACAAGTTGATGAAAGACACTCCTCCATATGGCTTCCAGCATCTATTTATTTTCTCGATTATAATAATAATTACAGAGACCTGCAAAATTCGCCCACATTTATTCATTTAAATAATAACCGCTACGAAGACAGCGCACAACATTTTTATCAACATATCCATAGATCATATCGCTTATACGGAACTTCCGCCCACGATAACTCATTCGAAAAAACCTTTAACGATCTCTAAGACAATGGTTTTACCGCTTTTCGAAGTCTTTACGATTTAATAGTCTATGAGCCAGATGTTATTATCCTCCTACGTTAAAGTTATACAGTGCTCATCATAAGTCTTGTCCCTATTAACTCGTTTATGGCAAATTATTCGAGAAAATCTTTAGGCAATTAGATGATCTATGTTTAAATAATTTTTGTCGAGTCCAGCAAACATAAAATTCCGTATCTAACGTGACCAAATTAATGTCACCAGTTGGAGAAAAGTAAAATTAATAACTTCAGTAGTAGTGGCTCTGACAACAATCAATGTTATGGAAGTTTTATTGTATCAATTATAGTCTTTCTAGACTCAATCCGACTTCAAAGGGAGCGCGCACATGGGCGTACCGTTTTTATTATTAAAATTAAATAAATTAAATTACTAATTGGGTATAGTTCTTCCATTATCAATTGCAAAATATAAAAACTCGTTCCGAACCCTTACCGACAATTTGTTTGTTCTGCCGTAGGCGTAGATACCTCATTTTATAAATTTATTATTTTTATAAATACTTTTAAAAATTACCATATGCGAGAAAGTATTCGTTAAAAGGCAATCGAATCATTATAAATTGAACGGTATTATACTCCGTTATTTAGACAGATGCACTTAATTGTAGTCTTACTTGAAACTTAGAAAAAAATCATTTTAACTTTCTACAACTGAATATTATTAAATTATAAAACGTAAATAGACGAGTAAAATGTACCTGCCTGCAAACACGTTTGGTTTAAACAGGGTACCAGACGAGAACTGATCCCTTTTTGTACCACATTCGTTTTTTTTTCTGGAAAACGAAATTTCAAAGTAAAAACCTTAATGGAAAACAAATTCTATGCAAATAGAACAAAACTATTAAATAATTTAGAAAAATGAATTTTTTAAAAGAAATAAACGAATACGGACTAATAAAATATTAACAATGTATTAATTTGATGACTCTTAGATTACCAATAATGAAAAATAAGAACCATCTGTCGAGGAATCGAGATTTGGATATATAATTACTGGAGCTATAGAGTGGTAAAACATAATATTCTTTTTCGTTTTTAATGACATGACTAACTTTCCAAACGTCAATCAAAGACGGATCTTTAAAAACGCCATTTATATTTTCCAAAGCCACATTTGTTAAGGTAGGTGCAAAATTATTACGTATTAGTTTTTGTTTAACTGAAGACCAAACTAATTATATCTGATTTCTTGGCGCCACTATTTGTCTTCTTGTGAATTTGCCGGGAATGATATGGCGCATTGTCCATTACAATGACTGGATTAGGTGAAATATTCGGTAAAAGTTGTTCAGCAAATCATTTCTCAAAAACTTCTGCATTCATATATTCATGATAATCCAGCAAAGGGTTAAATTGGTGGTTTTCTAAGATTAAAAAAAAATTGAGACAGTCCACAGCAACCACTATTGAAGAATATTACACACTAAAATATCGCCAATACCTCAATTTACAATACCCTGGTCGTTGGATTGGAAGAAGAGGTCTTATGGAGTGGCCTGCTGGCTCTCCTGAACTGAACCCTCTGGACTTCTTCTTGTGGGGACATTTAAGTCCAAGATTTTTGTGACCCAGCCTGAAAATTTGGACGAACTCCAATTATGCTGGACCATGTTAGAGACGGTTTTCAGTCAAGATTGTATTATTGTATGGAAGTCAATGGAGGACAATTCTGTGGTTGGCGCTTAAAAGGTAATAAGTCGATATTACACATTTTTGGAGAATGGCGCTGGAAAATTTTGGACATATGAATAAGGATTTTTAGAATCCAAATCGACGAACTTTTTAGGATATTTGGTCCTGTAAAAATAAATAAAATATGTAGAAATATTTTGTTTTAACTATTTTATGTTACCAAATTTGACTGTTTATGTTTAATTATGACGTTTTGTCTTTCGCGGTTACCCTTGTATTATTATATATGTTTTTTTGTACCTTATTTTTATTACTTTACAATGTATATAGACTTAGATCCTTTTAACTGCCTAAAATATACACTCTTCTAAACGTATCTTGACTAAAAACTCCATTTACCTAAAAAACGACTTATGACCTTTTAAGTGCCGGCCACAGAATTTGAACATTTGATTTAAAAACGCAGTTTTGATTTTTTTGATTGTAAGCATGATAAAAGAATTAATTTTTTTAAAAATGTGATTTTTTTCATACACCGTTGTAAAGAAGCTTCCAAGACCTTACAAATGAAGTATCACTTAACCCCTCTTCGCTATTTAATTTTGAGGAGTTGAAGCGCTCCCTCATAGGGGGTTGCTCGTTCAAGCCTCAAATATACGTCAAAAGATGTCCCCCAAAGAAAATCATCCGACATGTTGTTACGTGCACACTTTACCTTGGGAATATTTTACCCTAAAAAGATAAAGATGTCTTCGAAAAAATGAATTTATTCGTAATAAGATAAATCACAATATTAATAATAGTTTTCAGTCATCTGTGTTTCGAAACCCTAAAAATAATAAATATAAATAACAATATCAATAAGATATTTAGGAACATAAAACTTACCAATAGATTTAATCACACCTTTTTTTCTCGCCTTCATCGTCTGCATATACTTTACTAAGTGTAGTTTTACTTCTAAAAACAATACAAAATATAAATCGACATTAGGACCTCACGATGAGTAGAATGTTATTCCAACAAAATACTAAATTATAAATGTTTACCCTATTTAAATAATTTAGAGAAATTTAGTTATTCAGTTAGGTAGTTTAGGGTAGATTTTCTTTAAAATCTTTATTATGATTTTATATATGACTTGTTTATTTCCATCATGTCAAAGTCATTTTGTTGTCAATTTTCTTCTTTTTCAAATACTTCTAATTAATTAAAATAATTACATTAAGGTACAACAATCAGGATAATTTAAATATCTTATCTGGACATGAACTGACCACTGACCACTTTTTATAAATCTTTTTTTATACTCTCATATCTGACCTTTTGAATAAAATGGCTTCTTGCTGAACCACCTGGGTTTAAGTTTTCGAATTTTCGGATTTATTTAGCCAGTATTTTCAACCCTCATCTTAATTCTTACAAGTAATGTTTCATTTAAGTTGAATCACATATTGTGGATTTTATTGCTTGTAAAAGAAAGGCCCCTCACATCTGTGGTAAGTTCAACCTGTCCATGCTTTCCTAAAAATCAAGTATTAATAATGTTGTTTCCTTTTAGGCCTTTAAGTACTTCTTTAAGTACTGATTTAAGTACTTATTTACGTACTTATTTACGTTTTATGCGTTCATTTAGTCATTGAATATTTATTTGAACAAGATTATTTGAATCGAGAGATATGACCGATAGATATTGAAGGTTCGGTATCTACCACCGATTTATCTGCAGCACCCATATAATGCATTAGCACCTTCTGAAGACATCACCAACCATTACCGAGTCCTGAGTTATCAGTCGATAGTAAGACTTCAAATCCCTCAGCCCTCAAGTAAGGACTATCTTTCTTATTTTAATGTACCTGAACGTAGCAGCTCTCATTACCATCTGTACACTAGAGTAAAGTACAATATATATATAATTGATAAGATTTAAGATAATAATTAAAACTCACCTTTTTCTGTGCACCTTATAGTACTACAAGGGGGAACGTAAATCACCTTTATATTATTAACAGTATAGAGAAAATAATAAACATTTGTAGGGGATAATAACTCCATGGTAAATTTTGTGCATCAACTAAAAGATAAAAATATTAAATCAGATCTCAGGACAAAATACTTTCATTAACCACCCCACTCTCCGAATAATAAATTTAATAGAGCTAGCTTGGGAAAATAGTAATTTTTGCCACCTCTTACAGTCCTGGGGAGACTAGGAGCGTGGCAAAATGGCGCCTAAACGTGTGTAAATTCTTCTAGAGTTAGTTAAAGACAAAGATTTTGTTGGGAACTTTGTGTTAGGTAAATAAATTTTTTGTTGTGAACTTTAGAGCTCAGTAACTAACTAATTATCTCTAAAAGCATATGTACAAGTTTAAATTCATTAATATTAATTAATATTTCGAATTACTGTGGGTAAATTAAATATATTTTGGTGGAATACAAACATTTTCTCTGACTGAAGGGCCACAAGAATTAAATTTAAATCGACTTGTGGTTGGTTAATCAACATATTTCGTATTTCTTACGTTTATTGTCTGGTACTTTAGGGCTCCAGCATCGATATATTTGGATAAATATTTCATTTTTTAGATTAAAAATTTTTTTCTAAACATAACCATAACAGATTTATTTTATTTTGACAACTCTGTCAGGCTGTCAGTCAAAATTTGATCGCTTCTGTTTTGGGTTTTCGGTGGCCTTTTACTATTAGGGCTATGGCGAAAGTGACTTGACCTATTCAGAACTGTAGTTTACTTTTTTCATTTATACTTTTACTTTATCATTATAGGTACTAGTGTGGTACTAGTAGATATGTATAGGAAATAAGCTAGGTAGTTTTTATTTTTAAGTAACACAGCATAATTGTACAAAATACGGGAATTTTTTTTGCATAGTTTGAACTAGTTTAACTAGTAATTTAATTCTTAAAATACCTGCCGCGTCTTGGAATTACTTATCTACATAGTTAAGGTAAAGGGTTAAAAATTTTTTAGTTAGAATTTTTTTTTAGTTAGGGATTTTTTTTAGATAAAAATTTGTTTGAGTACCAAATAAATTTTTGGGTTTTATATTTTTTTATTTGTTACTTCTTTAGGAAGGAGTGGGGTTTAAATATTATTGAATATAATATTTAAATTACAAACAAATTATAGGTATTAAAAACAATTATATTTATTGAAGTTTCTTAATCTATACATTGTAGGTACATTGTAGGTACATCATAAGTAGGTATTTAAGGATAGAAGAGTTAGATATATAGTTGAAATAGTTGGATTTTTAGTGGATGTAAATTAATTTTCAGGTTGCATAGTTAGGTATTATGGAGGTTAATAGGTTATTGAGTGATGAGCTCACTTATGAAATAACAATAAGAGGTCTTCCTCTTGGTAGATCGGTAGCGGAAAAACGTGCAATTTTAAGAGAAGCTTTACAAATGGAAAAATATTTCCCATCTGCCGTGCCTCAAGTAACTGCATATGACTCTGTTGAAGAGTTACAAATATGTCGGCGTAAGTTAGGGGAGTTACAGGATAGTATTCAAAACTTTGATATTACCAACCGGAATAACGATTTCCATAGGATACAGTCACGTCTTTCGCATATTTCACTGAGATTGGGACGAATAGTCTCACAGTCTAGGAGTCAGGATGACATGAAGGCAGCTTTAGAAGAACAATCCTGCCACTTGAAGGTGGAACTAAATCGGAAATATCAAACTGTAAATTCGTCAAACAACCGGGTAAATATCGATGAAAGTGAATTAACTCAGGCAAGTCAATCACATTCTGGGGAAGAACCAAGGTCTATCTTGGATGATGAGGTCCCCTATGTAGAAGGGGAAATTATTCGTCCACGAGAAGAAGGAATAGTTTATGATCTGGTGCAAGTCAATCCATCAAATGCCATAAGGCTCTCAGATCACCATTTGCGAGAACGAACTCGGGCAGAGACGGCTTTTGAAAATAACAGGGTGAGGGTAGAAGACTCCAATGTACCGACGGTACGAGATAACTTTTCCTCAGAAGCTGGAACTCTAAGAGTTATCCAACATCTAGCACGGTTGTTCCAAAATCCTACGACAAATGCTGGAATTGATCAACCCTTACGTCCCGTGGGTGAACAGGGTTATCGAACGGTTCGACCACACCGCAATATATCGCAACCTTTTCTCGAAGAAGCTTCCAATCATCAACCACCTCAGCACATCCGATTCGCAGAAACTGCACCCTCAGAAGTTGAGTTGAATTTGAACCAGTTTGCTGCTGGAGTGAATTCTCCATTCCAATCCACTCTAAGAAATCGAAATCCTGGTACTACAATATTCCCTCCTACTGTTGCTTCTGACATACCCACTGAAGATGGAATTATAAATCCCGTGAGTGATAGCTTTCCACCGAGACATTCTTCTGGGCTACGTTATTCACAAGGTGACTTTGTAGAACGTCCGATGCACATCAGTAGATGGAATGTGAAATTTAATGGAAAGACTAGTGTTACTGATTTCCTGGAAAGGATAGAAGAGCTGAGACTTTCAAGAGGAGTTCCTAAGGAGCAATTACATCGTTCGGCTCCCGAGCTGTTTAGCCAGGAAGCACTCTTGTGGTATCGCACAGAGAAGTTTTCTTCTTGGGATGACCTAGTGTGCAAACTCCGAGAGGCTTTCCAGCCTTACGATTACGAATTCACGCTGATGGATGAAATTAGGCGAAGGACTCAAGGAGCTCAGGAGAAAGTAATTAGTTATGTTTCTGTTATGGAAACTCTGTTTAGAAAGTTAAGCCAATCCGTAACCGAGTCCACCCGTATTAATCTGGTAAAACGCAATCTATTACCTCACATCCAATCTCATCTCGCAATCCATGAAATTACTTCTATGGCTGAACTTGTCAGGTTAAGTAGAGCTATAGAAGAAACACAAATTAGAGTTCAAAAATTTCAACCTCCTCCTACCAATTATCGGTCCTTGTTAGAGCCGGACTTGGCTTATAAAAGAGGGCCCACTCAACCTAATCTAACATCCATTGCTTCCGTAGCAACAACCAATGAATCTGCTACCGTTAATGCTAGAATTTCTAGTGCTGTCGACAATAAAACTCCAATATGTTGGAATTGTCAAAGCACGACTCACAAATTCAGGGCTTGCGATCAACCCCGAAGAAAATTTTGTTTTAAATGTGGTCGTGATAACGCGATAACAAGTACCTGTCCAAATTGTCAAAAAAAAGTAAGGGGGACTCAGTAGGTCGGCTGGAACTTCCCCTAGTATCCACAAATGCGACCGAATCAAATACAAGGGTCTTATTGAATTACATTATCGCCCATGCTACTGGAGACACTCGACCATATCTTCAAGTCAGTATTTATAATATTCCTATGTTAGGGTTACTTGATTCCGGTGCTACTCACACTATTTTGGGTAGGCAAGGGTGGAATAGATTAAAGTCTAGTTGTGCGATGAATATGTTGTCCGCTAAAGAGTGTATTGTGGCTAATGGTGAGACCTGCAATGTCGAGGGCTCTGTATTAATTCCTATCACCCTGGAAGGTCGTGTGAAACTTCTTGAAGTACTTGTAGTTCCGACAATACCTCATAGTCTTATTTTAGGATGTGATTTTTGGAGGACAATGGAGATTGTTCCTAATCTATTTTCGGGGCAATGGACTTTTAGAGAATTTTTTGATGAATGCTCACCAACAATCAGTGTAAATGTTATAGATTCTCTTCCTAATGATCAGCAACAACAGTTACATCAGATAGTTGATGAAGCTTTTAAGAAAATGGGATCCAAGTTTGGGTGTACCGACAAAGTTTGCCACACTATTCGTACCAAATCTTCACCTTTAAGGTCACGGTACTATCCCATATCACCGGTTCTACAGCGACAAGTAAACGAGGAACTAAATCAGATGTTGGCAGACAATGTGGTGGAACCTTCTACTTCTCCCTGGGCTTCTCCTATCCTCCTTCTTAAGAAACCAGATGGTCGATATCGCTTTGTGGTAGATTTTCGACAACTAAATAAAGTGACAGAGCGGGATGCTTACCCATTACCTCAAGTGAATGCCACCTTAAATAAACTTAGAGAAGCTCACTACCTCTCAACTCTGGACATAAAATCTGCATATTGGCAGATTCCATTAGCAGAGGAGTCAAAACCTCTAACCGCATTTATTGTCCCAAATCGAGGGTTATTTCAATTTAAAAGGATGCCAATGGGTTTGCATAATGCACCTGCCACGTGGCAGCGCTTCATTGATCAAGTGCTTGGCCATGATTTAGAACCTTATTGTTTCGTTTATCTAGACGATGTCATTGTCTGTACTAGTAGTTACGAGAAACATTTGGAGGTACTTCGTGAAGTTTTCAGTCGATTGAGGTCAGCGGGATTAACTCTTAATAGGGATAAATGTCATTTTTGTAAGGGTGAACTAAAATATTTAGGGTATATTGTTGGCGCATCAGGGTTAATGGTCGATCCGGAAAAGGTAGAAGCCATTGTTAATTTTCCCCCTCCTAAAAATGTATCAGATGTACGACGTTTCATCGGTCTTTCTTCTTGGTACCGAAGATTTGTACCAAATTTTTCTACCTTGACCGCCCCTCTTTGCAATCTATTGAGGAAGGCTCAGAAATTTATGTGGGATGACAATTGCAGTCAGGCTTTTAGTAAGTTAAAGGAACATTTGGTGTCTGCTCCGATTTTAATGTGTCCCGATTATTCCTTACCTTTTACTATCCAGACGGACGCTAGCGATTTTGGTTTGGGAGCGGTGTTGACGCAAGAGACTCCCTCAGGCGAAAAGGTAGTAGCCTATTTGAGTCGGTCATTGACGAAATCAGAGAGAAAGTACTCCACTACCGAGAAAGAGTGTCTAGCTGTCCTTCACGCAATCGAAAAGTTTAGGCCGTATGTTGAAGGGTCTCGGTTCTCTGTAGTGACGGATCATTTTAGCCTAAAGTGGATTAACTCTATTAAAGACCCCGTGGGGCGTATCGCTAGATGGGCAGTCAGACTACAGCAATATGATTTTGAAGTTATCCATAGAAAGGGGAAGGATCATGTAGTTCCTGATGCACTGTCAAGAGCCGTGCCCTGTGTTGATAATATTAAAGTGGATATCGTTGCTGGAAAACCCGATCCACAACCTTCAGAGTATAAGGTTAAAGACATCTGGTATCAGTCGATGATCCAAAAAGTGATCAAATATCCCGATCGCTATCCGTTATGGAGGGAGGACTCAGGCCGGCTATATAAAAAGGCCAATCTACAATATCCTGAGCTCTGTGAACAAGCAGACGGTTGGTTAATTGTTGTCCCAAAAGAAGAACGGGCAGAACTAATTAAAGCGTATCATGATGTTCCAACCTGCGGTCACCTAGGGATATATAAAACCTCCGGTCGAATATCTGCACGGTATTATTGGCCCAAGCTGAGGCAGGATGTGGCTCGGTATATTAATCGATGCCTCACTTGTTTAAAAACAAAGCCCAATCAGACAGCTCCTGCAGGACTGATGTTAAGTGCTAGTCCAGGGACAACTCGTCCTTGGCAAATCATTAGTACAGATCTTGTTGGTCCTCTGCCACGATCGTCTTCTGGATTTTCCTACATTTTGACAATATGTGATCTTTTCACAAAATTCTTATTGATTTTTCCATTACGTACATCCAAAGCCAACAGTATAGTGAAAATCTACGAAGAAACTTTTCTGCTATTCGGAGCACCCCAAGGGATGATAATGGACAATGGAAAACAATTTAAAAGTCGGCTTCTGCTTGACTTACTGGCGAAATATGATGTCCACCCAAGATATGTATCCAACTTCCATCCTCAAGCCAATGCCGTTGAACGAACTCACCGTGTGATTAAAACCATTCTGTCTTCCTATGTAAGTGAAAATCATAGAGATTGGGAGAAATATGTTTACCAGGTAGCTAGTGCAATCAGATCCTCACGCCATGAAGTCACTCAGTTAACTCCAAACTTTGTTTTCTTTGGCAGGGAATTATCGTACTCCGGAAAAGTACATCATCCTGAGGCTGAGGAGATGAATGATGTACATTATGATGCGGAAATCAGACATACCGCTTTAGGCAAAGTTTATGCAGATGTAGCAAAACGTCTAAAGCAAGCATATGAGCGTAGTAGTGTTCGATATAACCTTAGACGTCGTCCACAAAGGTTTACCCTAAACCAGATAGTGTTTAAGAAAAACTATAACCTGTCAGATGCGAGCAAGGGCGTGACAGCTAAATTGTGCGCCAAATATGATGGACCTTTCAGGATTCTTAAAATTTGCTCCCCTTGGTGTTATGAACTTTGTGACGAAACTGGTAAAAGTCGTGGCGTATGGCATGCAAAGGATATCAAGGCTCATCCACCTGAAGATAATCTAGAACAAAACAGTGAGAGTGAAATGAATGATTAGTGTATATTATAGATTAGTTATAAGTAATGTATATAGTAGTAACTTTAAGTACTAAAGTTTTCTAAGGAAAACTTATCCACGTAAGGGGGGAGTTGTTACGTGCACACTTTACCTTGGGAATATTTTACCCTAAAAAGATAAAGATGTCTTCGAAAAAATGAATTTATTCGTAATAAGATAAATCACAATATTAATAATAGTTTTCAGTCATCTGTGTTTCGAAACCCTAAAAATAATAAATATAAATAACAATATCAATAAGATATTTAGGAACATAAAACTTACCAATAGATTTAATCACACCTTTTTTTCTCGCCTTCATCGTCTGCATATACTTTACTAAGTGTAGTTTTACTTCTAAAAACAATACAAAATATAAATCGACATTAGGACCTCACGATGAGTAGAATGTTATTCCAACAAAATACTAAATTATAAATGTTTACCCTATTTAAATAATTTAGAGAAATTTAGTTATTCAGTTAGGTAGTTTAGGGTAGATTTTCTTTAAAATCTTTATTATGATTTTATATATGACTTGTTTATTTCCATCATGTCAAAGTCATTTTGTTGTCAATTTTCTTCTTTTTCAAATACTTCTAATTAATTAAAATAATTACATTAAGGTACAACAATCAGGATAATTTAAATATCTTATCTGGACATGAACTGACCACTGACCACTTTTTATAAATCTTTTTTTATACTCTCATATCTGACCTTTTGAATAAAATGGCTTCTTGCTGAACCACCTGGGTTTAAGTTTTCGAATTTTCGGATTTATTTAGCCAGTATTTTCAACCCTCATCTTAATTCTTACAAGTAATGTTTCATTTAAGTTGAATCACATATTGTGGATTTTATTGCTTGTAAAAGAAAGGCCCCTCACATCTGTGGTAAGTTCAACCTGTCCATGCTTTCCTAAAAATCAAGTATTAATAATGTTGTTTCCTTTTAGGCCTTTAAGTACTTCTTTAAGTACTGATTTAAGTACTTATTTACGTACTTATTTACGTTTTATGCGTTCATTTAGTCATTGAATATTTATTTGAACAAGATTATTTGAATCGAGAGATATGACCGATAGATATTGAAGGTTCGGTATCTACCACCGATTTATCTGCAGCACCCATATAATGCATTAGCACCTTCTGAAGACATCACCAACCATTACCGAGTCCTGAGTTATCAGTCGATAGTAAGACTTCAAATCCCTCAGCCCTCAAGTAAGGACTATCTTTCTTATTTTAATGTACCTGAACGTAGCAGCTCTCATTACCATCTGTACACTAGAGTAAAGTACAATATATATATAATTGATAAGATTTAAGATAATAATTAAAACTCACCTTTTTCTGTGCACCTTATAGTACTACAAGGGGGAACGTAAATCACCTTTATATTATTAACAGTATAGAGAACATAATAAACATTGGTAGGGGATAATAACTCCATGGTAAATTTTGTGCATCAACTAAAAGATAAAAATATTAAATCAGATCCCAGGACAAAATACTTTCATTAACCACCCCACTCTCCGAATAATAAATTTAATAGAGCTAGCTTGGGGAACATAGTAATTTTTGCCACCTCTTACAGTCCTGGGGAGACTAGGAGCGTGGCAATGTTTCGGGAAATTTTTCCAATTCTATGGGATAAGAAATATACGGGGTGGCTCGTCTGAGATGGAACACCCTGTATAGTGTACGCCATTGAATTCCACGGGCGTGATTTTTTATCAAGTACTTGGTAGCGTGTCCCACCAGATACAAATTTAATTTACTATTTACTTGGCAGCGTATCTCCTCAGAAACATAACATTTTAGACAGTCTCTATTTTTTTATGTTAGTATTTTACTAAGGTTTGCATGTAGTACAATAGTATTGATATATTTCTATGTTTATGCGTACTCATATCTTATTATCGCGCCTAATTTAAAAAAAAAATAAAATTTTATAAACACGTGTACTCACCATTTCTCAAAATGTTCGATTTCACCAACATGCATCTGTTTCAAATGACATATCTCGACTAAAATGGAAGCAATTAACTTCAAACCTAAACGGCCGTTAATACAGAGTGTGGTACATACGGTGTTGCTAACATCATCACCAAATTTAACGATTTACTACTTACAAAAAAATCGGGAAAATTGGTATCTTGAGAGATACGACGCCAAGAAAAGGGTTAAATGGGAGATAGTGTTTGAAATTCGATATCTCGCCGGTTTTAGATTTTATTCAGTTACTTAAGCTTTATTTGTTATTTTGTAATATATTCGTTTACAAATATGAAGGGATAAGGTAAATAATACCAATAAAAATATTAATTTTTCTCATAAATTATAGGTATTTTGTGACAAAATCCATTATCTGGCCATAAGATAAGTAAAAAATATAGACTAAAAATACAAGTTTGACTCAAATTTGTAATTTCTGGGAGTGGTAATTCTCTTGTAATCTCTTTTATTATTTTGTGAAATAAAAATAAGTGTGCAGAAACAAATTATTTATTTATAAAAAGTAAGTACACAAAAGAATTACTTTTTATTTGGTATATTTAAATTTTTTTTTTGTCAAGTTTACTTTAAAATTACTCAAATCCAATTTTTTTGTTCATGTATTTTATTCTTATATATGTTCGTGTCCTGCTCATGCATAGTATTACTTCAAAAGGGACCGTTGTACTGGGACTACTGTTTTATCTGCTAAAATTTTAAAATACCTATTTATTTTCCTTGCTTCTAAACCTACTATACTTAGGCATTTTACTAACCATTGTTTAAATTAAGTTTGTCCTTTCTTCGATAAGAATTTACCCACATTTTGTGGCATTTGGAAATATTTTACAGTACACTATTTTTAGATTTCGTAATATGGTTTTTGCAAGTCGCCACCGCGCAGCCCGGCAAACAAAAAAAATATAATATTTTACACTATTCAATCGAAAAGTGTCAACATATCTTGAAAGTTCGTCCCGCATTACGTCATTGCGCGGTTTGTACGAAATTTGAATCGAAAGTCAACATACCGTTAGTATGTGTATCGTAGAACATACCACGTCCGGTGAGTAACGGTCAACTCAGAGACACCGTATTATCGTGTTCTATCAATTGACATTTACCATTAACTAACTCGTTCTTGAGCTGTCAAAATTCCCAAAACCATAATAATTAGGCATTCCAACGACCTGTCCAAATGGCTACCAGTGGGTAATGACAGCTTAGATATGGCAACCCTGTTGTCATGTTGTCATTAACAGGGTCAATGATACATATATAGTTATATAGATTGCTCAAAGCTGGTCGTTTACGAGCGGCCATATTGCCTGGCAAATATTTATTAATTTGAATCGGTTTAGCAAAAATGTGTTTTAAAACCAATTTTTAGCCTTTAGATATTAAAAAAAAAATAATTGATTACATTTTTACTTCAAGGCATAAGCTTATGTTTATTTTGAAAAATATGGATGATCAATCTATGTAACTATCTATTTCATTGAACTTGTCAAATCACCAGGCCTACAGGGTTGCCATAATTTTGCCATATCATAACCCGTCAGAACCCACTGGTAGCCATTCAGTTTGGAATGCCTAATTGAATTAAAATAATTACTTTGAACAGGAATTAAACAAATTCAATGAAATTGGCATCGATAATAATTAATTTCCTAGAGGTAAGATTATAATACACAATATATAAGTAAATTCGAATCGTGACATTATTTTCTTTTAGTTAAATTTAACAAATTAAAGTCTATGATAACCATACTGAAAATAGAAAGGATCATTGTACAATGTGTTGAACTAGGGATAAAATACCATCCTCCTATTGATAAGGTGAATTCAATGATAAGAATGATATCTGCAAGTTACCAATACATACAGCTAGTTTACGTCAAAAATAATAGCTTTAAAAGCTTATATCAACACTAAACGTTTTACCCTTTTTTCGTATAAATGCACCTTAAGACGGTGGGAAATTTTTCGATTTTTGACATTGTATACCTGTCCCTCATGTGGTTTGGCTTTGGAGTGTTTTTCCTATGCGATTTACTGCCGGCGATTTACAGCCGTGCTTTTGCAACGTTTCCAAGTCCTAGTAATTCCAAAGAAAATTACTGAGATTATTTTTAGTATTTGCTTGAAATAGAAAAAAAAAGAAGGAAGTTGAAGTTACAAGATTTTGGCGCCCAACGTGAATCCCGAAACTACATTATACAACACAATTAAAAACAATGAAGACTAAATGGGTGATTCTCGGATAACTGTGATTTTTTATGTCCAGTGTTTTATTTATCGTTTAGCATAAGTTTTCTTCATCAAAAAGTTATTAATATTATAAATTTAGAGGTATTTTACAACAGACATTATGAATTAAATCATAAACCTTCGTAATTTTTTTTTAAGCTGCATATAAATATACTCGAAATGTCAGTACCGTGGCATGTCCGATTCTCATTTTTGAAATTAAATATATAAATTTCTATCAAAATTCATGTTCTAATATAAAATTTACCTCTTATAACTACAATCCAATGCATATTGCATTGAATTTTATTGCAATTTTATACCAATCTTGCGATTGGTAAAAAAAAATAATCATTTATATGTCAGTACCGTGGAAATAATGTCAGTACCGTGGCATTAAAAATTTTAAATTTTGTCACAGTTTTCGTTGTGTCGTAGCTGTAGTAGAACAACTTTATTCTGTGCATAAATAGAAAACAAAAACGCGTAAAACATACGTTTTAAAACATTTTTAACTTTAGAAAAATGTAAGTTGTAAAAATCACAGTTACACGAGAATCACCTATACTCTATTGCTATTTTTTTCAATTGTCAGAATAATTACAATAAATGAGCTAAAGGGAACTAGTAAGCAGACGTGCATTACGAACTTTAAAGAACTTTATTTTCATTTCCTTAAAACTTTTTTTAGTATACTGTATATATTTAAATATTTCTGTGCATTTTGTTATACGAAAACCAATTTGTATATACAGGGTGTCTGTAAAAGGTCTTTACAAAAACATACCACATATTCCTTAGACCAAAATAAGTCGATTTAAGTAAAATTACCTTAGTACAAAGTTGTTTCGTTTGGGCTCCAGAGGGCCTTGAAATTACAATTTTTAAATCGTTTTTCCCATATAAATTTAAAACGGCATATGCGATTTTGCTGAAATTTGGTATATTGGTAGAGTTTTATGTGGCAAAGAAATAGTATTAAAACTTTGTCCGATAATAATACATAGGCGTAGAACTTGATTTTTTAAATAATTGCACCTTTAAAAATTTCTCGCCAATGGAAGAAAAGGAGTTTGAGTATGAAATTTAGATTGCGCAACTCATTTACTTTAAAAAAGGCACTCCTGATAAGACTCGATTACTCTCATGGTTTTCGCTAAATTTCTGTTTTAATAATTTAGAGTGTATAGGTTTCACAAAAATATTTATTTACAACATAATCAAAATAGAGATTTTACAAAAATTGTTCAAAATGTTCACCATTTTCACGCATACAAAGATTTATTCGTGGAAGAAAATTAAATCTAAGATTGTTTATTGCATCTTGAATACGTTGCCAGAGTTGTTCCTCATTTTCTACAGGTTCCCTGTAAACTGTGGATTTCAGATGTCATCATAAAAAGTAATCCATCGGTGTTAGGTCTGGGGAACGTGGTGGCCAGTTTACAGGTGCGTCATTACCTCTGTCTATCCATTTGTGCGGATATTGTTCATTCAAGTGGTTTCTAACGTTTAAAAAAAATGTGGTGGAACTCCATCTTGCATAAACCACATATCCCTCCGAAGTTGGAGAGGTAAATCTTCTAACAATTCTGGCAACGTATTTTGTAGAAAATCCAAATAATTTTCTCAAGTTAATCTTCGTGGAAGTATGACAGGACCAACAATGAAATTACCAATTCTTCCAGCCCACACATTAATTTTGAATTCGTGCTGAAAATGGTTTACCTTTATTGCATGCGGATTTTCAACGGCATAAACATGTTCAATAGGTATTAGTAATACCTCTTATGTAAAACCTGCTTCATCGGTAAAAAGAACCTTCTTGACAAAGTTTGGATTTCTTTCTCGTTGCATATTAACAAATCGACAAAAACCCAAACGAATTTGAGGATCATGGACTAATAATTCTTGTACTGGCTTCTTATGGTATGGATATAGCAATTGTTCTCTAAGCACTTTATGAACGACATCTTTACTTACTCCTAGTTCCCTTCCAATTCGTCTGGTGCTTAATTCTGGATCTTCTTCAACACGTTCTAAAATGTCTTCTTAAACTTCAGGAATCCTTACAAAACGTTCTCTTCCATTATCAACAGTGTTGGTAGCAAAGGAACCGGTCTCAAGGAGACGTCTCTCAACAGCAGCAAAAGTTGGGTGGCTAGGTACACGACGATTTGGAAACCTTTCAGAGTACACCCTGACACTCTCTCGAGCATTTCCTTCACAAAATCCTAATGTCAGTAACATATCGGTATATTCTGCATTGGTATATTGTACAGCCATATTAATAAACCACGCATTTGTTTTTTTAATTATTGAGTCAGATAGAACACTTTTAATCGTTAACAAGAGATTAGGTGTTAAAACTTGACAACATTTTTATTTAGATGAAACTATGGAAACCAACAATAAATGTTATTGTATACGTATTGCAGGCAAATAATTAATATTCCTCAAAAAATCGTACATGGCAAGAATCGAGTATTTTTGTTAAAAGTCTCGATTAGAGGTGTTGAAGAAGATATGAAAAAAGTACATTTTTATGTTTTTCATCGTATACAATTTTGTCTGATAATAATACATAGGCGTAGAACTTGATTTTTTAAATAATTGCACCTTTAAAAATTCTACGCCAATGGCAAAAAACGAGTTTGAGTATGAAATTTGGATTGGGTACTCATTTACTACAAAAAAGTACCCTTGATGAACTCGATTTACTCTCATGGTTTTGACAAAGTTTGTATTTTAATAATTATTGTTTATGTTTTAAAATTACTAAAATGCAAATTTCGTCAAAACCATGAGAGTAATCGAGTCTTGTCAAGAGTACCTTTTTTAATGTAAATGAGTTGCGCAATCTAAATTTCATACTCAAACTCCTTTTCTTCCATTGGCGTAGAATTTTTAAAGGTGCAATTATTTCAAGTTCTACGCCTATGTATTGTTATCGGACAAAATTTTAATACCATTTTTTTTGCCACATAAAACTCCACCAATATACCAAATTTCAGCAAAATCGCATATGCCGTTTTAAATTTATATGGGAAAAACGATTTAAAAATTGTAACTTCAAGGCCCTCTGGAGCCCAAACGAAGCAACTTTGTACTAAGGTAATTTTACTTAAATCGACTTATTTTGGTCTAAGGAATATGTGGTATGTTTTTGTAAAGACCTTTTACATGTAATTTCGGCTCTATGGGAACCTACTGCTATTCATAAACCTCCATTTTATTCCACTTGTAGGAATTAAGGTGTTCATAAAAGTCACTAAAATATAAATTTTTCTATGCTATTAGATCTCTAATCCAAGGACTTATTGAAAACCATATTTTACTATGCAAGAAGATTTACGAGTAGTAATTTAAGGATAAATCAATTTTGGTATTATTAACGAGAAATTGTAACGAATAATGGCACATGAGAGACGCGAGTCGAAAAAACGAAAGAATGCATAAATTATCATGAATGAAACAATGGATCTCGTTCGCGTATTATAACTAATATACAAGCCATTTTCAAGAACCGTAGTAATCATTATTGTTGATTAAAACAGATATGCACGTACAAGCACTTAAGGCAATCAAGGAAAAGAGTATCAGGAACATGCCGCTAGACCAGGAAGCGATGAAAGCTCTTAAGGATCTATTGGCAACTGATGGAGGGTATTAGTCGATGTTAAAAGGGATCGAGGGCAAATGGCGAAATATCGATTCTGACTTACGTGGATGAGATTTTGATTTCTTTTTTTATACAATTTTGGTCATTATACAGGCGTGCCACAAAAAGGCACATCGTTTGATAGTCTTGGTCATTTATAATTTACTTATTTGTGGGGAAAGTGAGCTGTCCTTCATATCACATTGGCCTCACTAGACGAAATTTTCTAGTAGACACCCGATATACTAGCCCCGTCCTGCTTTAATTAGTACACTTCTCAAATTCTTATTCACTAACACTTTACAAGAAGAAATCATACAAAAACCTGATAAAAGCTTTTATAATTTTCTTCAAACATTTTGTAAACAATTTAAAATAGTTTACAATCTGTATATTTGAAATAACAAACCAATAATAATAAAAATAATTATATATCAAAAATATTTAGCATTGATAATGGTAATAATTCTTTGGGACATTTACAAGTTTTTGAGAATCTTGTGCAGTAAATCAAGTCCCTTTTCTTCGAATATTGGCTTTTAATTCTTGCACTAATCTTGCAGGTGCTGCATGCAACTACTTTTTTATTTTAATCCATTCTAAGGCCGGCCACTCACGTTTAGTTAAAACTGTCAGTTTTAACTGCACAGTTGAAACTGTCAGTTTTAACTGTGAACTGAGATGTACACAGACGTGCAGTTCAATTGTTCATTCCATCAGTTTTTTCCATGGATTCGAACGAGGACGACGATATGGCCGCGCTCGGTTTGCTTTTTGCAATGTGATTACACAAGAGAAAAAGGAAAACGCGTAAACTGTGATGCAAGAAGTGGCTACAAAAACGTAATGTATCTTACTACATAAGTTTATTAAAGGAGTTAAGGGAAGAGCCTTACATTTTTTGAAATAATTGTGCATGACTCAATCAGTTTACGAAAAATTACTTTCGTTGGTTTCTCCTCTGATTATGAATCAAGATACAGTCATGAGAAAAGCAATATCTCCACACGAAAGATTGTCTGCTACGTTGCGATTTTTAGCAACAGGACGTTCGTATGAGTTTCTCAAATTTTCTACAAGAATCTCTCCACAAGCACTCGGACAAATTATCCCAGAAACATGTGAAGCCATATACAAAGTTTGGAGGAGGTATATGCAGATATGTACATATTTTCAATTTATAATTAATAAGGGAAATTAATACATGTTTTACTAGAAAACTGCTTTTATTTTTACAAAGAAAACGAATTGAATCAAAGAATCGACTTTAAGTTACATTTTTGTTGCCTAATTCCTTCATACATCACTAAAATGAGAAAAATAAGAGGATGCTGAGCTATTCTGTGAATAATAATTTTCTGACAGTGTGGGACTTACTATTAAAACTATTGGATTATTAAAATAAGAAGGTGTTGAGTTGTCAGAATAATGAATTTCTGCTAATGAGCTAGGTGTCTTTCTTGACATTGACGGTACTTGGAGTAGAATTGTTAATACATGAGATTGCTAAGTTATTGTGAGAGTAGAGGGATTGTCCAGTTCCGTTGTTCGTTATTTTGAGTTTCGCTGATTGAAGCACCTATAAACGTTGACGGTGTCGTCTGTGTGGTATAAGGATTTTGTCTTGCTGATATATTATAATGATCCATTGGCGATGTAATTACATAACCCATTTCAGCCTCAAATAGCACGTCATTTATTTTTTTTTTCGCAATGAGAGCCTGGCGTTTACCTAGACTTCTCAATCTCACAGCAACTATTTTTCCTATCAAATCATAACGGTCAGGTTGTTCCCTTGGTGCTTTGAAGTGGTCGCGCACTGTAGTAAGTACTTCTGTTGACATATCATCATTAATCTTTCTTTTTTTATTCAAACCAGGCCTTGAAATTGGCGTTCTTTGTTGTTTTGCTGGTACATTCTCAGTTGCTGATGTAAAGCCTTCAACATCAACATCATCGTTTACATCTTTTTCAACTGGAAGTGGATTGTCAGCCGATTCCTAAAAAATAATAAGATATTGTTGAAATATTAAAAACATAAAAACGAACATTTTAACATTAAATTTTTCGTTTCCTGCTTGTTTCAGTTTCCAAAGTCAGAAGAAACATGGAAGGAGATTGCAACTTTGAGGAAAGATGGCATTTCCCACACTGCATTGGTGCAATGGATGGCAAACACATTGATATAATTCCACCTGCTAACTGTAGGTCTTGTTATTATAATTACAAAGGCAAACACAGTATGGTTCTTCTAGCAAAATACCGATTCATATTGGTGGATTTTGGAACAAATGGACGAATTTCCGATGGCGGTGTTCTTCAGAACACATCTTTTTTTGAAAGGCAGGTGAACGAGAGTTTAAATATTGCTCAGCCTGGCGATGTTACCGATAATTTCAAGAATGTTCCGTATGTCTTCGTTGCGGACGATGCGTTTCCTCTCAGAACAGATATTTTGAAGCCATTTAGGCAAGGACTAACAGATTCAGCGGAGAAAGAGGTTTTTAACTATCGATTATCCCGAGCAAGGCACACTGTCGAAAACGCGTTTGGGATACTTGCCTCACGGTTTCGTATCTTTCAGTCCTCAATTAATTAAGAACCACGAAATGTGGAGAAGGTAGTAATGGCTGTTTGTACTTTTCATAACTTTTTAATTGAACATCAGTCTAGTAAATACGCCCCTGCAAACTGTATGTATCAAGAAAATAGGAATGATGGGTCTATTATTTCTGTCGGTTGCAGGAAATATTTGTCGTGCAGGAAATATTTGTAATGGGGCAAAAGAAATCAGAAATAGTTTCATGAACTACTTCATGAATGATGGCCAAATCCTATAGCAAGATAACCACATTTTAAAAAACAAATAAATATATACTATACATTATATCGTTTTTTTCTTACCTCCTCACTTTTACTGTCCAGATTTGAAGTTGTCGCTCTTGGGGTGTCCTGATCATGCAGGAAATCAAAAAGGTCATAGTACCGAAGCCCCGGCTTGTAAATACTGTCTGCAGATGTTCCAGACTTCTTTGATGCCCCAACTTTCTTTTGCTCTTTGCGAAAAGCTGACCTCAAGTTGTTTATTTTTGCTAATAAATTTTTTTTAGGCACCAGGTTCTAATTCCCCCAACTTTTTGCCAATGTATTGTATGCAGCATCCTTCTTTGCGCGATCGTGGTAATCGGCAGATTTAACTTGCCATAAGCAAGGTTCCGATCGATATAACTCGATAAAGTCAACCATAACTTGGTTTGGTTTTTTACGAGACATTGTATTTTCTAAACAGGCAATCGGCAGAAACTAAACTGAGCAGTATGAAAATGACAGTTCAAACCGCCACACACACTCAGTTCAGTCTGTCATTTCAGTTAAAAATATGAATAATTTCATTTCTCTCAGTTAAACTGTACAGTTGAAAACTTGGAGTTGGACTGTGACTAAAATAGCCATTAACGTACAGTCTTAACTGCATGTGAGTGGTCGGCCTAAGAGTAGAATATTATTATTATTATTAAACCACTTTAACGTTTTTTTGAAGAATAACATGCAGTGCCATTTTGCTCTTCAAATATTTTTAAATTAAATTAATAGTCTTATTGCCAATTGTAGCGGGACGGGGCTAGTATTATAGCTAGATCAAAAGAACTTATAATCTGCCAATTTTCATCCATTTTGTTAATCTTTATACTAGTAAAATGTTTCAGTCTTAAGTCGTAACTGATGAGTGCCGTAATGGTTGTCTTTATTTTTTCATTATAATAAATAATTAAGTACATTAATGTTTAATTTGTATTCGTTATTCTAATATTGCCCAAATTTGAGTTAGTAAATAATCTCTCCATATTTGTTTCGGTATAATCTATATTTCTTTAATACATTCATTATAGTAACTAGGTTTACCATAAAAACTAATGAGTATTTATCAACATAAAAGCATTTAAGTGCTCCATTACAGAACCTAAACATTGCCCAATTAATTGGGTAATTATTGTCAACATTTTTGGAGAAATATTTCTTGTAATTATACCGAAACGACCATTATTAATCATCTTATTGGTTTTTCAGCCATGTAGCATTATCGAAGTGAATTATTATTAGTTTCGTTATATGTTTAAATTTAGTAAATCAACAGGATCAATTGCTTTAATATAAGTGGATATCTAGTTAAAATTGAATTTTTAAATTGTCATATTATCTATCATAAATAAAATACTCATTTGTACTTTTCGTTTATTTGTATGGCCGAAAAACGATGTTTTTTGACAAATTCGTGTAAAATAGTATATTACCTAACAAGAGTTGTAAGTAACCCATTACGCACGAAGTGAAAAAGTTTACGCACGAAGCCGCGTGTAACGTACTATACTTTTTCTACGCCCACTTATTTTCTTCTATTAAATAAAGGAAATATACTTGTGTCGTAAATCCATACATTTTCGATAGGTAATTTCGTACCTTTCTTTGGATTGTAACGGTAACAAATTATGTTTGGCAGCTTGAGCTTTCTCTAAAATCTCCGGTGGAGTATTCATAATTTCATCACTTTCCTACTAACAGACATATTCGTAGGTACAGTTGAGAAAATGTTCGAATACAATAATATTTTGTTACAAAAATTGATAATATAAATGACAAGACATTTATTGCCATAGCATGCTAAGAAAACGCGACTTATTTTTTGAAAAATTGTATAATGTGTTGCCAACATTTAGGGGCATCATTTTTTTAATCCAAAATGTATCTCGCTAATACTAAAAGTTTTTTATGTTATTCAGTTGACTAAATGTATGTTAATTAGACCAAATAAAGTGGAACGTAGATAAAAATTTGATTTTAATTTGATTAAACTAAGAAATTTAAGTTTTCTTATCAAAACGCACGTGTATGTTATTGTTAAATGTCATTTACAAGAAATGTTGACAGTGCGATTTTTAAAGTTTATTGACATGGGCGTAGAAAATAGTTATTTATGCAACAAATCAGCAAAGTTATTATTTATCGAACTAGTCTAAGAGTATGAGCCGAGCGAGAGAAGTGAGCGAGGCGAATTCGATAAAGACATTCTGCTAACGTGGTCCATTCAAACTTTTATCGCCAACCGTAAATATTTAAAAATAATAAAAAGGGAGATATTATAACATCACATTTTATTATGACAAAGTAAACAAACAGAAAAATAACAGCAAATATAAAACAAATCAGTTGCAGACGGTTATGGCTATGTTAATAAATATTAGCGACAGATAAAATATTTGATTTTTACAGTGTGATAAAGTTTGTTTACTTCCGCAAATCGCTATGGTAATGCATGGATTTATTGACGGTTGGCGATAAATAATATTGTAGTCTTTAAAAACTGCCCTGTCAGTGTTAAACTTCACTATATATGCCTTAAATATACAATATGTTAACTCCTGATTCGAAGAGAACGGTAATGAAATAGAATGCTATTCAGTAAAGAGACACAGAATAATATTTGTTTTGTTTTTAATACATTGAAAACCGTTTATAAACATTATTAGTTATAGTCAGCTTTTTGCTCATATTTGGAGATAATTTTTAAATATGTATCAGGTTATGTAGAAAGCTTGAGACACAGATTTTTGTGTAAAAAATATTATATGAAACTTTACCTACCATTTTTCAGTTTTTATTGTAAATTTAATCATTTTCACAATTTTTCACACATGTCAAATATAATAATATATTTTTAAATACTTTTTATTGGCAAATAAACCAAGTGATCTAAAATGTTAATTTTATAAGATCAGTTCCATATGATGGCATTCTAAATCAAGAGGGCGGTAATATCTGAATTTCTTATAAAATTACCTTTTCAAAAATGTGCCACACTTAGTACTTTCCCTGTCTAAATTCTAGGAGTGTCAATGATGCAATTAGGAAGAAAATGTGTCCCCTCCAAACAAAAATCCACGTGTCCGAGTATTTCTTCTTTAAATCTGAGGGAACCAAGAAAACAGAGGTGGATTCTTTTCATTGGACCACACTGTATATGGGGCGAGTTGTACAATAGAGGGTTAAAATATAATCTTAGTTTTAACTGTGTACCTCGTTATATAATCATCGGTTACTGTTAAACATAGTTTTAAAAATGACTTTTGTACTTTGAATACAACCAGTTAAAAATAAAACTCCTTAGCTAAATTGAGTTTACAGTCCATAAGCAGTTAAAAATTAAACTGCTGTTAACTAAACTAATTTTATAGCTGCCCATAGGTACTATTTAACCAATTATGGTTAAATATTAATTATAAAAAATAGATATTCCTGAAAGAGATACCTTTTGATTTTTATGAGTGCTTTTTTATAGTAATATAATTTTTTTTGAATAAATGACCATGATAATACTGATAAGAAAGAATCTGGCGCCTATTAAATTCAGAAATATTTTATTGGTTTTAAGATTTTCTTTAACGTTTTTTTCTCTTAGTGCTTTGCATAATTAGTTATTAAGCAGGTTAAGTTCTAGGTTAAGTTACTGTTATTTTAATGGATAAATATAATTAGGTAGCAGACATGCAAAATTAGTGCTACCGTTCGGTCTTAAATTCAGTACCGCACGTTTCGGCTACTTGTTTAGTCATCAGTAGGAACGTACGAGTACCTAACAAAGCTTTCCGTGTTAAAATAATGGAAAACACGCGATTGCTGTGTTAAAATATTATTAATAAACAATGAAGGTTTAATTTGTTTTATATGGGTGCAATTTAATTATTTATGTCGCTTTAAATATATAATTATAATTTTAAAATTATATTTTAATAAAACACCGCAAAATGTTGGTTTTTTCTTATTTAATAACACGGAACACTTATTTTTATAATATTGTTGAGAGCTAAATAGGTATCACTAAACGTTTTATTCTGTATTTACTAAAGCTCTGCATTTAAATAATTTTTGCGTGTGAAATAGAAAATAAAACTCAATTAGAATTTTGAAAAGTTTCTATGCGTGTTTTGTTTTTTTAACTTGTCGGTAGCTGTAGGTAGATATTTGAAATTAAAATTCATTATTCATGTTGTCTTATTAAGCACGTTTAACTGCTGAATATGTATTGTTGGATTTCCAAGATACTGTTACCTAGAATTAGTTTGGTTGCCAATGTGTTTCCTGTAATTATTGCTAATTAAAACTAAACGAATAAAGGCTTAATTAAACTTGATTACTTAAACTAGGTCATTAGATTCATAATAATTCATATTCACAGAAAATATTTTTAGAGACCTCTAGAATATGTAAACTTGAAATATTGCAACATACACCAACCAGTGGATTTTTTGATGCCTAAGTAAGAACAAATTTTATATAATAAATTTACCAAGTAAAAATAACTTTATTATACATACATCCTTTTATGAAATTCTTAATGAGTATTATAACACAGATTACCTCTGATGCGAAACCTGGAAAATCCCAAAGATTGAAATGAGAAATATAATTTGACCTTGAAACTTTAAATGTATATGACATAGTCACAGCTTACAAGCTAAAGTTAAATCATCAATGTTGCCACAATTAAATCAATAACAAGTTTTAGTGGTTCTGAAAACAATGGGCATTTTTAAATCTGTTTAGGATCATGAAGTTGAAATTCTTAAACCAAATGCATCGTCCTCTTCAAATTCAAAAGCAATTGGAGGAATTGGCTACAAACTCAAATTGATACTGTTGTTATTCCTGCTGCTCTAGCTCCTCCTCGACTAGCTGAGGTTATTTTAAGGCTGTGGCAAAATATATTTAGCCTTGACGAGATAGAATTAAGGCCATATACAGATCCATCGAATAGAGAATTTCTTGAATCAATTCGTCAAGGGGAAATACCTCTAGAATTGGGACAGGAACTATTATGGTTCATTTAGAAATGGAAGATCATTAAATGGAAGCATCCGAAACTTCAAGGAAGAGAAGGTCAGACTTATAAGGACAAGGTTATACATTGGGAAGCTCATTACCAGCTGTTGTTGGTGCTTGTAGTGAAGAAGAAAATCCTAATTATCCAAAACTAAAGAACAGTTAAATCTAGATGAAGCCAGTAACAAGTTTGCAGATTCGCTTAGCAGATGAATTTCGATTACAAGGGCAACTCAATTACCAACACACAATGGCAGAATTTAGAAACTTTATTCAACATGCAAGAAATTAAACTTTTATTTTTTGTCTGTACACTTAGCTAAGGACCTAGATTATGCAGAAACCATTATGCAGAAATTAATGTAAAATTCTCTTTTAACTTATAGTTTGCTAGATATAGTTTGGTTTCATATTCTAAATAGGTGTTGCCAATTTTAATTATCCTGGCTAAACATTGTTGCCTTGAAAATTGGCAGGATTGATGTAAGCAGTAAATAGTAGCATTTTTTGTATGTTAGACAAATTGTTGAACAATTTGTTTAATTTATCATAATGCTAGGTATGTGTTATGAAATAATAGTATATTATGCAACGATCATGTAATGATGGTTATTAATACACGAGCATTAACCGGGATACGAAACGAGCCAAAGGCGAGTTTCGTATGGTTTATGCGAGTGTTTTAATAACCATTACATGAGAGTTGCATACGCTATTTTTTCTACACCCGATAAATAATCAAGACCTATAAATATTATATTTATATTGGTATTGAACACAATAACAGTAATTACTCGTATTTCTATAAAAAATTCTACAAAATTGTAATTAATGGTATTACTTCAGGTATTGGTATTTCCCTAGATTTTTGCGGTAAAATATTTTGTACTGTATTTTCTGCTTTCTCCGATATGTGTGGAGGAGTCTTCTATATCGCTAATATCAGACATTTTAATATTATAATTATCGAAGTTTAGCTACCTACGAAAATTTAATACGTTTTGACAACTAAAATAATTACATAGGAATCTAGGACAAACGTCAAACAGCATGCTTGATTGAAAAATTGTAGGTTTCTATTGATTAAAAATCTGTATCGTAATGAAAAATCTGTATCATAATGGGTATCATTATGAAACGGATTATGGGCATATAAGTGCATTATTATAATACGGGTGTAGAAAAACATTTTTTTAAAAGTGGTTGAACTTGTTGGTACTCCATCATATTGAGTTGACTTACTTGTTTCTTCTTCTTTGTGTCTTATTGAATTTTCAATTTTATTTTTCAATGCTTATTCCAGTACTACATCCTATATTTTGCACAATTTTACTATTTAATACTACGAGCCTAGTTACATTTGAGATAGGTATGGATAATTAATTTTAAATGATATAATTAAAAATTGTTTATTAGCTATTATTTCATGTTTAGGAGTTTCAATTTTGAGACATTTTCATGTATTATAAAAAATGTTTCTCAATTATTTTATATTATGTAAAGTTCTTATAAGAAGTCATATTTTATAGTTCACTTGGAACATCATTTTTGTATAAATATCTTACCACCACCATCTTCTAGAGGGAGATGGAGGGTGTGGCATCCCCAAAAAATCAAATTAGAACTTAAAAAAAACAGTTAAAATCTACAATTTTTTATACATATAAACCAAAATTTCAATTTTTAAATCAAATTATTAAATTAAATTATTTTTTTAATTTCCTTATTATATTTAATATTATTTCTACTTTTTCTAACAATAATCAATTTAAGATATCTACTTTGATTGAGCCAAAATATTTACTAGGGGAAGTTTTTAATATTATACAAACATACTGTGTGTCCAAAAAAATAATATGAATTTGGCTAAACATTAACCTTTATTTCTAAAAACAGGAGAAGAATGTTACTTGAAAAATGTATCTAGGATTAATATTATCCACCATCAAATCCTGGACCAGGACACAATTTTTTTTAGCAATACGGGAGAAGCGGAAGTGACATTTTTACAAATGAAATTAATCTCAACAAATTTATTTGAGATCATGTACAAGATTATTCACTATTAAAGACACCTTTTATAACCACTATTGCATATTCAAAAAAAGCTTTAAATAAAAGTTTGTGAATATGACTGACTTTTTTTAAATATACCATAAAAACACGTATTCAGATTTCACGGAATACAACACAAATAAACTTTTTTAAATGGGATACCCTCTATGTTATTAAATTTCTGGGATATTTTTTTTCTAATTTCACAAATGTATATTATTGATAACCCTATCTTATACCGTCTGTTCTCGAGTAATTTAACGTTGTTAATGTAAACATGAAAAAGTTAACATTATTAAAGTAAAAGCTATGAAAATCACAACTATTATGTTTGATAATAAAATAATCCAAATAGGTAGTTTACAGTGAGAAAGAAAAAGTGTAAATATTTATAAGATATTCGACATAGATTATCTATGATATTCGACGTTTAATTAATCAGGAAAGAATAAGGATCATATCTATGCTATCCTTATTAAAAAATATTCATGTTAAATCCTGTGAAATATGCACACCACTGATATGGTCATTTGATGACATTTTTACAAAATTCGGTCAATGTAAACATTATACAATAATAATTATAGCATAAAGGGAGGGTAATTTATAATGAATAACCCTGTTAGGTACCATAAATTTTTAGTAAAAAAATTTTAATTCGCACTTTTTTACGTAGATTAAAGAAAAATGTAATTTTGTGCGTTTTCTTGGTGCAGACATTTTGCGACACACTGTATATTCAAATCCAAAATGATGTATTTTCTTTTAACACATACCTAATACAAATTTATTAGCAAAATTTAAATACTTGTTATTTTCGGTATATTTCTCCTTTAGACACACACATTTTTAGTTTCATTGTCAAAAGATTTAAATAAAATTACCTGACCTTATAATATTCTATTATAATTTGATTATTAACGTAAAATTATTGTTTTGAAATTAATTTAAGTTTTACCAATTTAGAAAATAAAATTAAATAATAAAAAAAAGTATCCAGTCGGGGGTTTAAACTCGGAACCCTTCGATTCGTAGACAAGTACTCTATATTTTCGTTATGAAGGCTTATGAAAAAGTTTTACTTTTTAACGCTGATAATCAGACTGCTTTTAGTTTATTTCTAAATATAGACGAATATCTTGTGGAATGCTATTATTTATTGATTCTTTACAAGAATCACTAATTTTTATTTATATTTAATCTAAATAATTAAAAAAATATATACTAACAATTAATTTTACGGAATTGTCACTTATAAAGTTTTGGAGTGAGGGTAGCCATATGTGAGTAGTAGGGATTAAGTGTAAAGGTTAAAGAAAAAGTCCTTTATTTCTCACAAGTGACTTGTGAGAAATAAAGGACTTTTTCTTTAACCTTTACACTTAAATTATAAAGTTCTAACATCTGACGTAGAGGGCGTATCTAACCAGTAAATAAAATTGTTAGTTCAATGATTGTACCAATAGATGGCGGGCGCGATTGCCTCCAATAACTTTTACATGGCGATTATCCTACTATAGTTCTTTATACAATGACTAAGTGTATGTTGATTCTCGTACTTATCTCTAGTTTTGATGATATTAAAAAATGCCAAGTGATAAAATAAAAGCCAATCGACAATGACGGATAAGACTAAGACAATAATACTGAGAGAAACGTTCGCCAGTAGATTCAAAGTTTATAAAAGAGGCACCTCGTCCAAATTGTCTTTAGTAGACACAAAAACAATCTTTTTAACCATGAACACAAGACGACAAATTAAATGTAATTTTTCACAAATACGCGCTTTACTTAAAATCACCAATAATAGAGGGTTTACCTCCCCTCAGTACATAACAAACCATATAGTTTTTGTTTGGTCCTACGCCCATTTTTTTCTTCTTCGATAAATAAGCGAGTACGGATGTCACCCGGTATTTTCAATAATACCAATACTTGTCAAATTTCTAGTTGAAATTATTCATATAGCAAACAAAACGTACATTAATTATAAATTATTTATTCAAGTCTGTCGGTCACTAGCACAGTAATGTTCAGAATAAATAATTAATAAAGCCATTTCTGTTATCTCCTGGCAATATATTGCCGATAATAATGGACGAAATGGTCGTCTTCATGGGCTTTATATGTTGCTGTTGGCGCCAATCACTCACGCTTACGGACAATTGCAAATATGCCAAACAAAAGTCATATAATTAATGAGTTTGACCTGAGATAAATTTATGTCGGTGATTATGGTGATATAAACACATTAATGCGATGAGAAAGGTTGTCGGTATACTGGATCAAACTGAAGTAACAAAACTGAAACCTTTCTGATTTTGCACAATCTTAAAACAAAAACAATACTGTGCTCGTGAAAAATTATCGATAAAAATGTCTTCTTTTAAATTGATCTGGGCCTTACAAAATAAAAAAAAGAAATATTGAGAAAAAAGCAAGAATATATAAATTGGAAATGGAGAAAAAACAATTGAATCGGATGAAGAAAAACTGAGAGTCCTTCAGAACAAAAAGGCTAAAAAACACGAAGGAAAACATGGATGCAACAGTTAGAAGTAATAGGATCACAAAAAAGAACATGGTAGAAATTAGCACTTAATTCGAAAGCCTAGAAGAGTAACTCTAACACCACAACGCTGAAAAAGAAGAAGAGAAAGAAAAAAAAAAGGCGAAAAAATTGAATTCAAATACATTACAAAATATTTTCTAACTTTCTAAAAATTCTAGATTTATTATTACGTAATATATTAAAAAAAAAAGACTAAAGTGAATAAACTTTTATATTTTTTTAAAGGTAGGACCATGAATATAAACTTTCTTTCATAATTTTTAATTTCTATTACCATTTCGTTTTATATTTTAATTTAAAAAATAGTAATCATCCATAACCACACTAAACACCATTAGAAAAATGTTAAACTAATAATTAACATTATTTCAACATCAGGTGTGTTCTTCAGGTTTTCAGAGATTAGATTTGAAAGGAGTTGGTCATTGTCCTTGTCCACCGCGACGTTATCAGATCTATTGTCAGAATTCGTTATTTAGAGTATGTCATCTAGCTTGGTATTTTGTATTAGACTTAGTAGGTATCCTTGGCAGTGGATTCCGCGTGTAGTTACATGCATCTAGCTTCTCTTCACCTAGTGTTAAAAAACCTCACTGTAGCTGGGCCTTCACAATAGCACAAATCGTGAATTGATGATCTCTTCTATTCCTTACAGAACCTGTACAATGTTGCTTCTTCTGCTGGATGGATGACAGTCATATGCCTTGTTAGGTGATAGTCTCCGATAAGAAGACCCACTGTTGTCCTAACAATTTGACGTTTTTGATCCAGTAGGTCTTCCATAACCATGGTACCTTGATAAACTGTTTGGCTTGTCTTAATCCTGGATAGTTGTTCCACCGTTCCTTAGACTCTTATTGCATTCACTGTTTGATGCTTACGTATAAAAATTGTCAATAAATATGACTAAGATAATAGTGGTTATTCTGTGATTAAGTTATGAACATTAAATATCAATAGCTGTTATATACAGGGTGTTTGTATATTCGACCGACAAAGCTCTACCCCAGAGAGCTTTCGTTTAATGATTAATTTTAATATAGGAACATAGACCCTTAGTTACCGAGATACAGAGTGTTAAAACTTTATAATTAAAATATAAAATTTGCCATAAATCAAAAAGGCCTTTAAATATTAATTTCAAATAAGCTCTTTAATAAAGTAATATTTTGACATAAACTTACTTCTAAAAATGTTTACCAGTGACGCGCTATCAAGGTTAATTTTTCTCCCTATTTTTGACGCCACTGAAAAAATATTATTTCTTATTTTTTTATTATTTTTTAAAATTCTCTGTTCATTTTTAGTAAATAAAAAGTGAACTTTCTATTAAGCTAAAATGAACAGTGTCGCAGAAATTTGATTCTAAACAAAAGTCTACATATGTTCTTAATCATTTGTAAGGACTCAATATTTTTTAATTCTATTCCAGTAAGCACGTGTCATATTTTTTATATTTTGTTTTGACAAAATCTTGGTGGATCAAATTTGAAAAAAAATATTTAGAGACGGTTCTATTTTATGGTACTTACATTTTAAATATCAATTTAAAATTTTTAACACTATGTATCTCGGTAACTAAGACCTTTAGGATTTCTTGTTCCTATATCAAAATTCATCAATTAACGAGAGCTCTCTGGGGTAAAGCGTTGTCGGTCGAATATACAAACACCCTAGATAACTAGATAGGAAAGTCATCTGTTGGACACATCAGATTTTTATTAAAAGAATTGGCTGCAGTTGTACACCGAACAATATAGCCCCATTTAAATGCGAAATTGATTTTTTTTTCTTCAACAAATTTGGTCACAATTGAGTTAAATTTCTCTGCAGCATTATTGATCATGTTCAATTATAAACTGTGTCTGTTTTGATCCAGTCTATTACCAGCAGATATAATGTCATCCACAATCTTATTTCTGTCACATAATCTCTGTCGTTTTGTTCTCTTTTACAAAAATATTGTGCACAGTTTAAATCTTTTCCAAATGTGTGGTAATAATAGTTTTTAATGTCTGCAGCTAATTGCTCATGTTGTCAACCATCTCACTGGTATTTTTTCTGTGGTAATTTACAGTTGACTTAAGTCCCACTCGTGACTTCAAAATCCTATCATTCAAAATTTTTTTTTAGTCCCGGACTTACTATTTTATTTTTTAAACTGTATTTTTTGTAAGAAGTTATGGGTAACACTATTATTATCAAATAAAAATTCAGTGAATTAATGAACACACTTTTATTTCTTACTTTTACTAATATCCATCGAAGAATGAATATTTTATTTTACTAAATTAATGAAGTAACATTATCAGTTATGAATTTTTACATTCAGTTTTTGTTGCAATAGAAACAAGTATTGATATACAGGAATACAATTTTGATATACAATTCCAACATTTCTTTAAAAGTTTCATTTATCCCACTTCTTATATTTGGCCATTAGATAATTTTAATGCTGATGTTAGAGTTAAACTATTTAAGGAATTAAAAATATTCTAAATATTTCATTTATAATTTCAGTTCCACAATATATTCAATGTAGTAGTAATTTCATTTGAAATTCTTAATTAAATGGACGTTGTCAATAATTGACAAATTTTCTTCTTTTTATTATTTTTAGACTGTACACATTACAGTTGTTGATATTTAAGTTTCATGTTTTAATAATTTTTAAATTCTAACGCCCTAAGTACTTTTTTCTCTCCTTATTTTAATTTAATTAGTACTCTTTTTGTTGGGTAATTGAAGTGACCTTGATTTGGTTATAATTTTTATTTCCTCAGATTTTTTCCGGTTATTTTTATACCAGTTAGCTCATATTATAAGCTTGTACTAATTTTAACTTTGTACACTAAAATTTGTAAAATTGAAACAGTTTTTTTTTTACTTTTAAGACTGATGGTGGCTTTGAGACCGAAGCCAGTCGTCACTTATTTGCTAATAAAAATATATTTACGTTACGTTAATTTTGTGTATTATTATTGAAGATGACCACATTTAATGAGTTGAATACCTCTCTTCATTTGAAGGTATTTATTTTTTATTGTCCTTGTATATCACCAACTACTTCATAAATTTTATTTCTAAGTAACGCTGGCCTTTTATCAATTTCTTTTAGAATTGTAATATAATAAAAGTGTTTTCATGTAAACAACATTTTAGATACACACAATTCGTTAAAGGAAGGACGTAACAAAGTGAAAATTTATAAAATGAACCGATGCACACTGAGGCAACAAGCCGTCAAAGTTGGCAATAAATCACAGACTCTCTTTATGAATTTCTAAGTTAAATATTGCATTGTAGAGGTATTAGTATTACAAAAGAAAATACATAGATGGCTTCTGAAGTGTTTAGTTCTTAAAAAAAAATAGAAATTTATTAAGAGTATAATATAATAAACATGTAATATAATAATTTTATTTAGAAAAGCTATGATAATTTTAATCAAGTTTCATCCTCTTCAGAATGTGATAAGAAATTTTCTTCATGGTCTCCACTGTCATCAGGGTCATCAATTATAACATGACTATGAAGCTGGGCGAGTCCAGATTTTAACAAATCTACTACTTCTTTAGGAAAGTGCTGTAGTTTCTTTTTTTTGTAACTTTCGCTTGCTCGTGATTACAGGGTCGGAACTAAATAAAAACGAATTAAAAACGTCCTCATTAGTTTTCTCTCGGCTACATTTCCTCGAGTAATGTTCTCGATATTTTTTGGAATCCTTGTTCCGGGCTTCTTGCGCTTCCTCCGTTAATTGGCCTATAGGCAACAAAGCAGAAGATATTATTTCAGGCCCATGTATAAAGTATTTGTGCAATCTCGGAGGCATACCCAAGTAACATTTTTAGATTTATCAAAGTATACAAGGTGACCATAAAACCCTTTTTTAAGACACTGATAAAACTTTTGAATCCGCGAGATAGCCTTAGGGTTGCTATAAGTCTGCTTTAAGATTAAAAGGGAGAATCCTATAACAGTTCTTAGGAGTATTTTTAAAACAATATCTTAAGACTAATTAGACTTAAGACAAAGTCCGTAAGAGTATATTAAGAATTTTATTAAACCATTTTTAATTTTTTTTTAAGATTATGATAATAAAACTAATCAGTTTTAAGAGAATTAAATTTTAAACTGTTTTAGCTTTATTCTGTTTTATCATACTCTCTGACAGAATGATTTTGCAAACATGTTGGGAAGACTGCCATATTAGAAATTAATTATTATATAGTGTATGTTTAATTTGTTTAGTTACACTTGTTATTTCTTTAATTTTCAAACAAACACCAAAGTACTGTTAAAAGTGGGCAAGGTGGGTCGTAATAAATGATGAGCCTTACAATATATGAAATATACGTGAAAAAGTATTATTATACGGATTCTTATCTATTTACCGAAAGTTATTTAATAGAAAATAACATTGTAAATATCGAATAAAATGATTACATTTGTCTTCGATATGTTTTTCATATAAAATATCACATTTTGTATTTTTCAAATTATTTAATGGAAGTGACTATTTAACCGCCAATATAAATCCTATTGTAGATTTGTTTTTGCATGGATACTTGTCATCATCAGAAAACCATTTTCAATTGCGCATACTACCTACTGGACTATCAGAAACAAACTTTGTGTTTAATCATAAATTACTTTAGGCGAGGCAAGAGTTGTATAACATTATATTATAGTATATTCCAATATAAATTACATTTATGTACCCGAAAAGGAATTAGCTGTAAATATATTTGACAAATTTGACATTATGTGGTTAATCGCAGTAAACGCAATCATAAATAATAAATCTGTCATTGGCACAATGTTGTTATTGACACACTGTTGTCATTGACACACTATTGTCATTGACACACTATCACTGTCTTTGGCACATAAAATACGTCATTACTAAAATCGAAAGATTTTGACCTTAATTTATTTGAATATCCTTTAGGTACAGGTCTGGTAGACAGGTACTATATTTTACATGATATGTGGTTAAACAGCCACTGCCATATTTAAAATGGAGGATTTCCTCATTGTGTTTTATCTGTACCTAAAAACGGACATTAGCTTATAAAACTAATAAAGTAAAAAAAAACTACTTTTTAGGACTTTCCAGTTTTAAAATGCTCCTGCTACACTTTTTAAAGCATTTCATAAAACAATAGTAAAAACAAAAACCGCAATAAAACATTAATAAGTTCAATCATATGGGCATAACCTAACCTCACTCTTGAGCTTCTTATTTACTCTACGAACAAGTCATTAAAAATATAAAAATTAGTAATAATATATTAACCATTTTTCTCTTTTACTGATCATTTCCAGAATATTAGGAGCCTAGGAATGTTTTGATATTTGTTAAACAATGGAACACAATGAACTTATTAAACACAGAGTAGAAGGAGAAACATACATTTTTTTCATTCTCTATGGAAATTACCACTTTTCTTTATTTTGCACAGTTTATCTTTCAATGTCAACATAATGTGATTGGGTTGAAAAGCTAGGTTATGCTCTAAAACAAACTTCAGTTCTTATTAAAACTATGTAGTTTTAAAAGAGCCATATGGTTTACTAGATTAAATAAATTATAAGAGTTATGTTGTAAAATTGTAGAAAATGTACCTAAAAGGTTCTGGGATAAATTTAATTTAAAGTATAATCCTAAAACACTTTTAAAAACTAAGTTTTAAAACCTACTTAAGATAACTGCTAAAAAGTATGCCTCTTTAACATCAAACACACCTTAGGAGTATCTTAAAACTAGATAGTTCTAAAATTACTTATTAATAAACCCTTACAGGACAGCGGTAAAGCATAGTTACTTTAGGATAAACTAGTTTTCTTAGACATATTTAAAGGAGTCTATAAAACCAAGTAATAAGATCAATTTATCCTGCAGTCCTATTAGCAAAAAAAAATAACTGTGATAAAGTAATTGTTAATTTTTATGCTTTTACAAAATCCTAATAAAACATAAATAAAACTTTATTCTCTTAAAAATGTTACTTGTGTATTGAACCAGGGATACTTTTCAACAAAGTATCTAGCGGTATTGTGAGCACTGGTTGAAGTGAAATTTACAGCCAGTAATCTTCGCATTGGGAAAGCATGATCGTAGTGCCTGAATTGCTGCTAATTCGAAGTCGATTTTGATATTTTTCGATACCCAGTTTGGAATTTTTTTTTGAATTAATTTAAACAACCCTTTGTAGTTTTTCTGGGTTTTATCTGGAAGCAATGCAAAAGCAACAGGAATGATATTGCTTTCCTTTGACGTGCTGCCGATATATGCATGAATTGTGTACAGTTGGTGAAATTGTGGGCTGCAGCTTTTAAAAGTACCATCTCCAGAGAAATCTAAACACTCCATCATAGTTTGTTGGGTAGCAGGGGAAGCGAATACCAAAATTTTGTCCATGCGACCATCGTTTATGAGCAAACATTATTTCGACAGTTGCTCAGGAACAGGAATATCCTCCCTATTTTTGAATGTCATAGCACCCACTGCCTTATTTCTTGCAGTATATAGCAAATATTTTACACTGGAAAATATAGGAAGGTTGCTAACAAACTCCAATCTAGAATCCCTAAGGGGAGCCATTTCTAGTTCGAAAATTTGTGTAACTGGCACTAATTCTTCTCTTGACCTCTTTTTAGATTTATCTAGACAGACATTTATATCATTGACGGCAACATTGGAGACACATTGATGTATAGTTCGGCGCACGACTTCGTTTTTTGACGAAGTAGTTACATTACTAGAACAGGTTTTTTTATTACTGCAAATCCAAAAAGTCGTCGAATTTTTGTTCTCTCTTTTAAAGTAGTATTTATAGCCAGATTCCAATAATATATTTTTACCTTTTGTACTTTCGATGATTTGACACTCCATGACACAATCGAAAATAGTGAAGCACACACGAAATAAAAACTGGAAGTAATGTTATCATCAGATTTCTGCCGGTATTTATCCCAAAATTAATCTCGTATCAGGTATGGCCGAAAATAACAAGTACTTGATCTTAATTACATTTCATGCAATTATCTACTGTTACGCTGGTTTTTGGTATCACAATTTATTTCAACTGAACTTTACAATAACTATAACTCAACTTTGACAATAGCTTTACAACTGATAACATTCACGTATAACGTCTCTCATAAAATTAAAACTCTGACGTCAGGTCGTCGACTTATATAGCTTGGGTGTGTTTATTAACTTACTCCAGAGTAACGGGTTAACTCCATGTCGTTTATTTACTTACTCTAGATGTTTGAAGAGCCATCTAGAGTTAACTCTGAAGCGTTTAAAAACTTGAAAATTTCTACTCTCGAATTAACTCTCCTGACTCTACTATCCGAAGAGAGTTTGTATTAACTCTGGCATCTGACATATTAATAATAATAAGACAAGGACGTAGTGACCTAATAATTATGTGATGTGGCTGTGGTTTTTTTTTGGTTACAATGGATGAATTTGATATTGTAAACGTAAATTCTAATTCGAAAATAAATGTATTGTCTATATGAATCTGGAGTAGCTAACAGCCAAAAATTGGGTTGTTACATCCACAATTGGCCTTCCCTCTAAATTATTATTAGTTAAATGAGGGCCCAAAATATTAATGATATTTTCGAATACATCTTTAGACATCCTTAAATAATTTTTGAAGTGCTGAGCTCTTAAATCATATAACACATAATTTAGAAAATCGGTTCTTTTTGCAACCTGATTTATCGTACGTATAATAAGAATATATTCTTCATTATCTGAAGTTTCATCACTGCTATCCTGAAATTTTAAGTTAAGATTGATTTATTAAATAAGATTCTACGTCTGTGCTGTACACTGTATGTCGTTGATAAATAGAGAATTCATAAAATAGTGAATATCAAGTTACATTAAACAACTCCAACATGAAATTCCAAGCAATTAAAGCAAGCACTTTATTGTCCATTATGTCCATCGTCCATCCTAAAATTCTTAAGCGATAAATATTATTTATTATTTTTGAAAGAAAAAGGAAGCTATCCACGGATCGGGATCGGTTATTTAACGCTTTTACTCATACAATTCGAGTTCATCTATATAATAATAATAATAATTACACATTTATTGTCCACATATAAAGTACATATAGTACAGTTTATACAATTAAAAATATATATATAAAAAAAAGTCAGTAGACAATTGGCCCAAATTGGTTCAGGTGCGGATATTATCCACCCCTGGTCTTCCACCAATGCCAATATGATATAAAAACATGCACTTTGAGATGGCTTTCTAAAATTATAAGAAACGTTTAATGCAAAGGGAAAGAAAGAGGAAAGAAAACAGAAAAGGATAAACAAAAGGAGAAAGAGAAATGAGAAAATAAAAAAGAGTAGAAATAAAAAGTAATTGTTGTGTTTGCAGCAGTATATTTTTATAGCGGCATTTAAAGGTTTCTGCTTTTAAATGTAATAATGTTGGATCAATTTTTAACAGGTTTTTGATAAGAACTGTGACATTGTAGGTAAAAGAACTTTTAAAACTAGCTTTGAAAAATCTAGGCAATCTAAGTATGGATTTAAAACGAATATTTAGGTTATGAACATCAGTTCTAAATGTTAATTTTTCATGCAAGTATGGCGGTGTCCTCATATTAAATAATTTTTGACTGAGACAAGCAAAATGTAAATTTCTTCTATTAACCATATTTAACCATTTAGTTTCTTTAAATTTAGTAGAAATGTGATCATATTTACGAATTCCAAATATTAACCGTACACAAGAATTCTGCAATTTTTGAATTCTTCCAGACTCGAAAATGTTTAAACAAGGACCATATACAATATCACAATGATTAAAATTTGATAAAACTAGTGAATCACATAACATTTTTTTTACATCTGGTGATAAAAAATATCGTTGCGCATATATTAGTTTCAAACTTGCATAAGACAATTTTAATTTTGATGTAATATGTTGTTCAAACTTCAATTTTGAATCTACAGTAAGTCCTAAGTTTTTACATTGCGTAACAATTGGGATAAACGCGTCATTAATTTTTAATAATGTCGCGGAGTTTACGGAATCCCTAATTGACTCATTACAAAAAATCATTGCTTTGGATTTTTTAGGATTAATTTTTAGTGAATGATTTTTAGATACATTAAAGATTTCATTTAAATCAGAATTAATATGCTGTATAGATTCATTTAAATTGGAGTACTTAAAAGAATAGTATAATTGGGTGTCATCAGCGTATAAATGATAATTACAGTATTTAAGTATACTTGGAAATTGTGAGGTATAGAGAGTAAATAATAAAGGGCCCAAAATACTACCTTGAGGTACACCAGATGTAATCTCCAACGGTGTGGAAGACATATTATCTATTTGAACAATTTGTTTTCGCTGGTAAAGATATGATTTTATTAGAGACACAGATGTATTATTAAATCTAAAAAACTTCAACATGGCAAGTAAAATTTTATGATTTATATTATCGAAAGCTTTCGATAAATCTAATAGTATTAAGATAGAAATCTTGTCCTTATCCATGGCTCTAATCAAATCATCTATAACATCCGCTAGAGCTATAACTATTTTTTAAGCATTCATTAATAATGTGTGTAATAATGGGTAATAGAAATGGACAACAGAAGTGTAAAATGATAATATTAATATCATCCATTCCGTAAGCTTTAGATTTGATATTGTAAATAATATTATTGACAACATCTTCGGAAACATCATTAAAATAAAAATCTTCAGTAATATTTTCTTTAAAATTGTTGAGGTAAAAATGTTGTAAATCTATTTGTATAGCAGAGTTATTAATGTTTGAAGTAAAAAATTTGTTAATGGCATTAACATCTTTTAGGTTTGGAGGTAGGTCAATTTTTTTTTGTCTCGATATATTGAGTTTTTTTAATTCTGACCATTTTTCCTTAATATTACAAGATTGAAATTTAAAATTTAAGTAAGCCCTTTTTTCTGCTTTTATAGCTGTTGTTGTGTAGTTTCTTAATTGTTTATAGTAATCCCAATGCGTTGGAAGTTGTGTTCTGCGAAATTTTTGCAAGGCTTTATCTCTAAGCCTTTGCATATAAATAATATTTTCAGTAATCCAAGGAGAATGTTTAATTAGTTTTCTAGTTTTTGATTTTTTTGGAGCATGTATATCTAAAACTGTAATTATGTAGTTATTTAAAAACTCTACTTTTTTGTCAATGTTTTCAGTAAAATAAATATTGTACCAGGGCATAGATGCCAAATGATTTTGAAAATGTGCATGATTAATCTTTGTAAGTGACCTATATTCTACTTTAAAGTCGTTTTGAGGTACATTGTGAAAATTTTTAAATTTGCATTTTATTGCTGAATGATCCGCAACTAGATTATGATTAACAAATTCTGCACATAAATTGATATTAATATTAGTAATAAATAAGTCTAACAAAGAGTTAGCCCTTGTTGGTTCTTTAATTATTTGTAATAGATCAAATGTTTCAAGTATCTTGTTAAAACGAATTGTAGTAGAATCACGTGACTAAACTCTGACATAATTCTAGATTGAACTCCGAGTAAGTTTATAAATACACCCCTGGTTGACCTTCTCGAACCTTCTCAAAATGTTATCTAGAATGTTCTTGACGTGTAATGACATTTCTGGACATTTCTGGAATATTCTGTCTTCTTTTACTTGTACTTTTACTTATGACGACCGCAGCACACTGTAGACCGATGAGTAACATTCCACTTCTTCTTCTTCTATCTGTACGTTTCCTATGATAGCCACAGGCTACTACGGGGTCCTGCGTAACACTACGGTTTATTTATTTAATCTTACATTTAATAAAGAAACTACTGTATTGTACATTTTTATTGTTATATAATGGGGGTTAAATGAGTGTGTATTCCTTATGCTTATGAGTTTTAATGAAACCATTTAGAAGTTATTGAATGAAATGTTAATGATGGTCGATAATCCTCCTAATCACACTCTCAGGTAAAAGGGGCCAAGTAAGAAACCAAAGGGTTCATAGAAAGGTATCAAAATAATTGCGGTCCCAAATAAGAATAATTTTAGGTCTAACAGGTAAAGTCCCCAAGTAAGAAGTCCCCAACTAAGAAGACACCGAGTGTACATGCTATTTAATTTTTTTATTTATTGCCAAGTTTGAGAGCTTGTTGCTCCAGTGTGCGTCGTTTAAGTCTTGCTGTTTGTCTATTCAAAATAAACGAAGTTTTATAGAATTTTTGAAACGCCGCTGTTAAAACCAATTGTAAAAACAACTGCTGCAAATATTATTGCTTATTTTCAATACAACAGTCTACGGTATTGTACCTTTTTAAATATTCTTATGCCATCACGAAATCCTAAACTTATAAAACCAACTTTTCGCCCAGGGAAACGGTCCCGGAGGCTTCAAATTCTTCTTCCGTATCCCCCGTCAGGGATATATTTTTTGTATCATGAATTTTTGATCGTCCCATTTGGATTTCATTTGTCTGAACTGCGTGTGTGCTCTCTAAAACCTGTAACATATTTCACAATTTATCAATTATTACTTTACTTCAGAGCATGCGAGCCAGCACACAAGGTGTAAGCTACTTTCGTGAATTTTTCATTGAATGAAATTCTGTTTATACGCCGTTTATTTTGCCTGATGTGGAATTGTGTTTACTCCATTTTACGATATAAATGTCTAAAAAGAATTTTTTTAAAGTAATAATATGAATTTTATTTGTATTTTTTACAATACTATGAGAGAAGCATAAATGAAAACAACCAGCCACAAGTTACTTAATTAATTTTATAAAAGGCAAACCGAATAGAAGGATAGAGAATTGATAAAATAGGTTGAAACATTATTTTTTAAACAAGTTTTTGTTTCTCATAATTACCTTCCAATATCATAAATGTTTGTAAAATTTACAGTGATAGTAAGTCTAAAAAGAAATGGTTATGCTATGATTGCTTTCTAATCGTCTTCGAAAAGTGACTCCAGTCAGGACGAAAGTGATTCGGAACCAGTATCTGAAGATACATCACCAATATCACTAAAACAGAGATAGACCAAAAGAAAGAGTATTGTACAGTAACACGAAGATAATGTCCTTAATAGCTCTAATCCTTCTAATAAGGAGATTATGCAGTTTCTTAAGAGGAGGTTCTCTGAGTTGGAGCACAGTAATCAAAAGTCACTGCAGGAAAAGATCCTTCAAAAATAATTCCACTCCAAATACCACTGCTAAACCAATTACCGTAGAAGAAAATTAAAAATTGCAAAACAAATAAATAAACAATGATTATACACCATCATACAATGAATAACACAAGATATCGCTGTAAAAAAATGTTAATAAAAAAGAAATAAGAAAATATATACTTCCTATTAGATTAGTATAGAGATAAGATAATTAGTAAATAAGCATTATATAATATATGAAAATACAAACTTGAACCACATAAAATTGCAATCATGCATCGGTAGGATAAAGTTCAAATTAAAGTTAAATTATTAAACTGAAAAAATTGTACTGGCATAAACCATACATATATAAGATAAAGGTAAGGTAGAGAATAGTAAATACTCAGATTACTGTAACAAAAAAAAGAGAAAAACAAACTGAAAATTTTCAAGGTACATAACATAAAGGGACTTTAGACACATATTTAGTTATTTAGTGAAGCTTCCAAAAAAAAACGGAAGTCGTTGTTTAACTTACAAACTAAGACCTATTATTAAAATAAAAAATTATGAAGACAATTGAAATTTTGAGTGTAGCCCTTAAAGACTAAAGATTTATAACTTAAACTAAGAAGATTTACTACTTTAGCTTTAAGTGCTTGTTTAAGAAAATTTTGATTAAAATGAAAAATGGATTCTAAATTTAAATCTGCACTTTTATACCATACAAATGTCATAAAAAATCGATTTTAAATTTAAATCTGCACTATTATACCATACAAAAGTCACAATCACGGAAAGATAAGATAAAGGTAAATGAAGGTAAATAAAGGTAGGTAAAGTAATGTAAGGTAAACTAGAAAGAATGATCATTGAACTATATTTGCATATATCATAACTAAGTAACGGTGAACCATTTCAAATCAAAGGTAAATATCTTGATATTCAAAAGAACATAGTACATTATGTACTAAAGGTAAAAATAATATTATTAAACGATAAATAACACATTCACTTAACTAAATTATGAAAATCAAGATAAATAATGTACCCACTTTAGTAAATACATCAGGTAAGGTATACGAAACATCTTCGTAATGCTGTCACTTTTCTCAGTGTAAATCAGCAAAGGTATATACAAAGTAGTAAAGTTAGGTAAAAAAATTAAAGTAATGCAAGTTATCTGTTAACCTAAAGTTAACCGAAATATGAAATTTTGCAATACTCAACTAAATTATTTTCATTATAAAGTGAAAACAGAGTTATCAAATGATATTGCTAAAAGCATAAATTCTCAAATTATAATTGAAAAAAAGAATAAAGATATACAAACTTTTACTACTTGTATTAAAATATAATTTAAATTGGTTCGAAATAAATTAGTTATGCAATTGTTAGGTACTTAACTATATAAAGAAAAAAACATGAATTGCTAGATAATATAGTTCAAAGTCAACTTAGGTATTTTAAGATTGAATTTAAGGAAAAGGTAAACAAATTAAAATATTACTAGAGTTCAATAACTATACAGATTTACTACCAACCAAGAGAAAAAAAATCTTACTAAATGTTTCAGTTAAATAGTCATAATAAAGAATTAATTATAAAGGGAAGAAATTCAAAATCTAAAGAAAATGTAAAATATAATTTACTAAATAGAAGGTAAAGACATTGCATAAATCACTGCACTAAGATTTAATAGCAAGAAAAATTATAAATTATTTCTATACACTCTCCTAATATGGTAAATGCAAACTGACGTTTCAGTTTCAAAACCTTGTACAGAATCATATTAATAAAATCGATAGATAGTGTTGAGCAAGCAAATGAAAAGAAAATAAAAAAAACAAATTTATTATTATAATTCGGACACTCTCCTAAATTGTTAATTGCAAACTAGATAGTTTCAAATACTTTTAAAAAATTATACTAACATATAAAGAGAAATGTAAAGAGAAAATTATGTTAACTAGGAAAATAGGTAGAAATTTTTTTAATAATAAAAAAATACTATTAGTAACTGAATACATATTACCAAAAATTAAGGTAGCTATTACAGAAAGTATTGCTTGAAAAAAAAATAAGCAGTAGCAGACAGTTAAAAGTTAGAAGGTAATGTCTGGCCTGACTCATAAATATTCCAATAGTGTTAGAAGAAAAAATTGACTACAGGCAGTATAACTTGGTCGAGTAGGTAATAGCAGAATAAAAAGCTCGATATAATATTCTGGCCTGACAATAAATATTCCAAGGTGTAAAAGGAAACAATTGACTACATGCATTGATCGTGAAGGTAATAGCAGAATAAAATGCTAGTTATAATATTCATGCCTGACAATAAACATGAAAATTTAGTAATATTTTAACTTATTAAAAGGAACGGTATGGAAATCAATACAATTGCAGAATATATTATTCACTGTTAGAGGTATCGTTATTAACGTTAGGTATGACTTCATTATCATCATCATCTTCAGATAAATGTAAAAAGCAATATATTTAATTAATTTAAGGCACAAAGTTTTATCACTAACCAAAAAATTTTTTACTCGATAGACACAAAAATCCAAAAACTATACACTTTTATCAGTGTATAATGAATATACAGTGAGCACCATACGTCTTACCCCCCTATCTAACTCGTTACTGGAGTCTTGTTAGGAAAATCGCCGAGACAGGTCGATTTTTGATTTCTACAATGTATATTTTTGTATGAATAGTTTACCCTTAATTTCATCCCTTACTGGAGGGGAGCAGCCCTTTCGAAAAATTTAAATGGCATGGGGTGGTGAGTGATAGCTCATTTGAAAGAGGGTTTTATTCTCTATTCAACCGTGTAAAAAAATTTGAAATTTGCTTCATTATTTCTCGACTAATTGTTGTTTCAGAATAACGGAAATTAACGTAGCGCACTCATCCTTAGAATTAAAATTCGGCCCTACATGACTTCGGTTTTGGTTCAGACGTGAAGTAAGACTTTTTGCCATTAGAAGGTCACTGTTAGTCTAGTTGCTTTCCTATTTTGTGAGGTTTTGTTATTTTTAAACATTAATAAATCAACATGTAATGATGCAAATTTCAATTTTTTTTTAAACGGTTGAATAGAGAATAAAACCCCCTTTTAAATGAGCTATCACTCACTACCCCATGTCATTTAAATTTTTCGAAAGGGTTTTTACCCTCCAGTAAGGGATGAAATTAAGGGTTAACTAATCATGCAAAAATGTACATTGTAGAAATTAAAAATTGACCTGTCTCGGCGATTTTCCTAACGCGCACGCGCGCATATCTAGAGCAACTAAACAGAATTGGTAATAGAAGGGACACATGGCTAGCTTTAAAACAGCTAAATGTGTATTCTAGTAAAAATAATGTAGGTATTACAAAAGGAGTGATCCTGATTCAATAAATAATTATTTTGTGGACTCAGTTTTAGATTTGGGATGTGAAGTAGATCTTGAGTTAGTTAATTATTATAATACACATAGATTTTTTTAAGGTGAAGGGGGGATAAAAAGTCCTTTATATCTCACAAGGAAAGTCAATGTTTAATTATTCAACAAAACATTGAGTGCGACCGGTTTCGAAGTATCATCACTTCATCTTCAGGCTCGCCTAGTGGAAAGGAGAATATGTGGTGTAAGGTGTGTTGTCTTTGAGCCCACAATATATAAAATAGTAAAAAATAGAAAAACTCACCATACTCTCCATCCATTAGGGAATACTACAGACAAGTTTCATCAAAACGTGGGGGATGAAATAAATTGTAAAACAAAACAATGTTACAAGTTATAAAAAGTTAAAAATATTTGAAAAACAAATATTAGTCGATATAAACAGTTAAAAATTTTAATATATTCAAGACTATACAAAAACAAATCACATACATTAAACAGATTAAAAGATAAGGCCTATTTTAAGCAACATTGCTGTTTTTTATAAAAATCTAACATTTTTGAAAGGAGACCTGTCAAGTTAAGGCCTCTACAGGTGGTGGTAAGTACTAACGAAAAATTCTTGGATAAACTTATGACAGGGTATAGGTAATAAGATGTAAACTATGAGTGAAGAAATATTTATTATTTATTATATAAGATTTGGGCCATGAACCAATCACATTGACTTTCCTTGTGAGATATAAAGGACTTTTTCTCCCCCCTTCACCTTAAAATTACCTCAACTCACACATGGCTACCCCCCTTGTCAATACACATAGAGTCTCAAATTGTCCGAGTTTCAATTTACAAACTGGTTTGAAAAAGGATGTTTTTAATGCAATAGGAAGTATTAAATCTAATTCAGCAGCCTCGGATGATATAACTTTAGAAATGATAAAACTTTGTTGTCCACATATTTTACCTCATTTAACACACATTTACAACTGTTGTTTGACAGAAGGTTATTTTCCTATTCATTGGAGAGTGGCATGCATAGTCCCTTTGCCTAAAGTAGCAAATCCTAAAGAAATCAATCAGACCTATTAGTAAGTTGTCAGTCTTATCCAAAGTTTTGAAAAAAATAATTTATTCACAGATGGTACTTTATCAGATCACAATTTATTTGCCGAAAATCAATCTGTGTTTAGAACTTCACATAGTACGGGAACTGCACTAACTAAAACGCTGGATGAGATAATACAGGCAGTGTATAAGGGGAAAATTACTACACTAATTTTGTTGGATTACAGTAAGGCATTTGATACCTTAGGCAGAGAATTACTTTTAGCCAAACTGAATTATTATGGTTATTCTGCAGGATTGTTAAATCTATTGAAGAGTTACCTATCGCATAGATGCCAATATGTCACTATAGACAATAATAAATCTAGCTCAAGAATGATTGACAAAGGTGTGCCACAGGGCTCAATTATTGGACCTCTTCTTTATCTTATATATACAATGGATCTTAACAATATTGCTGTGAACTGTACAATAGATCAATTTTGCTGATGATACTCAAATTCACAAGTTAATGAACTGGGTAATGCTCGCTTAGAGATAAATCAAACTCTGTTTAATATATTCGAGTATTCAGTTAAACATGGGCTAAAAATAAATCCGGAAAAAACTCAAGCAATATGCTTTGGTAATGTTACCAAAGTTATTGATAATGTGGTAGTTAAGCCATGTGACTTAGTCAAAAGTTTGGGAATTTATATCGACACTAAATTGAGATTTAAGAAATAAGTTAGATACATTGTCCAAAAATGTTATTGCTTTTTAAAAAATCTATATCGAAGCAGATCTTTCTTGAATGCATCTCTAAAAATACAACTTTGTGAGACGTTAATATTAAGTCATACCAATTATGCCGATTTTGTTTATGGGCCATGTTTAGATGTAGACTCGTCGGCGAGGCTACAGAGAATTCAAAACTCGTGCGTTAGGCTCATTTTTACATTAACATCTAGAGATCATGTTTCAAACAAATTGAAAGAATTGGGGCGGCTTAATATGTTTAATAGACGAAAACTTCATATGGCTTCCTCTGTACACAAACTGCTGAGAAATAATAATCCAGCATACCTTAGGAAAAAATTGACATTTAGTTCGAATGTTAATAACCGAAATACTAGAACTACTAGCCTTCTTGTTATACCTAAACATAGAACAACTGTGTACAAGAGATATTTTTCATACAATGCAGTCACTATATATAACTCTCTACCTGATAAATGTAAAAATAAATCTTTAGAAATCTTTAAAAAAATTACTGAAAAAATTTCTGTTTCTGCTTTCCTATGCCACCAACTGTCTACGTAAATTGGCGGCATATGAAAATCTTTTTTATTATTAATATTGGGAAAAAAGTTATTCTTTATAAAAAGTCGAGCATGGTCTAAAACCTAAAATACAACCATCAGATATCACATTTTATCAGTCGTATAAAGAATAAAGTTACTTTACTCTTGTGTAAAACTCATATTTTTTTGAGAAACCTCGTATACCACTGAAAAAATTTGATATTTGATGACTGTATTCTAGGTTTTAGATAATGCGGAACTTTTTATGAAGAATAACTTTTTTTTCCTAAAATTAATAATATAAAAGTTTTCCACATGATTACAACTTAGGGGGACATACTGTATTTTTAATATAATTTCAAAAAAGTTTCACATCACTGTTTTAAATATTTTTTAAATTATATAATATAGAAATTAAATAAAAACAATCTAAAATACAAAAATACAATTATACCAAAAATATTTTACTTCGAAATTTGTTATGTATGTATTTGTAATTTATACAGATTCCTCTAAATACCTCAACTGCTAATTATCTGTTACTATTGGATATTTTTGAGTCACTACAATACTTAAATCATGGAAAAGTTGTTTATCATTTTACCAAAACTATCTAGGTTTAATTATGAATATTAAATAATAAGTCATTTGATTTGTTGGTGTGCGAAAGATGAGAGGTTCAAATGCAGGGTGGAAGACTAATTAAAATATTTGTTTTTTCTTTTTTTATTTCGAGTTTATTTTATTTTATTTTATAAATTATTAAAAGTCATAAATTAATTTTTAAAATTAATACATTTACGTTAGTGATTCGTAGAAAAAATATACTATACAACTCGAGTAAATTATTTGTACCGCATACAGCAATCATATCCACTTTTATTGCACTACTTTCGACAGTGGTCGTTAAAATAATCACATCAAAAAGGGTGTTAAAATGCACTTTTAACTTTTGACCTAAAGCGTTTTATGATTTAATTAAAGAAGTTTTAATTAAATGATTACTAGAAAATAAAGAAAGGTATAAAGTATATAAAAATTTTAATGTAAAGCTATTACCTACATTTATTATTTCAGGAAAAAATTTAGATTAGTTCAGAGGTCAATAATTAGGGATTAAGCCACCCGTTCAGTATGCCAAATGTATCTTTTACAAACATTTTTGGATTCAATAAAGATGTAGTCAGAATTCAGTTTTATGAGTTGATTTTAGTATTAAAACTATATATAATAGCCAAACGCCGAACCCTAATCAAAAGTATAAACAAAAATTTGACAATATAAATTAATTTGTTATTATTATGAACTTCAAGTCAACCGTTCACCTAACATTAGACTATATTGGATACATTTTGAAATAAATTAATAAAAAAATATCTTACTTTTGAGTCTTTTTGAAAAAGTTGTTTATTTTAATGACTTCTATACACGATTAAAAAAGTAACAACCCTGTAAACAGATTTTTCAAAATTCTGATAATTCTGGCAGAGCTGTCGATAAGCGATTAGATAAAAAAAAGATGAACGAAATTCTTTGCTTTCAGAAATGAATATTGTTATTAAAAAAGCCTGAGTTCAATAATTATTTTATTTTAGAGAAATGTATATATTCACAAACAAACTTATATGGATCACTCTGTATTTCCGAATATACTTTCTGTAAACTAAAATAAGGCTTTATGATCCAAATAAACATAATAATCAAGAAGAAACGACTGCTGCTGTTTATTATATTGTGAATTTTGTATTCAGTAGCAAAATCATGATTCTCAGGAAAAATATTATTTAGGTCCAAAAAAACAAACAAAAATGTCTTAGGTTGGACTATCAAAAACAAGGAATGCCCCAAAGAGACGTAGCAGAGGTAGTAGGAGTTACCCAGGGTGTTGTATCGAAAATATATACAAGGTATTTGGAACTAGGAACTCTCAAGAACAGGTCCAGACAAAGCCATCAAAGAATCACAATTGAACAACAAGACCACTTGGTGTGTCAAATTGCTAGAAGAAATTACAGTGTTTTTCATCCAGAGCTGCAACAACAACTTCTGAAAGCTACAGGTATGACCGTTTCAGTTGAATCCATAAGAAAAAGACTTAGCGCTCCAGGGTTGTACAAAAGGAGAACTGGCCTAAGATCAGATCACCATGGAATTCTTAGAGCTCCAGGCAGACGAACGAGACTACAGGCTGCCAGATCTGTCCCAACATATCAAGGAGGAATTGTTACCACTCGTCGAAACAATGCAGGAAATGTTAAACAGCTTATTGATGTAGAATTAGCAGAATGGAAAAACATACCCCCAAGACAATGTTGGCAATTTAATAAGAAGCATTCCAAGGCGAATAGAAGCTTGCATAAAGGCTAGATGGATGATAAAAATCAACAATTTTCTTTCTGTTTTTGCTTTTTGTTAAATCAAAATTTAAATCTCATTTCATTTCAGGAACCAAAAAAATACCGATGTGGTTATTTTGTCAACTAAATAATTTTTTTATTGCTATGTGGGTTATTTTTCATTAAAAGTCTTTGAGTTTTATTTATAAATCTAAAATGTTCATATGTGTGGAATGTATACAAAAATAACTTAAATCGTATATATTGACCGATTTCTTCGGTTCTATAATTAACATATTATTTTATTATTAAAGTGTAGGTTCATATAAATTTAGGTCCATATAAATTGAAAGAACTCTTGGGTGAGTTATTTTGACTGGAATAATATTCCCACGACCTATTTGATTAATCTATCAATGTTAAAATTCGATCCAACTATAATATGTAGAGTAGGGAAGTAATATATAGAAAATAGTATATTATGCAACGATCATGTAATGATGGTTATTAATACACGAGCATTAACCGGGATACGAAACGAGCCAAAGGCGAGTTTCGTATGGTCTATGCGAGTGTTTTAATAACCATTACATGAGAGTTGCATACGCTATTTTTTCTACACCCGATAAATAATCAAGACCTATAAATATTATATTTATATTGGTATTGAACACAATAACTGTAATTACTCGTATTTCTATAAAAAATTCTACAAAATTGTAATTAATGGTATTACTTCGGGTATTGGTATTTCCCTAGATTTTTGCTGCAAAATATTTTGTACTGTATTTTCTGCTTTCTCCGATATGTGTGGAAGAGTCTTCTATATCGCTGATATGAGACATTTTAATATTATAATTATCGAAGTTTAGCTATCTACGAAAATTTAATACGTTTTGACAACTAAAACAATTACATAGAAACCTAGGACAAACGTCAAACAGCATGCTTGATTGAAAAATAGTAGGTTTCTATTGATTAAAAATCTGTATCGTAATGAAAAATCTGTATCATAATGGGTATCATTATGAAACGGATTATGGGCATATAAGTGCATTATTATAATACGGGTGTAGAAAAAAATAATAGAGATATAGAAAATATATCATTTTGTAACTAAAAAATTTTAAAGGACCAGCTTGGTTTCGCATTTTATATAGACAATAAACTACACGTCTACAATTATTAATCCGATAATTAACCAAATAATATCGAATAAAAAAAAAATCAACTAACTTTTTTAGTTATGAGCAGTAATTTTTTTAGGTGCTATGGCGGACTTACGTTCTTTAAACGGCAGTAACTTCTATCGCAGACATACGATCCTCATAAATTGACACATTTTAACAACTTATAACTCGAAAACGGAAAAAGGTATCGAGATGCAGTTTTCACTAGACCTTTTACATTTACTTCAAGTTTTTCTTGACATTGTTGTCACTTGTAATTTTTTTCTGGAAAGTGCCGGAAAAAAAAACGAACTTTTTTGAATCAAAATTGTGAGCTTACTTTAAATAGAACACCCTATAATTTTTAACATCCTCGGAAAGACCATTTCTTTCCCTTTCCAAAAATGTATTCATTGTAAGCATTTATTCAATTTTTTTGGGAAAAATTTATTTTTTTATGAAACCATGTCGATAACTTCTAAACGTAAAGTATCACAATTTAAAAGCCTTTAACTCGATAATGTGACAATTTATTGATACGAGTTTTTGACTAAAATTCTGGGAAATGTTTAGTTTTTTTATAAAATGGTTGTAAAGTCTCAAATGTCTAAAATTTTCGTAAAAGATTACTTTTACCAATTCAGATTAAGGGCTTATGATAAATAAAATTCTTCGTATTTGTAACGTTTATTTGCAAGCCTTTATCCATAAATCATCATTTAAAAGAATGTCTTCAGCGTTTTCAATATGTACCTATATCTGTTTTTTTTTGTCTATTTAATATTCCTTTTTTTTGTAAATTAACTTACTCAGCTTTGGATAGAATATGAATGAGTCAATAAATGATACTACTAATTTATCAAGGGTGCTATGTAAAACAAATCGAGTTGACAGAAGTCTATATTTGTATTAATTAGTGCAAGAGAAAGCAGGTATTAAAAAATGTTTACCAAAAGTGAAAAAGCCCGGTGCGTTTTACTTTATATTGAAAGTAGATCAATTACACATACACAAAGAAGATTTAGAAATATGTTTGAAAAAAATTCGCCAACCAAAAATTCTATTTTAAACTGGGTAAGTCAGTTTAAAGAAACGGGAACATTAGATAGAAAAAAAAAGACAAATTGAAAACGCTCAAGATATTATTTTAAATGATGTTATACAGATAAGGGAAATTTTAGCAAGAAACAATAATAAAATATCTATTAGAAAAATTGCCCAATCCATACATATGTCAAAGAGTAAGGTGCATAAAGTAATCAAGTTTAAAGCATATAAGGTTCAGACTTTTCATAAAATTGAAAATCATGCATTTGAAAAGAGAGTTTTTATGTGTGAGACGTTATTAGATTTATTTAGACATCAACCAAATGTAAATCTAATAATGTCAGATGAAGCAACGTTTCATTTAAGTGGACGCGTAAACAAACACAATTGTAGGATTTGGGGTGACGAAAATCCTAGAGCTTTCAACGAGTTTGAAAGAGATGCTCCCAAGGTAAATGTATGGTGTGGTGTGTCCAAAACCAAAATTTGTGGACCATTTTTCTTTCAAGAGGAAACAGTATATGGAAACAATTACACGGATATGCTATAACTATTCTTTTATCCTCAACTAGAACAAGAAGAAATACTAAATACTGTATATTTCCAGTAAGATGGTGCTCCACCGCATTACTCTCTTGTAGCCAGGAATTCTTTGAACTCAACCTTTGGAGATAAATGGATAGGTCGGGTGGGCCCATCGAATGGGCTCCATATTCTCCGGATTTAACTATACCAGATTTTTTATATGGGGGTATGTTAAGGAAAGATGCTACGATCCAACACCTACAAACTTAACTGAACTGAGGAATAATATAATTCATGTGTTTAATACAATTACCCCAGAAATGCTGCAAAATGCATTTACAAATTTTTTAATGCGTCTGCATACATGTAGTGAACAAAATGGAGGCCATATTTAACAATTAATTTATTAATGTTTTTGTACATATTTTTTGTATTCAATAAAAATTCAGATAGGTACCAACATGGTGGGACACCACTTACGCCACAAAAATCCGTGTGGTATGAGGTGCTCTCCTCTGTCTTTATGAGTAAAATATCATTACTTGATATTATTCTGAAATTTATACCTAAGAGACAAGGCAATGAAAAACAGTATCTTATCAATGATCGTTCGATGTAAAACGTCAATTTATATTTCGATATGTGCCACCAAAATGTAACAGACACCGTTAACATTGATTTAATTACCTAAAATTAAAACCTATTAAAGCAATAAAAAAATTATAAAAAATTGACTTTTTTAAAAGGCGAAGAAATAATTTATCTAATGACTATGAGAGATGTTTCATTCACCATGAGACCTTAATCCGAATTTAATTTTTTTTTTTACGAAAACTTTACAAGTTTAAGATTTGGCGACTATGTCAGAAAAAAATTTAAACATTTCCAAGAATTTTGGTGAAAACCTTTTATCAATACATTGCCTTATTCCCAAATTATAAGTTAATTAATTGTGATACTTTACGTTTGGAAGTTATTGACATTGTTGCATAAAAAAGTGAATGTTTCCCTAAAAAATAAAGTAAATGCTTACAATGTATACATTTTTGGAAAGGGGAAGAAATGGTCTTTCCGAAGATGTTAAAAACTATAGAGTGTTCTATTTAAAATAAGCTTACAATTTTGGTTCAAAAAAGTTCGGTTTTTTTTTTCGGCACTTTCCAGAAAAAAATTACATGTGGCAACAACGTCAAGAAAAACGTGAAGTAAATGTAGAAGGTCTAGTGAAAACTGCATCTCGATATCTTTTTTAATTCTCGAGTTATAAGTTGTTAAAATGTGTCAATTTATAGATGGACATAATTATTAGTCAAATGACATTGACTTCAAAACTATCAAAATATAGTGTAATGGGGTGTGTCTCGTCTTCAACACCGTGCGTTGTTCGTTCATCGTCATCTCAAATGTTTACAGGAAGCATAGAAACGTATGATTCCTAACCAAACTGTTTGATGACGGTGAATACAACCATTTATTACGGGTAGCCTGTCCTGATAAAGGGGTTCAAATTGCCGAACTCCCCTAACCAGGTTGGCTAGTAATCTCAGGGGATGGATTCCTGTAAATAGTCAGAAAGAAGAAAAAAAGAAAACTTGATTGATAGAATGTGAACTGGGCTTTATTATCTTTATTAGGCATTCCAAACTGAATGACTACCAGTGGGTTCTGACGGGTTATGATATGGCAAAATTATGGCAACCCTGTAGGCCTGGTGATTTGACAAGTTCAATGAAATAGATAATTACATAGATTGATCATCCATATTTTTCAAAATAAACATAAACTTATGCCTTGAAGTAAAAATGTAAGCAATTATTTTTTTTTAAATATCTAAAGGCTAAAAATTGGTTTTAAAACACATTTTTGCTAAACCGATTCAAATTAATAAATATTTGCCAGGCAATATGGCCGCTCGTAAACGACCAGCTTTGAGCAATCTATATAACTATATATGTATCATTGACCCTGTTAATGACAACATGACAACAGGGTTGCCATATCTAAACTGTCATTACCCACTGGTAGCCATTTGGACAGGTCGTTGGAATACCTAATTATAACTTCGATCCTTGTTGTCAAGAATTATAAAATATAACCAACAAATTTACAAGAAATGTCGACTATTAAGAAAAAAAAAATATTATGTACAAGGCGTGTTTTCGCAACTATTCTTACTTATAAATTAAATGCCCTTATAATATATAACCCTCCAAGTGAGTGGTTAAAATGCGATTCACGTAGAGTACTCTTCGTTCACAAAAAGGAAAAACCCCGGTAGGTGGATATTACAATTTATATATACATACAAAAAAAATTGAGTCTATTTAAACAACTATTTAAATATATGTTTGGCGTAGGCTGAATTTTAAACAACCTAATCTCGTTAGTAGATGGGGCCCTCTGAAATATAAGGTTAACAGGAACCGTCTTACTTGTGGCGGTTAAGTGAACTCAACTAAGCACGATGTCCAGTTAGGCAGCTTCCTCTTGGTATCGGTAGGTAGACTGCTATAAAAATGACTTCGTATTCGGTAGGGCTATCTAATTGTCTGCTAGCACGCAAACGGCGAAGTGGGGAACCCTATTCAATATGGAGAGGTGGATAAAACTTGCACACAGCCTTTAGGAGGATTCCACAAATAAAAGCGTTTCCACAGAATTGTAAATTCGAACGAACGAAGGAAGGAACGCACGAATTAAAGAAGCGAACCAAGGAAGTCTGAAAAACATTGAAAATTGTAATAATTATGTATACAGAAGGCTGTTGGGAATATAGGTAAGTGAAATAATAATTCATTTTGAAAAACTCACCCTTGATGGTATGTGACCTCTTAGTTATTAATTTATTCAAGTCACACTATCAGCCCGATACTATATCCACCACTAGGTGTATGAATCACAAAGATTACTAAACAATATATCGGACTGAAAGAATCTGTGGTTTTTGCCCAAGAATAAATCCTAGAAAATTGTAGCTGAAATCTTGGCACATGCCACAATCAGAATCCTAGAAAAAACTGGGCCAGGAAGGAAGTTCTACAAAATGGCCAACAATAGTCAATGTCTTAGCAAGAAGGCCCTGACTACAAAAGGGTAATAGGATAATTTCTGGTAAGACTGTGGTCAATATTTATAAATTTAGAACAATCTGACAACTGAAGGAGTTAAAATGGACATGTAAACAATAAAATGAAAATAAAGCTTTTTAGTAATTAGATGAGCTAGAGTTATTGTTCAAAGTAGCGAAATATATTTACTTACATTATAAATTATTTATTAAAAGTATTAATTATTATTGAATATACTCCAGGTGAGATTATACTTTATTACAAAATATTATTTTATATTTTACTAAAAAATATGTTTGATAAAAACGGATATTTTATGAATTTATTTAATGGATCCATTCTATTGATTTATATACATTATATACCGCACACTCTTAAGTCTAAACTAAAGAGATCAGCATAGATTATAGTAGAATAGGTATATAATAGGGTAGTTTAGTAATTAGAGTAGCTTAGGGTAAGTTAGAATCAAATAAAAGTAGAATAGTGCATATAGTTAAGCGTAGAATAATTTAGGGTAGCGTAGAATAGATTAGAAGTAGAATAGTGTAAATAGTTAAGTGTAGAAAAGTAATAGTATAGATTAGACTAATTTAGGATAGGGTAGGATATAAAATAGAATAAGTTAGAATAATAAAGATTAGCATAGAATAACCTAGTTTAGATTAGTGTAAGTTTAGAATAATTTACAATAGGGTAGGCTAGGAAGTAGGATAGGTTAGAATAGTTTAGACTAGTCTAGGTTTAGGTAGAATAAAACCTGTTTACACTATATGAAGGGTTGTACATTCTATATGTTAATTTAATTTCTTTTTCTATAAAACTTGTTGTAATTTATAAGATAAAATAAATCGAACAAGTGAATTAATTTTTAATAGTGACGTTCTATTAATAATCTGCCATTTCCACCCTATTGTACGCATTTCTGATTCTGTTTAATCTCGATCGTCTATCGGTATATCTAAACAATAGCAATCTATTTATGTAATCGTAGAAGGGAATTTCAATAATAAAGGAAAATTATACGCCACACTTTCTGAGAAAAGCAGAGAACTAAATTAATAACAACTTCTAATGACTTGTTACAAACTTACCGTTCAATTAATTAATAATTTAGTCGAAGAGGTATAAAGTTCTTAAAATCAATAAATGTCCTATAACTGCTTTTACGAATTTATAATTGTTTTGCCAACAAGTTAAATTTTTATGTTTTATTCATGAAATATTGAATTTATTATCCACTCGAATTTTCTCCCGCAGCTTTGTTGTTTTTTCCTTTTCCGGGGTCGGCAGTGCTTGTCGAAGCACGAATCTTAAAGTGTAACGACCCCGAAAATTTACGCGACGTATCTTTAGTACAAATGGTTGCTCTGAAAGAAATGAGAAAGGTATTTCGAAATGTACAAGGATGACATGATTCATTAATCTTCCATTTTAAATTCGGAATTTTTCCTCTGATATTTGTTTAAAAAGTTACGATCCTCACCAATGAATACAGAGAATAAGTTAATCGATCCTAAAATACAGCGGAAATGATCAATCACTCAGTCACCGATGTAGAGATCAACAAGTGATTAAGGTTGGAAATGAAGCAAAAACCCTGATACAGTTGGATCTTAAAATATAATGTCTGAATTATTAGACTTTTAGCGCAACTTGACAACAGTCCCCATTTGTTTTAAAGAAATTGTTACGATTTAATTTCGCGCTAAATATTTAAGCCACTGATTTTGATATTTGCCACACTATGTTTATTTCTTAGTTAATGGGATTTTATTTATTTAATAGTAATTGTATGACTGAAATCAAATGAAGAAACCTATTGATATTCTGTTTTTTTTACTCTGTGCAGATAGCACATGACGTCACACGCCATGGTACCAATACTGTTTAAGGTTTACTTAATTGTGCGATAGGGGATTATCTACAACACTAGAGATAATCTTATTGGTTTGATTTCTATCCTAGGGACATTAATATTGTTTACTATAAGTATATATTTTTTTCTAGCTCTATAATGACATATACTTTTCTTTAGTTACTTTAAAAGAGGTTGATTTCTGTAATTATGTTTGTATTAAAGTCTGGGGGATCTTTGTTATACTTATTAGATGGTATAGGGTTTCCGTTGTCTCATTTTGTTTCTAATTTTTGATCGATTTTTATTGTAAACAATGAAACATAGTAAACTGGCATTCAAATATATATAAAAAATTTAATTTAATACTTTTAATCTGGTACTAAACGGACAACGCATTTCTCCACTCAGAGCGAAACCGGGGCCAGGGGCTGCTCATCAGATATTCGATACTTTTGGTGTTACTTGTAGATCTTCGTATTATATTTAGTATTTTAAGTTAGTAGCAAAAATTGGAGTCAAACGTGCACTGCGTTCTGCGGCAAATCCCACGATAACAACATTAAATTTCATTTTACTAAATATTAAATTATTATATAGGTACCTGTCTGATTGATGTGTATTACTTAAAAACGAATTTTAACTACCTTTCCAGCAGAAATGATCGCTTTAGAATTTAGACGGAAACAGTTAATACATCTTCCTCTTGCTAACAAAACTATATAGATCTTTTCGGAGAGCCATAAAACCCAAATCTGAGCTCCAACCGGGTTGATTTAAAGCTGGTTTGGAACTGTATAAATAATCTCAAGTGGTGGCTAGTGACCAAAATATTGGGATTCACAATGACAAAATATAGATATCAGTATAGATGTAGGTACAAAAATCTGATGTGTCCAACACATGACTTTCCTATCTAGTTATTACAGGCTTTTTCCGGTTATTTTGTATAACCTATTGCAGCACCTCCATAAATGTTTAGAGGATAAAATAAATATATACATTTTCCACATACATCTACCTCGAAACATTTTTCTATAGATGTTCATTGAAAATGAAAATACTGAAAAATTTAAATTTAGCACTTTTCCTACAATTTTTCCATTACGGTCCATTTTAGAAAAATCATGTATTAACAAAAATTATAGAGATCGATATCGCAAACAACTTTTATTTCAACAATTTTCATAAAAATCGGAATTTTGCACATTTTGTCAAATTTCTCGAATACGGACCATTTCAGGAAATTTTGACACAAAGCAAAAATTATAGATAATAATATTAGAAATAACTTTTATTTAAACAATTTTTTTCTCCAAATATAACAGATATATTCCATAAAATATAAAAACGGCCCCCTATAAAGTACCCCCCCAGATGTTCCGACTTTGTCCAAAATCTAAGCATTTCACGTCAGGCCAAAATAAAACTTAAGTTTAAAATTTAATGTTTTTTCTTTATCCGTTTTTGAGTTTTCTTCAAATTTCAAAATTTACACATTTTCTCAAATATCTCGAATACGGTATATTTTAGAGAAATTATGTATAGAATAAAAATTATAGAGAATTATATTATAAACAACTTTTGTTTGAACAATTTTTATAAAAAAATATTTTTTTACATTTTGTCAAATTTCTCGAATACGGACTATTTTAGGAAAATTTTGTATAAAATAAAAATTTTAGATAATAATATAAGAAGTAACTTTTATTTGAAGAATTTTCTTCCCCAAACGTAAATAACAGATATATTCCATAAAATATAAAAATGACCACTTATAAAGTACCCCCCAGATATTCCGACACTGCCCAAAATCTAATCAGCACATTGGACGCTGGAACAAAGCTTAAGTTTGAAATTTGGTGTTTTTCTGTGTATCGGTTCATGAATTATGCGACACACAGACACACACACAGACACACACACACACACACAGACACACACACACACACAGACCATCACGAAAATAGTCAAAACGGATTCAGGGGACCTCAAAACGTAAAAATCCGTCGAAAACTCGAGGTCGAAAAAAATCATGATTTCTATACTTTCCTTATATCTGTATACAGATAGGAAAGTAAAAATTACCGCAAGCAATTAGTATGGGTTCCAAGAAATTCTATTTTGATAAGCAACGAATAATGAACGTCAGGAATGAGGAAACTGAAATTAATAACTTGGCTTAGGTACATGAAACATCATCCGCAACGGTGAAGGATTAATTGTAATTAGGTCCTGGAAAACCAAGATTATGATGATGTATTTTTTAAATAACTAGATGTGGGCTGAGTTCTAATAATGTTTTGAAGAAGTAATTAAAATATGGGTGCTTTAAAACAACTAGCAATAACGCAAATATACAGGGATGCTGTTTGATTGTGATAGGTATTCAAACATCGATGAGAGTTAAGCTGCGTGAGCTTTGTCATCGTTTAGGATTCCGATGTAATGTATTAGTTAAGGCATCCAAATGATGACACACTTCATAGAGTTATAGCGCAGATATGCTTTAACCACAGAGGAGAGGAGGCAGGCTGGAACTCACGGTTAGGGAAGCTTGGATTCCTCAAGGTGGAAAGCAGAGTAAAACAAACATTGAAGATTGATGAATAAAATAATTATAATAATACCTATTGTTGTTGACACAGTGAAATCAGTGTTAGTAAATACCAACGAATTAATTTTTTACACGAGAGAGCTATATAGAGTCATTTTATTATGTTTTTATTCGCCGAATCATTAGAGCTTACTTATTGTATTTTTATAGGTTGGAACCGTTATTTCGACACAATCACCTCTTACTCAAATGTCATTTATCGTTTATGCCTTGTGTCAAAAGTTTCCATTTTTCATTTGATTTAAATATGTCAAATATCAAATATTTTAGAGAGATGTACGTATAGAACGGTATAACTTTTTTTAGGCACTGAAAGTTTTTTGCCTATATATGTACTGAGATCTATATTCTGTCATTGTGAACTCCCAATATTGTGTTCACAAGCCGCCACTGCGCCTCGGTGCACAGAACAAAGTTACTTTTATCTGAGTTCCCGGAATATATCTGCGTGGAGAGCAATAAAAAAGCCGACGCTGTCGCTATAAGAGGAACCGAATCAAAGTTCAGAGGTCCAAATACATTCCTTGGCATTCCTAAGAATACAGCCAATGGAATGATCACTGGACAGAAAATATAAGACTCATTTACTGGGGAGATTCACAGGGCGTCTGTACATAACCCTTCCTTGAACGTTTCTGCTCAGATCGGTAAATGTAGTAGAAGCGATACATATGGATATTGTCGTCTAATAAGAAGTGTGTCTGCAACAAACATTGAAAATTTGATTCTGCGGTGCGGTAGACGAATCTGTAGAGCACATTATATGCACCTGCTCCGCCTTGGAATGAACTGGTTTTCAGATATCTGGCTTTACCCGACTGAAACCTACCGGTTCTAAATAAGTTCTCCCTAACTCAACAATAGCCTTCATCAAAAGGTGTAGTTTGTATAGTGAACTATTTAGGCATACGCCACAATAAATCCGGTCGAAATATAAGGCGATGTGATCGTCCCACTAATTTTCAACCTAACCTACACTTCTGCGTCTATTGATAAACGAGAATGACATTAGAAGTTTTTACACTCGTATATAAGTAATACAGCTCTACAAATACCGTAGGTTCGTGATTATAGTCTAGATAAGAAAAGAGTGCACTAATTTAATTTGCAGAACGTAAAGGTTCAAGAGGTAGACATTTTATTTTTACCTTATCCTTCACTGCTTATTTGTAGTTAAAATGAAAATTTTAATACGTCTGATTGGCCTAATAAAAGTTTTCCTTTAGATTTAATCATGTTTCCATGATTTTTACGATAATAAATATTTTCTTTTGACAGAAAAGTCAGACATTATTTATTCATAGCCTTATCGTATGTATTTTAATCGATACTGAATTTTGTATTAGTATATATTATAATTTTACAGTAATATAAAAATGGCGAGTTCATTAGAAAATATTGCAGGCACAGTACGCGTAAACGACCTAGTGAACATAATGCTTTATCTTTAGAAGAAAAAAATATCGTACTTAATGTATTTAATAATCTTCGAAAATACTTTGTTTCACTTTCATTGGATGAAATAGCCACATTATTAAAAAAATACAGTTATGGAGACGTCTCACATCCGAAAAAGCCCCCAGGAAGAAACAATAAGACCTTTATTAAAACTTGAGTAAATAATGTAATACACTCTTTTTTTTTTTTCGAAATGAAATTCCTACACTTAAAAAATTTCACTCAGAAATAGAAAATAGCCCCACTCTTTCAAATATACCATATTTTCATCTGCAAAAAATATCACATGAATTAAATTTTCGTTACAAAAAACGTGACAGAAACAGCTTTCTAATAGAGAAAGACGAATTCATTGCGTGGAGACATGATTATTATTTAAAGAAAATAGCGGATGCAAGAAATCAGCATAAACAGGTATTTTATTTAGATGAAACATGGGTTAAAGCTGGACATACAATAACAAAAATTTGGCAAGATACCTCTATCAAAACAAAACCTTTACAGAAGGAGTCTCTGATGGAATAAAAAATCCAACATGAAAAGGAAATCGTTTAATAATAACCCACACTGGAAGCACCGATGGATTTTTGGCAGATGGTTTATTAATGGTCGAATCAAGGAAAACAAAAGACTACCATGAAGAATGACGTATGATGGATGACGACACTATATTTAAAAATTGGTTTCAGAATCATAAGATAAAAAATTTCAGCCAACTCCGTTATTATTTTGGATAATACATCTTATCACAGTCGATTAAAAGAGTCACTACCTACAACAAAATGAAAAAAAGAAGACATTATTCTAAAAATATTATCAGTCCACCTAAATACTTGAAGTCAGAATTATTCGTAATAGTAAGGCAACATAAAAACTTTAAAACATTTATTATAGACGAAGTTGCCCGAGAAAAAGGAATTGAAATTCTTACCACATAGAGTTAAATCCCATTGAACTGATCTGGTCACAATTAAAAGATTATGTTTCTCGAAACAATACATTTAAAGTACCTGATTTGGGAAATTTGTTTTTGAAGGCAGTTTCAGATGAAAATGGATAACTTTGGAGAAAATGCATTGATCATGTTAAAAAAGTGGAAAATTCATTTTGGAAACTGAATATAACAATGGAAAACTTAATAGAACCTATAATAATAAATCTTAGAAAAGACAATGATAATGATACCAGTAGTTATAGTAAAGACAGTTCTTGAACTTTTATTTTTAATTCGTTGATTTTATTGCTAAGAGAGTAAAAAAAAATTAATTTCATTAACAACATTTAATTCTTCTTGTTATTTATTGGTTAAATTGTATTCGTTCAACATTTTGTCATAAGATCTATTTTTATTTTTTGTAAATAATATAACTTTTCATTCAAAATTTAATCTAAGAGGTGCGTATATATCATTTTATCTGCCATGGCCTTATTTATATTATAGAACCTTATTTTGAAAAATACAATTTATTCAAGAAATCCTTGTACAAAATATATATTTTCAACAATATATCATTATTAAAACTTACCTTATAAAATCAGACGGATTTTACGATATATAAAAATCGGATGACCAAGATAATTAAAAAATGTGATATTTGATATATTCAAATCAAATGAAAAATAGAAACTTTTGACACAAGGCATAAACGACAAATGACATTTGAGTAAGAGGTGATTGTGTCGAAATAACGGTTCCAACCGTTACAACCTATAAAAATACAATAAGTAAGCTCTAATGATTCGGCGAATAAAAACATAATAAAATTACTCTATATAGCTCTCAATATCCTGTAAAAAATTAATTCGTTGGTATTTACTAACACTGATTTCACTGTGTCAACAACAAGAGGTATTATTATAACTATTTTATTCATCAATCTTCAATGTTTGTTTTACTCTGCTTTCCACCTTGAGGAATCCAAGCTTCCCTAACCGTGAGTTCCAGCCTGCCTCCTCTCCTCTGGGGTTAAAGCATAGCTGCGCTATAACTCTATGTAGTGTGTCATCATTTGGATGCCTTAACTAATACATTACATCGTAATCCTAAACGATGACAAAGCTCACGCAGCTTAACTCTCATCGATGTTTGAATACCTATCAAAATCAAACAGCATCCCGGTATATTTGCGTTATTGCTAGTTGTTTTAAAGCACCCATATTTTAATTACTTCTTCAAAACATTATTAGAACTCGGCCCACATCTAGTTATTTAAAAAAATACATCATCATAATCTTGGTTTTCCAGGACCTAATTACAATTAATCCTTTACCGTTGCGGATGATGCAGGCTAGGATAAGTTTTCATGTACCTAAGCCAAGTTATTAATTTCAGTTTCCTCATTCCTGACGTTCATTATTCGTTGCTTATCAAAATAGAATTTCTTGGAACTCATACTAATTGCTTGCGGTTATTTTTATTTTTAATTAATGAAAATGTGATATATGAAGGCGGTTGCTAGATAAAACAGTTTATCTATTTTTTTATTTCTAGTTTCACATGAAAATCCTGAAAAATTGGACTAGGTATATCAAAGTCCCTAAGACTACAAAGACATATTTTTCCTTATACTGTAAAAATTGCAACATATGTATATTAAAGAATATTCGTTCTAAGGACTAATAGGTCTATAGTGGAGGATAAATAACTGAAATTATTTAAGGGTGTAAACAACAGGGTGGAAATTAAGAAAGAAAATAATGAACTCTTCCGAATGTTTAGAGAACATTTTACAAAATTTTCGTTCTATTATCATATCATTAAAACGTAGCTGGCAGGCACTTGATAAAAGCTTGGCATAAACGGCATAAACAGGAGAAATGCTTTCAAGCAGTATATGTAACTAATTGTACACAACAGATCGATTGTACAGAGTGAATTAAGAAGATATAAATACTCCGAGATAAAATAAATTAAAGCGAGTATATAACAATAACAAGGAAGCATATTTGGTTTACTACTTACCTATGATATTATCGTATATAATAGTAGTTTGTGCAACAAGACGAAATTTGAGCACGACGCTGTAGGCGGAGTGATCAATCGTCTGAATGTGATGTGGACAATTTACTCGAGTTGTACAGTATATTTTTTCTACGACCCACTAACGAAAATTTACAAATAAAAAAATATAGGTTACTAAGACAAAATAACTAATTTTAAAAGAATTTATGACTTTTATTAATTTCTAAAATAAAATAAACAAAAAAAAGAAAATTCCATTTCATTTTCCCCCATCCGAGAATTGAACTCAAGTCTTCAATGTGGAAGGCAAGAACGCTAACCACAGGACCACCTATTCTTTTATTTTTGTTGCTTTAATACTCGTAATTAAATTGACTTCATATAGTTTTATTTAAATTAACAAATTATTTATAATTATAGACGAAATAAAAATAGAAATGCAATTATTCATCGATTCTACACAAGAATAACCAATTTTAATGTATATTTAATCTCAATAACTAAAAAATATACTGACAATTAGTTTGACAGTATTGTCACTTACTTAAAATTTAAAAATAATAGCAGTCGGTTAATCAAAATACGAACGGATTGGTGCAGTGTTTTCACTACTTCTAATGGATATGAAATATATTCGTTCAGTTGATGGCAATAGCATACTTTTTCGTTTTGTAATATGTGCGTAGATAAGTTAATATCCATGTGGGTGTAGAAAAACATATAAACAATACTCCTAGAATCACTCGGGCAAATGCCAACTCCGTCTAAAAACCAGCAGGTTTCCAGCAGTCACTGTTTACACAGTATATACGAGCGACGACCAACTCTTATTTCCCGAAAGTTCGTCGGCATAATAGTGTTCAAAGAAGATCAAAGGCCCCAGTCAAAGTGACTTTACTACTTATTTTATGAACGATGACGATATCTCAAAAATAAGTTACCTATGTCAAAATTGCTAGATTTGCTGATAACTCTGTTCTTCTAGCACTAAAAACAAATGCAAACGAAGCCATTGACAGACCTAAAGAGAGGACGGTAAAATTAAAAATTTAAAAAATCTACGTGTAAAGTACTCAAAAATACAAAATAACTAATACCTATCAAACTGAATCCTATAAAAATTCGACCAATTCTCTAGAAATGGGCTTAGATGGAAAGAGTAAATAAAGAAGAGAAAGAAAAATATATAGATGCAAAATATAAAAAAAACATGTAGGTACTTATTTCTTAATTGTCAAAAGATCACTAAGCAACAAATTTGTGCATCTACGAAAAAGTTTTTTTATTTATTTATTTATTTGTAAAGTTTGAGGTACTTACAGGTTAAAACCCAATTATAGTACCCACTAATATAATTTTTAATACTAAATTTACACTAAAATTAAAGTAAATTAATTTTACAATTATTACAAAAAAATAAATCTTATTTCAAAAATATTAATTTCACTTGTTTCTTAAAACTATACAATGATACAAAAAAGATGTCCACATCTAAACAATATTTGTTGAATACAATGCACATTCTGTTAATTGGTGAATTTATGCCTAAATTAGTATTATAATGTGGATTGTAAAGTAATTGTCCGCTCCGAGTATTTTTGGGAGGGACATGAAATTAGATTTAATAGGTGCGGTGAATCAAATCGGTTATTTATAATTTTATATAGGAATGTGAGATCATTTATTATTCTGCGATGTTCCAGTGGAATAATGTGATACAGATTTTTTAGTTCGGTCAAATTCCTATCGACATAAACATTTGTTACTTGAAAATTTAAAAATTTTACGAAGTTGTTTTGAAGCCGTTCAAGTCTAGTTTTATACAAATTATAATTTGGATTCCAAATTATGCTCGCAAAATTAAGCCGACTGTAGATATAAGCAAAGTAGACGGATTTTAAGGCTTCAGTATTTTTAAAATGTCGACATGTTCTCTTAAGGAAGCCTAGCATTCTAGAACACTTGTTTACTAAATAATCTACGTGCAGGTTGAAACTTAGCCTACTGTCAAAAACCACTCCTAAGTCTTCTACAAAATCTGAACGTGTGATAGCTTTATTATCAACATTATAATCGAAAATTATGGTATTCTTATTTTTCGTGAAAGTAATACATTGACACTTAGGAATATTTAACTGAAGTTTATCCTCGGAACAATTAAGAAATTATTAAGTTAATAAGTTCATTTGTAGTACCAGAAACATTTTATATCACATGTCAAAAGTACATGAATTTACGTCCGCCTGAAATGGAACTTCCTTTATTTGTTAATTACAGAAATGGAAAATGCGTGAAATAGGTTGTGGGGATAAACACAATCGGTAGTACGCCACGTACAATTGCTGAATATCTTCAACTGCCGGAACCAAAGCAATATACAGGCCATTATTTTAGGAGATCGTCAGCCACTATATTAGTTGATGCAGGAGGTGATATGCTATCATTAAAGCGACTTGGTGTTCATAGTAGGGACAATTTTTAGAAATGGAAATGTGGTCTGTGCTTTTGCAATGTATACATAACATTTTCTGTTCAGAACATTGGTGATTGTCAGTCTTAACAGCACTACAACGTATGCATAATTCGTCAGTGCCTTTACACTGCTTGGAAATGTAACCGAATGTAAGGCATTTGCAACACTGCGTTATTCTACAAAAAAAAATTAAAAATATTATGATTGAATAAAAATGTCCTTCTTAGAGGGTAAAAAATATTGTGAATCTTCATATTCTGGACTCACATGTAGAAACAACTTTTCAGTTTTATCAAATCTGGAAGCTGATTTTCCAAAACTTCCCAATAATAATTCTGAAAGATTTTTTTCAACTCAACCATCATCTAGTAAACCTCACTTTCAAACACACAGTTTAACACAGCCTGGTAACAGTAAAACCACATTATAACAATAAAAAAAGGAAGCCAACTTCTCCGACTCCTCAATCCCCTACACCAACACCCAGTATTCCTTTTAGATTTGGGCCCTCTCAGCCCTTGCTACCTAATCCATATCCATCAAATTAACACACCTTTGTTCAACAAAAAACTAATCTTATAAACTCACTTTACTGAAATTTTGAAAAATATTAAATCAATAGAAGAAGCTCAATTTATAGATGGTCACACATTTGCTAAAAATATAAATATTGTACTGGATGAAGCCCTTAAAACAATTAGCAATGGATTTAAAAGATAAAATAAAAATTAAGCAAATTAAGCCGACTGTAGATATAAGCAAAGTAGACGGGTTTTAAGGCTTCAGTATTTTTAAAATGTCGACATATTCTCTTAAGGAAGCCTAGCATTCTAGAACACTTGTTTACTAAATAATCTACGTGCAGATTGAAACTTAGCCTACTGTCAAAAACCACTCCTAAATCTGAACGTGTGATAGCTTTATTATCAACATAATAATCGAAAATTATGGTATTCCTATTTTTCGTGAAAGTAATACATTGACACTTAGTAATATTTAACTGAAGTTTATTCTCGGAACAATAACTAGTGAAGTTGTTAACATCCTTTTGTATTTTTATACAATCCCTTACAGATTCCACTCTATTAAATATTTTCAGATCATCTGCATAAATAAGGAAATTTGAAAATTTAAAACATTTTTTTAGGTCGTTTATAAATATTATGAACAACAATGGTCCCAAGTGTGATCCCTGCGGTACCCCAGAAGTAACTGTAAATGTATCGGATTTGAAACCATTAACCTCCACAATTTGGGTTATATTAAATAAATAAGAAGCGAACCAACTCAGCAACGATCCATTTACACCAATTCTAGCTAATTTCGAAATCAAAATATTGTTATTTACTTTGTCAAAAGCTTTGCTAAAATCGGTGTAGATAGCGTCGATTTGAAATCTAGAATCCATACCTTCTGAGATGTATTGTGAATAAATAGCCAAATTAGTTTCTATATTTAAGGTAAAATCCATGCTGTTCATCAATTATTTTATTTTTAAAAATTTTGAATAGACTATCATGTACCAAACTTTCTAATAACTTACTAAAAATGCCAAGTTTACTAATTCCCCGATAATTGTTGGTTTGGTCCTTATCACCATTGTTTTTATGAATAGGAATTAAGAGGGCTGTCTTCCACAGTTTAGGAAAGATTCCAGACTCCAGAGATTTTTAAAAAATTAAATATAAAGGTTTATAAACCGATTGCGAGCATTTTTTAATGAACGATGAAGGATAACCATCAAAACCGGCCCCTTTTTTCTCGTTTAGGGAACTGAGTTTATTAAGTACCATATTATCCGTTAAATAGATGTTATTTACTAACATTTCACTAGAGTCATGAAAACTGGATGTATCTGAAAGTTGACGATAGGGCTCGTAAACAGATCTAAAAAAAGATGAAAATATGTTACAAACATCTTGGGGACTGTGACTGACTTTATCGTTAAATTTTATTTGTAACGGTAAACTATGATCCCGGCGAGAGTTGGAAATATAATTCCAAAATTTTTTAAGTGTCGTCTTTAATTCCTCCTCTATTTCCGATAGGTAATTTTTAAAATCTGTTTTAATTAAGTATTTACTTCGTTTTCTTAATATTTTAAATTCTTCGTAATCTCGTAAGTTTCCAAATGTTTTCCACTTTGAGTGAATACTGTTTTTGTTTTTTATGCATTTTATCGTAGATGTGGAAAAATATCGTCGGAATGATGAAGTTTTTATTTTAACCTTTGGAATGTATTGATTTACCGCCTCTGATAAAACTTCGTAAAATTCTGATACCGAGTCATCGACAATTAAAAAATTTAAAGATTGTTCCCAAGCGTACTCTTGTAAGAAAATATTGAGGTTATCATAATTTGCCGCTTTAAAATTATATGTTTCTGTCTTATTATTATGGAGAAGTTTAAGCTTAGGACAGTCGATATAAAACTCTAAAGGAGGGTGGTGTGAATCAGGATTAACAATTGGAACATCGCTCTGAACTAAATTACTAATTTTTGTACTATTATTACTAAAAATTAAATTCAAAGTTTTATTATTACTATTTAAGAGATAATTGTACTACATAAGTTCACCAATTGACATTATATCTAGAATTTCAGCACTGGCATTATCAATATTTGTTGGAATATAAAAACTGTTACATTTACTAGGATGCCAGTTAACATCTGGCAGATTGAAGTCACCGAAAATGAAGACACTGTCATTTATAATAACGACCAGATTAGATTGTAATTTTGTAATAAAACAATTTCTTGCAAAAATATCGCGCGGTGGCAAATAAACACAACATACATGTAACTTTATGTCATGATCAAATTTAACCGTAATCCATATATCTTCAGAGTCACTCTGTCAATTCGGTTGTTGGGTAACACAAAATTTTTTGTTCACTGCGATAAGAACACCTCCACCATCTTTTTTCGTTGCAGTGCTTTCACGATCTCTTCGAAAAACGTTGTAGATTGAAGTGTCAAGAATCTCGGCGTTGTTCACTCCATTGTTGAGATAAGTTTCAGTTATAAGATACAAATCGGCTCCGTAGTTGAAAGTTTTAAAACCAGTGTGGATTTATTATGTACATCTTTGAGGTTGTCTAATATGGGTATCGTTCAAAGCTTTCAAAATAGAGTACTCCCATCTCTGCAAACATTTTGGTTTAATTTTACGTCGAGACTACCTAAAATATGTATAATAAATTTGGTCGCAAAATTAGATTTAACCATATTTAAGGAAAATTTACGTTATCTCGACGTGGATTCGACATAAGTGGAGAATAAGACGACGTCGAAATTTGGTTTTATTGACTAAAATAGGTAAAATTACGCCTAAATACACATTGTAGTAGCCTTCTACGTTTGGTTAATAATACTTCTTTAGGGAAATTTTACGTCCAGCTTTAGGTAGAAACTACAAAGATTTTCAGATGACGAACGACTTAAAGTGCACTAAAAGATAAATTTTATACTTATTTGGTATTTTCATCTATAGAAGTCGAAATATTGTAGGAATTGACCAACATAACTAAAACATATACTTAACTCACAGCAAAGATTGAAAATAAATAAATGTCGGTAACAAAAATATATATATTATTTAATTTCAAAATTTGAAAAAAAATTTTTTTTAAAAACTAGCCCCTTCAGAGGTTTGGTTACTTAGGGAAATGTTCCTCTTAAGACGGTGATTTCGTTATCAAAATTTTGACATAAATTTCCCCAGGGGCATCTGACCCGTGCTTATACTGCTACACTCTTTATACCTAAATTAGAACCATTTGGTAAATTTAAAGTACATGTATATTTTTCTAGTCAATTTTACGTAATAATTACCTCAATAAGTAGATTTGACTTTTACCAAGTCGAGTTATAGCTAATAATATCGAAAATGTTTGCTGGGATATGACTGAACAGCACAACATCTTCAGACCTCCTAAGTATATGTATTTCAAAATCAATGCATAGTGAAATAGTATAAGTTAGCACAAAAAAGAAGGAAGTAAACTTGGAAAATATGTATAAAAACTTCTTCTTCTGCGGTAACGTGTAGTGCATGAGTTGCTTAGCACTCTAAACGCTAATGGACAAGCCAAATATAATATCATAGTTACTAAATAGCTAGGATGCCTAATTCTGCGAAGTAAACAGCTTTAGCAAAACGGCAGGCAGGCTCAAATCGTACATGAAAATTATTCTGAAAAGCATTTGGAAAAAAATATTCTAAAAACAACGAACATATATTTGGAAAAAAAAATATTCTAAAAACAACGAACATATATTTTCTTATTTCTAGTAAATTCCTTTTTGTGTAAATTTATTTCTAAAGTAACTACTGGTGTAATTAATTATTGGCCAACGCTTGAAAGCCGAGGTCAGTACAGTAAAAACTTGGACAGGCGCAATCATTTACACCAATTTTTTTTTTCTCTTATAAAAGGATGGAAAAGAAAAAACCGACTTGTCGTGGCTAAAGTAAATCGGAAAATAAACGAGTTTTAGAAACTGGAAACTGCGACCGATGCCGTAAAAATCGCAAGTGAGGTACAGCAACTACTTACCTATTAGATAACAAGAGAAAGGAACAGTTGCCTTTTCAATGTGTATGTGAAGTCAACGACGGTATTACCAACTTCTATGTTTCGAATGTTATGGTACGAAAACTACATTAGGGAAATTGTGTTTGTTCCCAGTGGCGCGGTAAATCGACGACAAAAAATATTGATTAAACAAACACGATCATAAAGTCTGTTTTTATTCAACAATTTTACCCTATATTTATTTTAAATAAATTTCGAAATTTATGTTTATCATCTAAATAAAGGTAAGAAAATGTCGGTGTATCAGTATTACTTCGTGGATTTTATTTTAAAAAACCTTGAAAAGGCTTTTTTCTACGCCCATGTCAGTAAATGTTAAAAATCGCACTATCAACATTCCTTGTAAATGACATTTAACAATAAGAAAACTTAAATTTCTTGTTTTAATCAAATTGCAATTAAATTTTTGTCCACGTACGACTTTATTTGGTCTATTTACATAAATTTAGTCATTTAAAAAACTTTTAGCATTAGCGAGATACATTTTGGATTAAAAGAATGATGCCCCTAAATGTCGGCAACATATTATACAAGTTTTCAAAAACAGTCCCGTTTTCTTAGCATGCTATGAAAATAAACGTCATGTCAATTTTTGTAACAAAATATTATTGTATCCGAACATTTTCTCAACTTTACCTACGAATATGTCTGTTAGTAGTGAAAGTGATGAAATTATGAGCACTCCACCGGAGATTTTAAAAAAAGCTCAAGCTACCACACATAATTTATTACCACTAAAATCCAAAGAAAGGTACGAAATTACCTATCGAAAATTTATGGATTGGCGGTACGAGCATAACGTTAAATCCTTTTCGGAGAATGTTTTACTTGCGTATTTTGAAGAAATATCAAAAACTATGAAGCCATCTTCTCTATGGGCCATTTATTCGATGCTGAGAACTACACTAAACATTAATAATAACACTAACATAGTAGATTATCCAAAACTAATCGCCTTACTGAAGCGGAAATCGGATGGATTTAGAAATTAATAAGTTATTAAGTTCATTTTTAGTACCAGAAACGTTTTATATCACATGTCAAAAGTACATGAATTTACGTCCGCCTGAAATGGAACTTCCTTTATTTGTTAATTACAGAAATGGAAAATGCGTGAAATAGGTTGTGGGGATAAACACAATCGGTAGTACGCCACGTAAAATTGCTGAATATCTTCAACTGCCGGAACCAAAACAATATACTGTCCATTGTTTTAGGAGATCGGCAGACACTTTATTAGTTGATGCAGGAGGTAATATGCTATCATCAAAGCGACTTGGTGGCTGGCAATCTTCTACAGTCGAGGAAGGCTATGTGAATCACTCTCTTAAAAATAAAAATGACAACGCATTACGAATATCGGAGGCGATTACCAATTATCAATCTTCGTCTTCTGATGTACCGTGCAGTACTACAATTACAGATAACCGTTCATCACCGTTAAGTAATAAGGCACAATAGACTTACAATAATTGTTCAGTTGTTATTAACAACTATTATAATAAAGTTTAAATAATTGTGATATCCTTTATTTAATAAAAGAAAATAATCCTTTATTTAATAAAAGAAAATAAGTGGGCGTAGAAAAAGTATAGTACGTTACGCACTCATGAAATTAAAGCACTCGCCGCTGCGCGGCTTCGTGCGTAAACTTTTTTACTTCTTGCGTAATGGGTTACACAACTCTTGTTACGTAATATACTATTGACAAAATCGATTCAAAAGGTTGAGTTAAAAATAGGTGACCCATATGGCTCTATTTTGGCTTGCCCCTAAATTATAGTTTACCGTACAAATCACACTAATTGATGGTGGCCATGGTTGAGTTATCTGTGATCGGTTTAAAGTCGGTAGGCTCCAAACGGGTAAAGCCAAAAATCTGGAATATATTTATTTCCTTGTCATAGAATAGGCTCTGCATATTTGTCTTCCACGCTGCAGATATATATTTCTCATTTGGATAAGAAATGACTCAAAATCAGTTCCACATAAATATAATTTATTGTTTATAAGAATACTGGTTTCGGCATTATGCCATCATCAGATTTACAAACGAAAGAAGATCGATATTACAAAATTAAATTTATCATTTGTTTACTTAAGCGACAATGTCCTGTTATCAGTCCCGTAAGAATTAGTAGATTACTCCTGTTCCATGGATCTGAGCAGAGGCGTTTTTAGAAGGGTACTGAGGCAATCAATGTTAACAGTTCCAAATCAGCTTTAATTCAACTCGGTTGAAACTCAGAACCTTAGAGTTCATCCAAAAAGATCTTTATATTTTAGGAAGCTAGAGAAATATTGATCAACTCTCTTGCTCTCCATTCTATAGTGAACATTTCTGTTTGGAGACTCGTGGCAAAAGTACCTAAGCATTCTTGGCTTCTTATTGAATACTCTTACTCCTACTTCTTCTTTAGTTTTCCTTCCTATACAGTGATAGTTTGTCTAGCAATGAGGGACATTCCTCTTGCTCCATTCGTATTTCTATGAAATGAAAGTTGTAGCTAAGAAGTCATGTCAGTTTGAAGTTTTTAATCATTGACAAAAAAAAAATGCTTACCTTCGTCTTCAACAATTTGTTTCTTTAAACTGTTTCTTACTCTCCAGAGATTTCTCAAGTACCAATAAATGCGTTATTTATAAAAAGATCTTGGAATCGATTTATGTAAATGTAACAAACTTTCTATTAAAAGATTAAATTGGTTTCTGGAAAAATATGTCAAATAGAGATTGATGATCTGAAAAAGCCATAGATTCTAGTAAACTTGCTTGAGTGGGTGTATTGATATCTCAAAAGCTCTATCACTTTAAGTATCCATTACTTCTATGAACTAGAGACAGTGTTGATATTAGGGATAGATGTCTCGATGTTTTCTTATAGGTATTTAAATAGTAGAACGAAATTTATTAATATAGAATACATAATTTGTAGTAAAACTTGTACTTTATCTAAACGGTGGATGGGGAAGGGGCAGGTGGAAGGAGTAGAGCATCCAAGTGATGGCACAACCCCATAGGAGGGAAATCAGTTTGGAACCCAAGCCTGATTGGAGAAGCCCATCGGGGCATCTAAAAGTAAATAGAGGGTTGCCTGAAAGATGAAAAAATTTACTTAGAAGAAGCGAATTTAGTAAAATAAAAGTAATCAAAATTTGTTAATCAGATAATCGTATTTTCAATTGTTAACCGATAACACCCTGTGTGGTAATTGATTAAATTATATTTTGTATCCTAGAATAACCTCTCTTCTATAGATAAGTGAGCCAAGTAGAAAGATTTAGCTAAAAATATACTAATAATAAATACAATATGTCTTGCAAGTAAATTCAAAAAAAAAAAAATATTTACGCGAGATAAAGGATGTAACCAAAAAGCCATCGACAGAATTCCTGCAGTCTCTACAATAACAAGTTTATACTAGATTCAATGTTGTTATTGTTCTTCGACTAAAGCAGTGAGGATTTCTTGAATAATTCTCTTTGAAACTTTGAAATTTCCGGCGGTATTTGATGCTGAATGAGAAATATTTGTGAATTTGTAGGTTTTGAAGCTTTCGGCAAACTTCTTAACTATTTATTAGTCTTATTTGTTATTCTGCAGATACTTTATAGTTGTATAGAACTTATAGTGGAGAATTCGGATTTCGAATCTATTATTTTGAATGAAGATGTCATGCTACATACGTAATGTACTTTAAAACAGTTTTATTTCCTTATAATTATTGAGTTATTTATTATTATATTTTTTTTTGTTACAGGTAATTAGTGTAACGTCTACCCACCACCAATGCAAAATTTTAAGGTAATATTTAAGTAAATTAATGTATTCAATAATTTTTATTATATACAGATACATATTACACATACATAGTATTTTTCGAAAATAGCTATAGCATTTTTATACAAATTCCGATGCACGTCATTTATGAAAGAACGATCTTACAGTGTTGTCTAATCGTTAGAATACTCGAGAAATGTAGGAAGTGTTGACATTTTAAAGTTATGTTTTTTGTTGTTGTTAATAGGAATAATTTTAATATTGAATTCTAAACAAAAATGCTGTAATCTTATTACAAATTGTAATGGAAAATTAAGCTGTAGGTAGCATACCTATTGCAGATGAATTAAACTAAAATTTATCCAGAATTACCACAGAAAGTATCTCAAACTAATATCATTTCACCAAGAAAGGTATTTAACAGAACTAACTATATTTGTGTTAGAAACCACAACACTCCATGAAATTAAAAATAACATTGAAAAAATTAAATCTACAAAGACATGTGGAAACGATATCAATGGAGAAACCCACTTAAAGAATTCAAGAATGAAATTGCTGAACTATTTAGAAACAAGAATGAAATTGTTAAAATATTTAGTAAATTTCCCCACTTTCACTGATCTGGGTTTCAATTATTGAAGACAGTCAGAAATGCTCCAATTATAGGCTGATATGTTTGCTTCCCTTCATCTCTGAAGTTATTAAAACATGCAAAAACAATAAAATCATTACTTAAACATCAAGATTTTACATCCTACCAGTTTTAAAAGACAATTGAAAAATATTTTTCTAAATGGGTTCTTTAGCAATGTTCAACTATGATATATTCTTCTTCCTGCTAGAATATCTGCTCTTATATATTCAGTATTTTTTCATAAAATATCCTTATATAGTTGATAATTGGTACTAGTCTTATTCAAATAATTGTAAATATTTAATGGTAGGACTCGCATAGCCAAATCTCCGAGTCTAATAATATTTGTTTTTTATATTTTGGAATAAATTTAATAAAAGAAATCGTGCAACGCATTCTTTTCCTTCTGTTTTTTTATGTAGTCAGTTGGGAACATAGGGGAGGATAGGGCAATGGTGGTCAGCGGACAATGGTGATCAAGCACATAGCTAAAGCATGAACAGTCCTTTAAGCGTGTAAAGTGCATTACGTCTCCCTCCTCAATGCCCCGAGCGACGAGCGCTCTGCGCCGTCATTCCGTACGTGGCGTTCGTACAAGGCTAGTGTTTGTTGTTTTCGCGCCAACTTGATATAATTTTACGTCTCAACAAATTAACAAGGTAAGCTGAGAAATATTCCTTAATCGACGTAAACGCTGTTTTGTTATTTGAGACTGTTCATCATTATTATGTATTAATACTCATTACGAATCAAAATATGTATTTTTTTATTTAATAATTTTTTTTCCTATGAAGTCCGTTGCGGGTATTCGTGGTCAAGTGACCACCATTGCCCGTAATGTCTATATAATTGTCGTATTGTAACTAAATCTAATTCATTTGTTTTTAGATGCCAAAAAATCGACCAAGAAAAACACAGAAGGCTGCATGGTCTTCGGAGACGTTGGACAAGGTTCTAAGGCTTATAGCTAATGGAACATCTATGAGAAAAGCCGCCGAACAAACTGGAATTCCATTTTCCACTCTACAAATTCGACACAAGAAGAAATTGTATGAAAACCCATCTCTTGGGCGCAAAACTGTATTTTCTGCAGACATTGAAAACGAGATAGCTGGTGAAAAAAATGGGTAATATATTTTACAGCTGCACAGCTGTCGAAGTAAGGAAACTGGCTTATGAATATGCAGAATGTTTAAAATTGCCACACAATTTTAATAATAATAGTAAAATGGCGGGGCGAGACTGGCTTGAAGGCTTCTTAAAGAGAAATGGAATATCGGTAAGGAAGCCAGAAGCCACCAGTATAAACAGAATAATGGACTTTAACAAAACATAAGTTTTACTTTTTTACAAGAACTTGGAGAAACTTATGGAGACCTATAAATTTACCCCAAAAATATTTATAATTGTGATGAGACAGGGATCTCAACAGTCCAAGATCCATGAAAAATACTAGCTCCAAAAGGACAAAAATGGGTAGGATCCCTTACTAGTTGGGAGAGAGGAAAAAACATTACCGTTATGTGTACGATGAGCGCTGCTGGGTCATTCATACCCCCAATGTTTATCTTCCCTAGGAAACGACATTCCCCTCTCCTGGAAAAAGATGGCCCTGATGGTGCTATATACCGCTGCTCAGATAATGGCTGGACCAATGAAACCCTTTTTTTGAAATGGCTTCAACATTTGCCAAACCTTCTGCAGAAGAACCAGTCTTGATGATACTAGATAAACACGCCAGCCACATTTCTCATGATATTTACAAGCACTGCAAAGCCCACAACATTCACATGCTATCCTTACCACCACACACGTCTCATAGAATGCAGCCGTTGGACGTGACGTTTTACGGACCACTTAAGGCTGCCTACAAAAAAGAATCTGACTGCTTTATGAAAAGCCACCTTGCAGAACGAATAACTCCGTACGATGTTGCATCATTATTCAACAAAGCATATTCGAACGTTGCTTCTATAAGTAAGGGAGAGTCTGGATTTAGAGTCACCGGTATATTTCCAATGAACTCAAATGTGTTCAGTGATGAAGACTTTTTACCTGCTGAGATACTGCAAGGCGAACCAGTGGTAATTCAAGATAATGAAAGCCCTTTTCCTCTTGAGATAACTGCATCTCTGACATCACAAGAATCACTGGCGGTTGCATCAACATCTGCACAAGAAGCTCAGGTGGTTGCATCAACATCTGCACAAGAAGCTCAGGTGGTTGCATCAACATCTGGGCAAGAAACACCGCCAAAAAAACGACCAAGGGTTGAAAATTTTATAAATTTGCCTACCAAAACATCTGTGAGTACAAGACAAGGCCGAAAAAAGCAACATTCTACCATTCTGAACTTCACGCCAATTAAAGTCAGTCTTATAGAAAAGGAAAACAAAAAGTTGAACAAGATCTTAAAAGAAAAGGGAAAACAAAAGGCATTGGGAAGGCCAAAAAAACCAAAAAGTACAAGGAAAGTCTTAAGAAGGCTAAAAGGAAAGTTCTTCAGGAAGATAATGACTCTTCATTGTCTGACGTAGATATTGAGGACCTTTGCGTAGATGATGATGCTGATAAGGACCCAGAAAATCATTGTCTTATATGCGGAGAATTCGGTCGAAACAACGAGGTATGGTACAGGTGCACTTCCTGTGGGCTTTGGGCTCACTCTGCTTGCACTGGTTGGGATTTCGCTACAGGATACGTATGTGACATGTGTTAGAATATTTGACCATCATAGTCAACATCATGACTGCCATTGCCCTCACGTGCGTACAATGGTAGTCAAAGCAATTATTTTTTATTTTTTAGATGGATACTCTAAAGATGATTGTTTTGATCTTAAATTATAATAGTCCTTTAATGTAGAATTAGTATGTTATGTTCCTAATAAAGCTGTGATTAAAATTTTGAGTTTTATTCCAAAAAGTGCTTAACTGACCGCCATTGCCCTATCCTCCCCTATTACAGCTAACCACAGCTCTTCCGTCATGTGAGTATGGAGTCGTGAGTTCTTAATTCACAGAGTTATTTTTCATTTTTACCTTTCCGACTATAAGTCTGTTTTTTGAGCACCAGCAAAATTTTGATTGGACGAACCAAGAAAAATAATAATGGAAATTTGAGAGCTCTTTTTCAATAAAATAGAACACCCTAATTTGCCTTTAATCATCAATTATTTTATTTTCTTTTCTTAAAATCCTCTTTGATTTTTTATACACAAGAATGAAGTAGAAGTGTTTTTCATTAGCAAAAATTTATGTAATAAAATACAAATCCCAATTCCCAAATACATAATTAACTTTACATATTTACAATTTACAAATATAATTCTAAAATACTCGTCCTAATCTAATATCTATAATGGACCGATAAAAAACGCTTAAAACTACCTACTTAAATTCTATTAAGATTTATGAATTACCAAAATTTTATTAATACTAGAATGAAGATATAGAATGCTTGGCATCAATACACTTCACCCCTATTCCTGAAGATTTCAATTTGATTATTTCTAAGTTAGATTTTTTTTTCAATATTTCAACCCCCCCCCTTATCCCCAATTTTGATTTTTTTTTTCAGAGACAATAGTCTTCCTTCCCGTATAGAGCTTCAGTTTTACTAAAATTTTCATGTTGAAATCGTTTTTTTTTTATTTCAGTCCCCCTTAACCTCCCATTTTGTTTACATATTTTTTTTTAAATCAGCTGTTTTGTCCCCTTATAGGGCTTTATTTTTGCTAAAATTTTAAGTTGATATTATTTTTCGTTTTTAAGCTGATGTATTTTTAATTTCAACCCCCCTTAAATCCCCTATTTTTAGTAGGATTTTTTTTCAAATTTAAAGAGATTTTTCCCCTTATAGAGCTAGATTTTTGCTAAAACTTTCAAGATCATATCGTTTTTTTTTCTGAATTAGGATTTTTCAATATTTGAACCCCCTTATGCCCCCATTTTTACTTAGATTTTTTTTTCAAAATCATTAGGTTTCATTCCCTTGTAAAGCTCGATTTTTAATTAATATTTCATGTTGATTTCGCTTTTCATTTCTGATTTTTAAATTTTAACCCCCCCCTTAAACTCCTCATTTTTAATCAGTGATTTTTCTCTTTAAGAGCATTTTTTTTGCTAAAAATTTAAAGTTATTATCATTTTCCGTTACTGCGTTAGGATTTTTTTCAATACTTCAACCCCCCATTTTTATTTAGATTTTTTTAGAATCAATAGGCTTCATGACAATATAAAGCTTGATTTTTCCTTAAAATTTCAATTTGATATCGTTTTTTTTTATTTACGATTTTTTTTTAATTTCAACCCCTTTAACCCTCCATTTTTAATCAGATTTTTTCAATATCAAAGGGGTTCTTCTTATAGAGCTTGATTTTTTCTAAAAATTTCAAGTTGATATCATTTTTTTTGAGTTTGGATTTAGGGCTTAACCCCCCCATTTTTATTGATTTTTTTTTTTTTTCAAAATCAATGGGTTTCGTTCCCTACAGAGCTCGATTTTTGCTAAAAATTTCAAGTTTTTATAATTGTTTTGTTTTTGATTTAGGATTTTTTTAACTTAATAGACTTTATCTTCTTATATAGCATGATTTTTACTAAAAATGTCATGTTGATATCGCTTTTCATATTTTTGATTTTTAATTTCAATCCCGTTTAACCCCCATTTTTATTCTTTTTTTTTTTTTTCAAAATGAGTAGGCCTTGTCTTCTTATAGAGTTCGATTTTTGCAAAAAATTCAAGTTGATATCATTTTTTGTATTTGAGTATATTTCAACCCCCCTTAACCCCCCACTTTTCAGATTTTTCAAAATCAATAAGCTTTGTCCCCTTATAGGGCTTGATTTTTTCTGAAATTTTCAAAATGATATCTTTTTCCTTTTTTAACTTATCGTGTGGACAAAAAACGTGACATCGGAAGGACAGACGGACAGACGGACAAACGGACAGACGGACAGACGGACAGACGGACAGACGGACAGACGGACAGACGGACAGACGGACAGACGGACAGACGGACAGACGGACAGACGGACAGACGGACAGACGGACAGACGGACAGACGGACAGACGGACAGACGGACAGACGGACAGACGGACAGACGGACAGACGGACAGACGGACAGACGGACAGACGGACAGAGGGGGACAGACGGACAGACGGACAGACGGACAGACGGACAGACGGACAGACGGACAGACGGACAGACGGACAGACGGACAGACGGACAGACGGACAGACGGACAGACGGACAGACGGACAGACGGACAGACGGACAGACGGACAGACGGACAGACGGACAGACGGACAGACGGACAGACGGACAGACGGACAGACGGACAGACGGACAGACGGACAGACGGACAGACGGACAGACGGACAGACGGACAGACGGACAGACGGACAGACGGACAGACGGACAGACGGACAGACGGACAGACGGACAGACGGACAGACGGACAGACGGACAGACGGACAGACGGACAGACGGACAGACGGGCAGACGGACAGACGGACAGACGGACAGACGGACAGACGGACAGACGGACAGACGGACAGACGGACAGACGGACAGACGGACAGACGGACAGACGGACAGACGGACAGACGGACAGACGGACAGACGGACAGACGGACAGACGGACAGACGGACAGACGGACAGACGGACAGACGGACAGACGGACAGACGGACAGACGGACAGACGGACAGACGGACAGACGGACAGACGGACAGACGGACATACGGACAGACGGACAGACGAACAGACGGACAGACGAACAGACGGACAGACGCACAGACGGACGGATAGACGGACGGACGAAGCGAATGCATAATACTCTTCACAGACTAATGTGTGAAGAGTATAATAAGGACCATTCAACGTTTTCTAATTATAGAGAATAATACCTGACGAGTTATTGAAACTCTACTTAAAAATGCATCCAATGCCATCGGTTCACTGGTTTTGCAATTAACCGGCGTTAGTTCACCATTCTCAGTCAACGTGATCGTAACTATAGGTTAGTTATATAAAAGCTACTTATTTAAGTCTTCCAAAATAAGAGAAACATATAGCAGCTTGGCTTCAGCAACTCGGCAACAATGGAGAAATTACCAAAAGAATGAACAAGTCAGCATTTAGTAATTACTTAACTCTAAGAACGAAGTATGATGAGAACAGAAAGTAGAACGAAGAACGCTGGAAATAGAAAAAATTGTAAATGTCGGCTCAATTACCAGATTTGTAGTTGGTCTTACCCCTTTACAAGGAGGTTCTTAATGGAGTCAGATAACCGCAATTTACTCTTCGCCTCCAAATGATATGTTTAAAGTGGTTTAAATCCAAAATTGCAAAAATTTTGCCTGTTCGGGTGATGGTTGATTTTATTAAATTTAACCTATCAGAAAATAAACTTTTTGCTTTTGATTATCGAGGGTTCATTTATTTTATTTGTACTCCAATTTTCTAATAGTCATTTTTTCCTTTACGGTGGAAATCTGTAAGCTCAATTACCGTCTATTTTTGATATCACTGATTCACCTCCTTGTCTCTAATATTCATAGCCCTGAATTACTAAAGAAATAAAACAAAAACGTATATTGAATAAATTATGACTCAAGTTATAAAAAATTATTCATACCATGCATGTATTTATTATTAGTTTTATTTTATAGTACCGCACATAATAAAGTTTGAGGTTGAATTAACGCAAAATAGAACTTAAACCGACGATACCTTCTACTTAGTTTTTCAACTACTTAAATACGACTTAAATAGAATAAAATGAGATCCAGTTTGCAAGAAATCAAAAATGTTATATCTGTCATCATATTAATTATAACTGCGCCAAGTAAATGTAACGCTCAAAAGATATTTAAAAATATAAATCACTATCATTATTACTCATTACTAAGCCTTTTACACTATTAAAAGTACAACAACACCATAAACAACTTATTGTTTGGTTCATAAATAGGTAATTCATTTATCTTTTATTGCTACACCGAGATTAAAATACACTACCAATAACAAAGGTGTTAGTTACTTCCTGAGGTGTGAACGTTCAATTCTGCCTAAAGTGTTATCTGAAATTACGATCGTCATCTTGAATTTCCGGTTAAACAACCAAACCATAACCAATAACAAACAACAAATAATAATTTACCCTGTTCCTTAGACAAACACGCTGTTCAGAAAGCTAGTCAACTACGCGATTATCACATGCAGTCAGTCAAGCACGTACACAAACTTATTACTTGTAGATATTGGACGATCGAATTTAAATTTTTATACTACGAAGCCAGAGGTGTACTCAGAAAAGGGTCTATGTGGAAATATTTTATTACATATCTAATGGCTCACGAGGTTTTTTTGTTTTCGTTAAAATTATCTTTAGACAAGGAAAGAGAGAGGACGCGTAACAAGTATATCAAGCACTCGTAGTATTCTGTGCCGATTATCGGTTGGCCGCCATTACTTTGGTGCTTAGTATTTCGGCGATACTAGAGCTTTTTTGTACTCGTGTTTTTTGAATTAAAAGACATTTGATAATTAATTTGTTACAAAGGTTTATTGTGTTGCATATTAGTGTAAAAGTCGTAGCGACAAGAAATAACCAGAAATTACGTTTTACAGCTGAATAATAAACCTCAATCATTTGTACTTTATATATTCTTATAATTTACCTATTATTTGGTTATTATACAGCTTGGTATTTATATATTGTACACGTCTCACTCCAGAGTGATGAATGTTACCCGCCAAGTATGTTTATTTTGTGGTTTTCATTAATTTTTAAGCAAATAATATTAAAACTGCAAAAAAAATTTCCAGTGGCGTGTCGTACAATTCTAAATATTGACTTTTATTATTATTGACTGATGAATCTACTTTCCAAATTAACGGATATGTGAACAGACATAATTTTCATTATTATAGCACCGAAAATAAAGATGAATTTCGAACTGCAGATCGACAAAACCGATGGTCGTTAAACGTTTATGGTGGATAGATAGGAAGACAGTTGGTGAGGCCCTACTTTTTTGATGGCTATTTAAATGAAAGAATTTTTATTTTTACATTTTCGAAGAAAGATTTGTGGAACCTTCTTTTGGATATTAGACGAAAAATGTGGCTGCAGCTAGATGTTGCTACCGTCGATTTTTCGGATTGTGTCAGGACATATTTAAACGAAAAATTTCCTGAAAAATAGATAGGTAGAAAAGGCCCTAATAATTGCTCCCTAGATCACTCGACTAACTACTCTATATTTTCCTTTTGAGGATATGTTAAAAACGTAGTTTTTCAAACTCAGTCGACCACCGCCGAATATATAAAAACATGCATTCGAGATGCGTTTGCTATTATTAAATTAGAGATTTTATGAAATGTAAAACATAATTTTAAAAAGCGAATCAGAATATGCATTGACAATATTTGACATCTTTTGAACATTAATTGTAATTTTTAAATATGCTGACAAATTTTGGAATAAATATGTTTATTTAATCGCTTTGTTAAAATAAAACTATTAGTCGTTATTTGAAATTTATTGATTCATTGAAACTATTGATAATAGTTTTAAAAATAGTAGATATGGGTATAGGGAACCTTATAAAACTTTTACCGTAAATAAAATTTCCTTCATATTGGTACCATAAAATACAGGGTGTTCCATTTAAATTAACGCAGTATTTAAATAAAACATTTTACTGTAATTAAACTTCAAATTGCAAATAATCCTTACATTTTTCGAATATTTTAATGATTCTGGTAAAAGTTAGATTTTGTAAAGCATTGCACTACAGCACTACATTTTTAAAAAATGTCAAACAAATCAGTAATTTTTAAATATAGGAATAGGAGATCTTTATTAAAAAAATATTTTAAGGGTATAACTTAAAATTAAAAGAAAATATAGGGTGTCCCATTTAAAAAAATATAACTTTATATTGGTTTTCTGGTTTGAGATACCTTGTGTAAATGAAACTAACTTTAATTTTGTTTGTTTGTTTTCTTTTTCTTCTTTTTATCGTACAATGTCGGATGTTACATCACATCGTTTTAATTTTCATGCTAAGGTATTTTGATTTTCTTCCTTTAATACTTTTTGGAGCCTTTCTTATTTCATCTTGTATCTGTATCTGTAACGTGTGGAGGGTGGGTTACCCCCACGGCACCTAGGCCTCATTAGGCCAATTGTGCATCCTCCTAAGATGATAGGAACCTCCTAGCTCGTGAACCAGCCTACAGATTTAATGTAGTTGACAACGTCGCCAAGAGGTGCTTCTCTTATATCGGCCGAACACAAATCTTATAATAAATGAGAGCGTTGAGCAATCGTAAAGGATATGCTTGATGGTCTCATCTTCTTATTTACACCCTCTGCAAGGTGCGGATTCTGACAGCCCCATGATATGGAGATGCTTCCGTACTTGGCAATGACCAGTCAGAATGCCTGTGACCAGGCGCAGATTCTGTCTAGTCATAGTCAAGTATTTGTTTGCTGCAGTGTTGTCAGGATAACTTAAGAGCTCCCTGGCAAATCTGCAGTTTCTTGTTTCATCCCATCTTTCCTTGAATTTCACAAGGGAATGTTCTTTATTTAGGTCTGTCACTACCGATTTTGTCAGGCCAATAGAAGGGCCAGGTCCAAAAAATATTTGGTTGGCTGCTTTCTTGGCTAGTGAATCGGCGTGGCCTTTGACCCATCTTAAGGTGACCATATTGTTGATGGATACTTCGGCCAAAGCTTCGTGACATTCTAGTACTAACCCTGAATAAATTCGTGGTCTGTTCAGGGTGAGTAGTGCTTGTCTGCTATCTGTATAGATGAGAATGTTCCAGTGATATTGTTTCTGGATTTCTTTTGCTGCTATGAGAATCCCCGTTAGCTCTGTTTGAACTACACTGGTACTATTGCTCACAGTCCATTTTATGTTTTGGTTTAAGAATCTGGAGTATATTCCACATCCTGAGCCTTGTTTTGTTTTAAAACCGTCGGTGTAGATATGAATCGTACCTGCCACTTCTGGCTCTTCTATTTGTTCTATTATAACTTATATGGCTTATGGAAGATATATCTCGGTGAGATGGAGTCCATGTTCGCTTGAAGCAGTGGGAGCGTAACGAGCGCCTCCTGCAAAAAGTGACGTCTCGCCTCACCAGATCCTACATCAGGTTCTATTCCAACCATGCGAAGGCGTGTCATTGTCGTCAGAGCAACCTGCTTGATGTAAATATCAAGGGGAATGAGACTAAGAATGACTTCCATCGCTCTGGTCGGTGTTGTTTTCATGTTGAGACATGCTGTTCTTTGAATTTGTTCTAGTTTACGGATAGCTGTTAATTTTTGGGTTTTTGGTACCCAGACAAGTGCACCGTATGTTAGCATAGGTCTTATTATAGCCGTGTAAGTCCATGCGACGACTCTGGGGGAGAAACCCCAGGTGCGTCCCACGGTTAGGCGGCATTATTCATAAGCAATGTATGCTCTTTTAACTTTGTTTTGTAAATGCGAGTTCCATGTTAACTTGTTAGGTACTTCACCTCTGTCGCAAAGTTTAGTAGTTTTGTGTTTAGGAGTTCTGGAGGTTTTAATTCCATTTTCATCCTTTTCTTGTGAAAATGACCATTTCTGTCTTCTTAGGATTGATGGTGAATGGTCCTTGCACAACTGTTCTATAATTTTTAGAGCTACTTGCATTATTTCGCAGAGTACGTTCTCAAAATTCCCAGTTTGCAGAATGACCAGGTCATCTGCATAAGCGATTGTGTAGTGACTGTGATTATTGAAGCGGCTGATGAGGGTGTCGAGGACCATATTCCACAGTAGAGGTGATAGCACGCCTCCCTGTAGACATCCCCTCGCAACCAAGCCTCTTATATTCACATCTTCTACACCTATGTTTACTGCTCGCTTTGAGAGCATATTATGTATCCACCCACTAACCATTTGTGGAACATTCCTGTTGGTAAGTGAGTGTATTATCTTTGGGAAGGTGGTTTTATCAAAAGCACCTTCTATGTCTATGAAAACACCCAAGGCTGACCCCTTATTGTCCAGGGATCTTTATATCTGGCCAGCAACTAGATGAAGGGCTGAATCAGTAGATCTGCCTGGGGTGTATGCATGTTGGTTTGGGTGTAGTGGTGTTGTTGTAATCACCGCATCCCTTATGTACCTTTCGCATAGTCTTTCCAACGTCTTCATGGAAAGCGATGTCAGACTAATTGGTCGGTATGTTTTTGGGACAGTGTAATCCATCTTTCCAGGTTTGGGTATAAATACCACTTTTACCTCTCTCCATTTTTTGGGGATATACCTCAGAGCCAACGAGGATCTGAATATACCCACCAGATGCGGTGTGAGTTCTTCCAGGCCCCCTGAAGTAGGGCTGGATAGATACAGTCAGGTCCTGGCGATTTAAATGGAGAGAAGCTGTATATTGCCCATCTAATTTTTTCATTTAACTTTATATTGGTTTTCTGGTTTGAGATAGCCTGTGTAAATAAAAATAATTTTAATTTTGTTTGTTTGTTTCTTTTTTATCGTACAATGTCGGATGTTACATCACATCGTTTCCATTTTAATTCTAAGGTATTTCGATTTTCTTCCTTTAATACTTTTTGGAGCCCCTCTTATTTCATCTTATATTATGGAATTCTCGTTATTTCAAACTTCTTGATATTCCTCACCATCTTCATCCATTTTCTTTATTCAAAATTACGAGACCTAATTTATCTTTAAACAATCCACTCCGCCCTTCTAAAATCTTTTATGTTTCTACTTTTACGATGTTCTTTCGTCATAATAAAATGTACTTAAACCACATCGGTTTGGTCATTTCTTATTTTTTTATAGATTTTATTTGTAATTTTGCTTATTCTCTCTTTTATTGAGAGTCTAAGATTCACTTAAGTTTCTCTTCATTTATCCTACGTTATCTATCATTTGGTCCTATAGTCATGATTTTCTTCATGTTCACACCCATTTTCAAGACTTGTCTTTTACAATTGAGACAAACCTAAGAGACAATCAGTAGACGACAATAAATAATCTGACAATCATAATGACAGATCAGAACATTATTATCTTAAGGTTCATATTCATTATTTATTTGTAAAAAGAAAGGAGAAGAGGAGAAAGGCGATAGCAAAAAAGAATTAGTGATTATTCTGATAAAGGATATGCTAAACAAAAGAGTACAGTTTCTAAAGTGTGAAGACAGCGGTATATAAATCACAACTCTTCATTGTAAATCAGACACAAGTCACACTTATAATAAATACGCTAGTCAATAGGTATACTAGCAATAAGATTAGACTAATGTGAGGAGGAAATTTGGTGGTGAATCGTTTTCAGGAAACGATCCTTTAGGGATAGTAGCATTAGGACAATTAAAATTGTTGACTTGATGAGCGAATATTGTATGATAACAGACAATCAAAAGTGTTAAATACTTAAGTAGTTAAAACACTAAACAAAACTATTTTAGTACCACTTGAATAAGATAGCTGAATAATTTTCAGAGGTGAATTTTTTGTGAATCATAAATGACATATGTCAAAGATAAAAATTATGTAAAAATAACCGAAAAATATAAGTGAAAATAAAAGTATAATAGACGTGCGAAAAAGAAGAGGAATGGAAGAAATTAATGGGTATGTCAAAGTCAAAACAATAAAAATAAGAAATTAGATTATGAAACGAAATGAGAAAAGTAAGAAAAAACATGAAGAGATACAAAGAAAAAGGAATAACCTTTACATTTGACGGGTAGTATGAATGTGTGTTGTTGTTGTTGTTTGGGGTTCTATGACTGTGGATTTTACATCCATTCGCCTATCTTTATCGTTTTTAGTCCTTATTTTGATTTTACAATGTTTTATTTTCATCTAATTCCTACTAACTACAATTTGTAATATAAGTAAATCATATATTTTTTTCCCAATTGTTTTTTTTAAATCATATATTTTTTAAATTACCTTTTTGTTTCCCAGAGGAAACATAAACAGGGAAACATTTTACAACTAATGTTCTTTCTAGACGATTTGTACAATAACATGGACGACCACGGTAAGTTTGAGGGGTTTGAACAAAGGTAAAATACAAAGGATTTATAATGTAATTTTACATTTACAATTTAACATTAATATTTAACAAATGCGCGTACAACAGTTGGTAAAAATCGGAATTATCGTTGATTGAAATTAAATAGCTAAAGTTTATGTTTAAAACTAAAATAGGCAAGAGAAATTGAAATTAGGTAAAATTTGTTCATTAAGGCAATTTAAGACAGTATTCTTATTAGCTCTGTGAATTTCAGATATTTCAAGCAGTTCTATCAGAATGACCTTATTACAATTATGTAGTAAGCAAATATGAATTGAATATTCATGTTTAAACTCAAGAATATGGCTAGCGAAGGCATAATGAGTGTTGACACTGTCAGTGTTTTGATAAACTTTAAATACACAAGAAACCGATTAATAATTTTGCATTCGCAATGACTGATGTAGACAAAATTACAAGAAAGACAGTTAATTTTGTAGGTACCAGATTTATAGAGAAGTTATAAAAGTGATTTTAAAAAACCGGCTAAAAATCGTACAGTGTCCTTAAAAATTTAAATTTAAATTTTCTTATAGATCATCTGATCCTGACCAATTGTATATAGAACTACCCCTGAGGTATCCCCTTTCTAACAAAAAAAGAATCATAGAAACCGGACAGCGTGGTAAAAAATTATCACTGAAAATACATAAAAAAATGAAGAGTTTGATGATTTTCTCATGGACTCCATTATTAGATCTTGACCAAATTTATATGAGACCACCCCTGAGGTATCCACTTTCTAACAATCATAGAAATCGTACAACGCAGTAAATAATTACCGCTGAACGTACATAAAAAAATATATTGACAACCTTCTGCTTTTTTGAAGTCGGTTAAAAATAGTGCCAAAAAGTGTAAAGAACTAAAGTAGGTAGTGAGTTAATTTCGAGAAGTTATAATTGGGAACTGAAGTTTGAATTTACAAATATATTTTATTAATGTTATCTAATGGAATATTATTTTTCATAGCTAATTGTTATATTCAATTTTTTAAAGGAGTTAGGTAGTAATGGCAATAAAAAGGCTCTATATAGTAAACTGTTGAAAGAAGTAGACTTATGTGTAGACAAGGTTTGAACTTTAATTGAAAAAGACACCTGCGATAGTGGGTAATATTTTACTATTTGACCTGAAATACTTTTGAATCAAAAAGAAAATAAACTAAATCTATTTTCTCCAATTTTAAGTTAGCTGATAAAGTCAAAGTAAAATGTCCATGAGGATAGTAGCACCGAAATCATTTTATTCACGTTGATAGCCTCTAACTGAAGTATTTTCCTTTAGGGAGTTTATACCAATTAGACATTTCATAAAGTCGACGGCTTGGCATTTACAACTTTGATGCTTGTTCATTTCTCTTTGTCTTGAAACATACTTACTTGATCTGGAGAATTCTATTTTCTTTTATTATTAATATAAAGTCGGCCATTATAAAACAGATTTGTTGCATATAATGTTCGTCATTATCTATGAATGCATCTTCAATGTTCAAAATTCGTCAAAGGGAAAGAGATTGGCGTGTTGCTTTATCTGTATCTTTGGCCTGGATATCTTTAAGGTCTTTTATTTTTAGTTCTAAGTGGTCATTAATAGATTTAAGCACTTTTAGGTAATAATTATGAAGCTTACTCCCAAAATTTCTATATTTTTATCTAACTATCCCAAACTCCTCAATATTATTTAAAGCTACAGTATAGGTAGTTCCTTCCCTTATTTTTGTTTTTATTTGAGACATCGGAATATTTTTTTTTTGGTTGAAAGCTAACATAATTTAAGAAATGAAACAAAGGAAGGTATTTTGAAGTGTGTAAAAAATGTATTGAATTCGTGAAGCGCAAAGTACAGGTAAAACTTACTCGTAAAAATTTTAGTAAAAATCTGATGTGTCCAACACATGACTTTCCTATCTAGTTATTACAGGCTTCTTTCGGTTATTTTGTACAACCTATTGTAGCACCTCTGTAAATGTTTAGAGATTAACTTAATAAATACATTTTTCACATACATCTCTAAACATTTTTCTATATACATTCATTGCCAACGAAAATACTCAACAATTTAAATTTTATACTTTTCCTCCAATTTTTCAATTAAGGTCCATTTTAGAGAAATCATATAAAAACAAAAATGATAGAGATCGATATCGCAAACATCTTTTAGTTTAACAATTTTCTTAAAAATCATAATTTTTACATTTTGTAAAATTTCTCGAATAGAGACCATTTTAGAAAAATTTTGTAAAGAACAAAAATTATAGATAATTATATTAGAAGTAACTTTTATTTGAAGAATTTTCTTTTCCAACCGTAAATAACAGATATATTTAATAAAATATAAAAATGACTCCCTATGAAGTACCGCCAGATGTTCCGACTCTGCCCAAAGTCTAATCAATTCACCTCATGTCGGAACAAAGCAAGAGTTTAAAATTTAAGGTGTGTTTCTTTATCTGTTTTTGAGTTTTCTTCAAAATTCAAAATTTAAATGTTTTCACAAATATATCGAATACGGTCCATTTTAGATAAATTATGTATGGGACAAGAATTATAGAGAATTATATCGCAAACACTTTTTATTTAAACAATTTTCTTAAAAATTTGAATTTTTACATTTTTTAAAATTTCTCCAATTCAGACCATTTTAGGAAAATTTTGTGTAGAACAAAAATTATAGAGAATAAAATAAGAAGTAACTTTTATTTATTCCAATAATTTAATATAAAAAATGTGTTTTTTACCTTCATTCACTGTATATTTTATAATTCTTTTTAATCATTGTAATGTTTGGTTGTTTAAAATTTAAAATTTCCTCCATAACTTGTGCTTGCCAGTTCAGTGGTACCAACCCACTTTTATCTTTGTGAATATTAACTTTTGATCATTTCTCATGAAATTCATTTTTATTTCACAAGTTGGCAATTGTCTTGACAACTTCATTGTCAACTGTCAATTGTCACTCAGTTCTTTTTGGCACTGTCAAGATAGGTACTTTTTCCGTTTTTTCCGAATTTTCGCTAACGTTCTACGACTTCTTGTGCCTCAACTTGCCTCCACCTCTCGGCAGCGACTTGGAAAGGTCAGCTGGCTTCATGCCGAAGTATAGTTTTTTATCTTTCTCTACCTTTGAACGGGTGAGATTGTTTATTTCTACGTGTTGGGATGAGCCCCCACGTTTTTTCTTAAATTGCAACCAGCCTCAAGTTATGGTGGAGAACAGGGACCGTATTGTGGCAACCCTTTTTTAATCTAGTGATATATTAATTTTCATGCTTCTTCTACATTTATTGACGAGTAAGTTTTCAAGATGTTTTATTTTTTATTCAATGTTCAGGAATATCACGATTTGATTATATTGTTATAGCTCCGTTTTTTCTCTTTTTGTAGTGTCTCTGATGATGGCCTAACAGGCTGAAAGCGCTCAGACTAATATTACTGAGTTTTATTATTAATAAAACTCTACCTACACACTTTAAATACTTTCGATTCATTTCTTTTTATTTAAAGAATTTTCTTTTCCAATCGCAAATAACAGATATATTTCATAAACTATAAAAATGACTCCCTATAAAGTACCCCCAGATGTTCCGACTCTGCCCAAATTCTAATCAGTTCACCTCAGGCCGGAATAAAGCTTAAGTCTTAAATTTGGTGTTCTTTCTTTGTATCCGTTCATGAGTTATCGTGGATACAGACACACACACACACACACAGACATCATCGCGAAAATAGACAAAACGGATTCAGGGAACCCCAAAACGTAAAGATCCGTCGAAAACTCGAGGTCGAAAAAATCATGATTCCTATACTTTCCTTATCTGTATACAGATAAGAATGTAAAAAGTAGAAAACATGAAGAAAAAAATAAAGACAAACTGTAAACATCAAAGTACGAACAACCCACAGGAGGTATTACAAAATCTTGGTAACGATTCTTTTTTGAGGGATAGTCAGTGGCACGAGGATGATAACATTTTGTAGGTTAAGAGTTAAGATAAAATTGTTGAAGGATATCTAACAATGGCATAAAGAAGCTGTTAGTTTGTTTGCCAACTTAGAATTTTTTTTATTTTTCAAAGTTTTGAAATTTGAAAAGGAAAAGTTAAATTTAAAAAAAAATTACAGTAAATTTTGAGATATTGAACAATTCAATTTGATTTTACGTTGATAAGTGGAAAAAGTTGCGGAAAATTAATAATTGAAGACAACAGCGATCATGACAATTACCTTTACCTGAAAAGATAAGTTATGGTAAAGCAGCATTCTATATACTATATTAATGATTTCAAAATTTATATTAGTAAAAGTTTTTTTTTGAAACTGGAATAATAAAACTAGGGTTTAGAGCAAAAATTTCGATTTTTCGCCTTGTACATAATTTGCTTATTCAAGGTATCTTGCAACTTGTTGTTAAATGATTTCAAACGTCGCAAAACGTCAAAAAACTTCGAAAAACTCCAAAAATGTCAAAAAAAACGTCGAAAAACGATGAAAGGTGCATGCTTCTACAAGTAGAAATCGCATCAGCGTCATTCGTTTTCGTTCATTGTCATATCGTTGTTACCATGGTTTAGATATTAATAACAAGGTAACAAAATACTCTTCGTTCATTGTCGTACGTCCTTGTTTTGAGATATTGAACAATTAAATTTGATTTTACGTTGATAAGTGGATACAAAGAGGCGAAAACTTAATAATTGAAGACAACAGCGATCATGGCAGTAAAAGGCCACAACACCACCAGAAATAACATTCCGGTCACTACTGAATGTAGTTCTTTCGAAAACATTTATAGTACCAGAAAGTAAACATTCTAAAACACTTGCCTTTTATGTAGTTTACACGTATTTTATTCTAATTTTTGACAGAATATTCATTCTGTAATAGCTACTGGCCAGTGGCTGTAAATATGACACCCGTATCGTAGATAGCCATTAATTTCATGACGTATTATTATTCAATTTGAGTTTGCCTAAATAAAGATAAGCGGCGTTTATTGAGTCGAACTTAAATTCAAAAATGGGTGGATATAATGATTTTGATATGGAATTTGATAATAATTCTCCAGAAACTAATAAATTATACAAATGATTTAAATAAAAACTTGCCTAACATGAGTTAGATTAAATAATTCATTTTGTTCAAAGTGTCATTTTACTATTTTCAACTCCTACTGTGTCTGTGGCCATGGAGAAAGTAGAGTCTATTACTTTGGAATAAAAATCCGATATTCGCGGTTCTTAACGCTCGCGGTCAGAAACTTCCACTCGTGTTGAATTTTCATTAGAGGATATACTATTCTTTATTTTCAAATCACCTTTTTTACAGGTGAACCCTGAAGCTAAGCTAATACAGGAAGGGAGAAAGCACATGTTACCCCTTGGGGACATTGGAAATGATAATATATTTTTTTATAATTTTTGTAATAATCATTTCTACATGTTTTTTGTGATATTTAAATATTTAAATAGGGAATATAATTGCTATGTTACGTGACTCTTGTTTCGAGCAATCAAGTTAAATTAATTTTGTTATTAATAAGTGACAATACCACAGTGTTGTATTATAGCTGTGGGATATGAATTATCATGATTGCGAAACAAACTTATTTCGATACAAACCATTATGTCTTATTGTCTTCATCATACTCAATATTCTCCTTTTCTAAAAATAGATTCGTAATATGCTTAAATATCGATAATTTTTTGAAATTTTAACTTGTGAAACTCCCAATTCTTAAATTTGACATTCATGCCTTTTCAAAAATTGGGTAAACATCAAAATTTTCAAATTTTTGCATCTTTACACTATCACGGTACCACCTGTGTCCTTCACTTTTTTTTACTAACGGCTTTCTCGTACTTAACTTACTAGAATCACTTTTCAACCTCGTCCAAACGTTGACGGTCTCGATATATTGTTTTTTCGGTATTTCCCATACTTTTAGAATCCATTGCGACAAAATAAGCGCACCTATCGTCATACCTATTTTATTTGCCGAGGTGTTCATTTCGAAACTTTCAGCAAGATGAGCTCTCCACTTTACATCTTAATTTCAACGTCAGTAGCAGGTCTACTGAGCACTGCCCATTTACATATATGTTTGCGTCACTTGAGCGACACCAACGCCTTTCGGCCTAAACGTGGTCCTATATACGAACATAAACATTTTCAATGTTAAAAAGGAGGGTGTCCATTCAAAAATAACAAATAAATATTGATTTACAGTAATTTTTGGAAAAACTGGCAAGCAAGCCATGATGTCACATAATGATAAATATATTATAGTTTAATTGAAGATGCATGATAGCACAGTTTTTATGGCAAAGGTCTATATATAGGATTGTTCAAAGCCAAGAAAGTAAAAATTGATAACTTCTTATCTGAGTGTTCTCTAGATTTTAGTACGACCACCCCGAAAATTCTCGAATACCATACATCATAAAATGTAAATGAGCAAACCCTAAAGGATTAACCAATAAGTTTATACATCAGTGACGGGGAACACGAAATTACTTTAATATTAAAAGCGTAAACTGTCAGTATTAAGTACCCATATTTATTGTTATAAAAATAGTATTCAAGATATTAGGTTAGGACATTTCCTTAAAATTTAATAATAAACATACCCACAACCAAATTTATATGATATTTATATGATATTCTAAAAAAAATATTTTCTCATAAAACACTCATATTTCGTTTATAGAAATACGGGGTGATTCCATATAAAATTTTTTATTTATATTTCGGGTACTAGCATCATACAAACTTATTATAATTAATATAAATACAGAGTTACAGGAGAGGGTAGATGATTTGGCCAGTTTGTAGAAATGAACTCATAAAACCCATATTTTTGCTTATTTACTGACAGTTTGTATTGCTACATAATCTTTAGACATTTCTAAGACTATTAAAAGTCAAAATAGTGACAAAACAGTATTTCCAAAATTTTTACCAATAAAAAACAAAATATCAACAGTTTGGCCGAACCCTTCACCACCGGAGGCAGATTCGGCCAGCACTGAGGGAGGATTCGGCCTATGTATAAATTAGTATAAAAGTCATGTTTATTAGCATATTATTTAGTACAAAAGTTGTATATCCTAATTTAGGCAAAAACAAATTTTTCTGGATAAGTATATATTAAAACAAAAGTATTGTGAATAAAAATATAAAATTTAACGAACATCCATTCCTTGGAAATTGTAATTGAATCGAAACAGTGATTGGGTTCGTGCACTTTCGGCTTTTTGTGGTTGTGCAAGTCTAGCCTCAATATCATTAACTTGCACCATTGCTATGTCATCAATTATCGGAAAGCTGGTCGAGTTACTATTTCGCCTTAAAAACTTTATCTGGTAGAAGCCATCATCAATTTCAAGGACTTGTCCTATATAAAAACAAACGTCATTCTTTGATTTTTCAAACTTGACGAGTAGAAAATCATTAACAAAAATATGTTCATTGGGATCCATATCTTCTAAAGACATAAACGATTCGTTGCCATCTGAAGAATCTTCTACTTATATTGAAATGTCCGACTCTCTAGATGATTCCTTAGTCATCTTTTTTTCTTTCGTAAACACATTTCTCTTTACTGTCTTCTTAGTATCCTTTATTTTTTTTTTATTTCCTCATTCGCTTTCAATTAATTGTTTAGTAAGTAGTTCTGGTGTATCGGTGTAAATTTTTGACTTACTTTCGCGCTTTATTTTTTTAATCTTTGCTTCCCGTTGCGCTTTTGGAAAAGGTCTTATTGTTTCAAGAAGACTGGTGTCATTTGTTACATCATTAGAGTTATTTGATATTATCTTTACAGTTTGTTTCTCTGAATTTGATTCTGATTGATTTATTTGAGCCATGTCTTCTTGTGGTTGTGGATTGTCATATACATTTTTGTTACTAGTTTCATTTTTGGGGTCAAGGTTAGGTGGTGTTTTTTTGTTCTTCTGATGCAGTGTTTAGTATTATATCATTATCAGTAACTCTACTTGGAGTAAAATCAGATTCAGAAAAAACCAAGCTATTTACCGGCCAAATTCCTGTATTTGCTTACTGAATGTATTTTCTAAGGTGCGTTTCTTCTTTAAATTTAAAAACTTGTTGGAAGATTCGTCAATATCGCTTTTCGGCTGCGCATTTTCTTAATTCTGGATTGCAAAGTTGTCCTTTAAATATCATATCTTCTTGCTGCTTCCCTTAGGCCACATTCTCTTGTAAAATAGGAGCGATTTGCATTTTTTATCATCAGTTCATTAACTTCTTTGTCAGTTTTACGCTCATACTTTCGAGGCATCTACAAAATCAAACGAAAAAATGATTAAATAACACCCTTACCTTATATGGGGATGATTTCGGCTGTGGCCGACACTTCCACCTGTCTAGAGGCCGAAGCATCACCACTAGTCCAAAATAACAAACATGACACATGTGTTAGTAACTATTTATATTTAGGATTAAGTTATTTATGAAACATAGCCCTGGATATGCCACTAAATACATGCACTAAGTGAAATATTTTTTTAAATTGTTTATTCACAAGAGCTTTTTAAATTTGAAAATTTCAAAACTCACCCTATTTTCTCTAAAAACCTTTAAAAAAATGTATCAACACAAACAAACCCTAGCGAGGCGCTGTCCATGCGGTTGAATACTAAAAACAAGCTTTTGTACGCCAAAAATCATAGACGATTCGCGGGAAATTTGAAATATTAAAATTAAATCGCTGGTGGCCGAATCCTCCCAGGGGCCGAACCCTGCACCCTCTCCCCAACCTAAATAATTAACTCGTTTTCTCCCGATAAGGAGCCATCATCATCAGTGTCCTCACTTCCCACAGAAATAATAATTGATTCTTTTATTTACTCTATTAACATATCAAATTTCCAGAATTTCTCTTCCTCTACTCTGATATGTCTTATAGCGTTTTGGCAAGTGTCTGGTGATATTTTTATATGGAGTCAAATAACAGTTGACGAACATCTTAAAGTTTAAATGTTGTATTTTTTCTCGCTACATATATTTTCATTTGAGTCCAGATTAGTTCATTGGGGTTAAGTTCACAGTGATAAGGTGGTGACTGCAACATTTTAACTCTATGTTCTTTTGCTATTTAATCTACACTATACTTCTTAAATACACTATACTTCTTAAATACAATAGCTCTTTTTTAAGTAGTCCCTCTTCTGTCACTATTTCTTTGGTTATTAGCCATTTGAAAAGTTCTTGCTTTTTCTATTTAGTGTCAGGTAACGGTTTTTTTAATCTTGAATGGTAACTGGCAGATTTTATTTTGGAACAAATAATGCTAAACATTTTATTTTAGAAATTATCTTGTGGTGTTATATTGGGGTTTATCTCTTGGGTCATGACATTTTTTTCTATCCTTCATTTTCAATTAAACTATAGAATACATTAAATTATTCTAAGCTTTCAAGCAAACAACACATATTCCGATATCACTAATAACGAATGTAAGGTGGGTGTAACTTTTACGTGGACCATCTTAATGTTATTAGGTGTATCCTCATATCTTTGTTACACGGTATAGTGAAGTTTTATTAAAATAGGTTAGTGAAATCATTTTAATACAATTTATTATGCGTCGTCAGTAGCCCTCCTCTTCGGGCATTTATGATTACATTTTCGGTTTAATTCAGAAGACGGGAAATTGTGGGGCGCAATCTTTAAAGGAGTTGACAGGGTGTATACGATAGAAAATTGCAATCAATATAAGACGTGTCAGGGGTTTGTTAAGTTCGCTAGTCCGTTAAATTGTTTACACCACTTTTACAATATCGATATTAAATTGAGTGCGAGTTCGTTCACTTTACCAAATTAAATCTCTTAATGGAACGAGCTAACAAATAAGATGTGGTCTGTTATTGCCGACGGGGTTCGTTCGCTTATATGAGAATGAAAAATATCGACATATGTAATATAAACTTATTAGTTTTGAACTGTGTTATGAAAACATTCATTTGACAAAGGAAATAAACTACCCAGTTAAGATCAGAGAATTTGTTAGAGAAAAAAGAAGAGCAAGAAGAAGATGGCAACAATCTAGAGACCCATGTGATGAATCCATTTTAAGCAATAAAACTGGAAAACGGAGAAGAGAAATTCAAAAGCTCAAATGAGAATCAACAAACTCATACTTACAGAACCCCTCACCAGATGAAGATGCAGGTTACTTTCTGTGGAAAGCCAGGGACAATGAACAGAAAGCAGACTTGTTTGCTGAATAGTTGTCATATATTTTTATAATCAATCAGATGCAGGAAGAAAATAATTTGCCTATAATAGACAATCAAAAATCCGAAAACATCACGTTTGTTACACCGAAAGAAGTAGGAGAAGAGATTAAAACTAACCTTAATCCGAAAGAAGCACCAGGCTTTGATTTAATTACTGGTAAAATCTTGAAGCAATTTTACAGGAAAGGTATTGTCATGCTGACATACTTGTGTAATGCAGCTTATAGAGTGAAATATGTTGCTGGAAAGTTGCAGAGGTAATAATGTTGCCAACGCCAGAAAAACCGCTGAACGAAATTAAGTCTTATAGGCCTATTTATTTCTTACCAATCGTGTCAAAGTTATTTAAAAAATATCTCTTACCAATTGTGTCAAAGTTATTTGAAAAATTACTGCCAAAGACCTCTGATAGCAGATGCAAAATTGATACCTGATTTCCAATTCGGATTTCGACAAAAACATTCTACTATTGACCAAGTGCATAGAATCACAGATGTCATAGAACATGCCCAATCCAGTCTACTCTGCAGTATTTATAGACATTGCCCAAGCCATTCACAAGGTGTGGCATAAAGTTTTGGTTCACAAACTAAAAAATGCTTCCGAAGCAATATGTAGAGATTATAACATCATATATCTCAGACAGGCTTTTCAGAATTAAGCAGGAAGACAAACATTCTAATTTAAAAGAAATAAGAACAGGAGTGCCTCAAGAAAGTGTTCTTGGACCCATCCTATACTTACTCTACACTAGTGACTTGACAACTCTGGAAGATATGACTGTAGCTTCAGTTGCGGCCTCTTGATTTGGAATAACGTAGACTGCCATCCACTTTGTGAAATAATCCATAGCCACGATCATGTATTTATTACCACCCTCGTTCATGGGGAATGGTCCAGCAATATCTAAGGTAATCCTCTCAAATGGGCTACGGACATTGTACTGCTTCATGGGGGCATTCCTTGTTCGTTGAGTTCCGTTACTTATGGCACAGGTGGTACATTTCTTATACCAGTCCTTTACATCATCGGAACTTTTCATCCAATAAAACCTTTCACGAACTCTCTAAATCTTCTTAACACCAAGATGTCCTCCTAATGGACTGTCGTGTAAGTGACGAAGTACTTCGGCTACTCTAGCCTTTGCAATGACCAACCGTCTTCTATTTTAATAAGCCTTCTTTCATAATAAAAGAGTCCCACCGATCCAAATATGACTTAACTTTGATACTTATTGCCAAGTAGGTCTTTCCATTATCTCATTCTCTTTAAAACGGGATCGTTTTCTTGTTCTTCCCTAAGTTTGGCAGGGGCCAATCATCGTTGACTACAGTTGTTCTTAGTAGTCCACTTTCTTTGGATTCTGCTCTGTTACAATGAAGCACTCTGCTGGACATGGTCTTCTAGAAAGGAAATCGGCATTCCTGTGGCTTATTCCGGCTGTATGTTCGAACTTAAAGTCGTAATCTTGAAGTCGTTCAATCCATCTATCGATATGTTTTTCCGGGTTTTTGAACTGCTTCAACCACTTAAGGGCTGCATGAACGGTACGGATTAAGAATTTTCTTCCATATAGCTATTGGTAGAAGTGTTCCACGCATTTTACAACTGCCAGTAGTTCTCTTCTCGTGACGCAGTAATTTCGCTCAGGTTTCGATAGCACTTTACTAAAATAACCCAATACTCTTTCTTTCCCCCTTGGATCTGTGAAAGCACTTCTCCAATTCTCACTTTACTGGCATCAGAATCCAGAATAAATTCTCCCTCTGGTAGTGGGTAGCCTAGTATTGTTGCTGTTGTTAAATGCTTCTTTAATGTTATAAAGGCAGTTTGATAGTCCTCGTCCCAGCAGAATTCTCTCGCTTCTTCTGTGAGTTGTGGGAATGGCTTAGCAATATCTGCAAACTTCCCGATGAATCTTCGATATGTACTTAGCTCAAGAAAACTTCTTATTTGATGTTTATCAGTCGGTTGTGGCCAGCCACTCTTTGATAAAAGCGACTTTTTCTTATCTATAGCCATGCCATCCTTGGTGACATTATGACCTAGGAAATTAACTTTATTCCGAAATAGTTGGCATTTCTTGGGGTTTAGCATCAGTTAGGCAGTTTGAAGTCTTTTAAAAACATCTAAGTTTTTTAGATGTTCATCAAATGTCTTCCCCAAGACTATGATGCCGTCTAAATAAACCAGGCATGTTTTTTAGGATAACCATCTCAATACATTTTCCATAAGTCTTTCAAATGTCGCGGGGGCATTACATAGTCCAAATGGCATGACATTGAATTACCGCAATCCGGATCCGGTGGTAAAAGCTGTCTTTTCTTTGTCTGCTGGGTCCATTTCCACCCGGCAATATCCAGATTTTAAGTCTAAGGCAGAAAATAGTTTACTTCCGGCCAATGTGTCCAAGGTATCGTCGATTTGAGGCAGATGCAAATTTTAAGAACTACTAAGCACTCTCAAGTTTTAGTTAACAGTTGGGAAGTCTTTCAGGGTTCTGTGTTAACTTTAATTTTGTTTCTTATTTATATAAATGGCTTAATTTAATTTAAGATTGCAAGTGGTTTCACTTAATTTGCTGATTACACTACGATATACTGGCACAGCATTGACTCCTGCGTTCTTTTATATTTTTAATAATTCTTGAATAATTTATTTAACGTCGGCCTATTTCTAACTACAAAGTTTAAACTCGACGCTGGCGAGCACGCTAGCCTCAAACATCAGAAATTTAGCCGAATCCTCTGGTGTTTCAACCAGAGTTAGGGATCTTAAATGAGCTCAACATCCATAGACGTGGGACCGACGGCTTTACATCTCCGAAAGATGGCGCACCCCACGTTTCACCTCGTAGTACTCATTGATATATCGCCCCCGCTGTGGTATGCAACTACGCAAGCAGTTTGTTCTGACGTACGATAACATATCTTGTTATTATATTATATTCATGTGGGACTGATTTTAAGTCATTTTTTACCTTTAAGATGACAACATTTGAGCAGTTCGATACCCTTCTTCAGGTATCTTGTTATATTAAGAAAATCAATGCATGGTGCAATGCCAATAAAACTTCTGGGGCAGCGGCCCGGCTTAGCAGGTTCATTACTGTGTATCGATATCTGCAGTCAAGCAGGGTCGCCCTTGGCTGTGTCCGCGTAGTTGCATACCACAGCTTGCAGGCACTATATGAATGAGTTCAAGACATAGCGTGGGGTGTCATCCTTTGGATGAGATTAAAAGCCATCGGTCCCAAGTCCATGGATGTTGGGCACGTTAAATATCTCTGCTTCTACTTGGAACACCAGAGGATTTGGCTAAATTTCTGGTATTTGGAAAAGCGTGCTCACCAGCGTCGATGTTTAAACCTCGTTAGAAATGGACCGGCGTTAAATAAATTATTAAAAAAAATACGAAACTTGTGGGCATTAATTTAGACAATAATTAGAAATGTAAGAACCATATAGAATTCGTCAAGAAAAAACTTTCCTTTGGATATTTTGCAGTCAGAACTATGGCAAAAGAAATCGGTTTTAAACCAACTAAAAGTGTATACTTCCCTCTAGTTGAGTTCCATTTAAGATATACGGAATTGTATTTTGGGGAAATTGTAGCCGTGAGTTATTCAGTACTGTTTTTTTTTTGTCTGCAAAAAAGAGCTTGAAGGAGCGTGTGTAGTGAATAATCTCGACACATTTTGCCAACCTTCTAGAGTAGGAGAATAATGCCACCAATTACTATCGACGACATTGGATTGATCAAAAAATAAGATATCTGACATATTTTTATTAAAACTAAAGGACACACTGAAATTTTTAAGGGAACATCTATCAGAAAAAAGGTTCTATGCTTCTTCCATTGTTGTCTGTTTCTGGTTAGTTTTTTTACCTCTACCTATTAAAATTTTTCCATTATCAATTTCAATCTCTTAATCGAAGAATGCAAATACTGAATTTCCAACTTTTATACGATAACTTCCATGTAACGACATAAACGAATGAACCAATTTGCGAAACTTCAATGAAAACTACTCAAGAAGACTAACCGTTGTTTGTGAAAAACTAGGTTAGATAATAATCACATTAAATCCAGAAATTCGAGTTTCGGACAATTATCCATAATAAATTTATTTTTTAGCAATTACCAATAAGGATATTTCTTAAGTTGAGCAACTATTATCACAACCGTTAATGTTATTCGTAAATTCATTATTCCTGTTATATAAAAGTAGGTATATTTAAATAGCTCTATCGATTTAATATTGTTATTTATGTTTTCCAATGTAAATACGTTATATGCGGTTCTGAGAAGTTATTTGCTCTAAATAATGGATTTAACGTTCACTATTAAGCTAAATGAATAGCTATATATAACATAGGAAATTTTTTGTAGGTATAATACTTTTATTCGAAATACGCTTGGTAGCACATGATTCATTTCTAGGCACGTCACTATCAGACATCTATGAAAATCATCTGCTTCATAAATAATAGATTTTCATATCCAATAATCATAAGGTTAACATCGATAATAAAAAAATTAAAACTATGGTTTTAACAGATATTTATTTTCTGATTGTAGGTTTTGAACTTTCATTAACTTTTCATAAGACTGTTAAACTGATTCCGTCATTTGGATGCAATTTGATTAAACAAATTTATCTACATCTAGTTACAGGATTATTCTATTACAATGGAATTTTTTGATTAATTTGTTGTCAAATATTTCTCAATTGATAAAAACAAAAACGTTAATGACATCAAAAAACTACAACGTGAACGTTGTGTTCCTTAGTTATTTTAGTTTAGTATTCCAGTGTGGTTTAGAGTAATTAACGCCCCTATGCACCGTTTTAAAATTTAATCCCGATTTGCAAATCTCGTTTAAATGACTAGTGATTATTTCCTAGGCACCGGTTGTTATGAATTAGATAATCGAGTTTAGTAATCTGACAACACTGGATTTTACTGGGCGAAAAACAGTATCTAATGAATCCAAAAATAATTCTATAGGTATATATGTTCATTTTTGATAAAATTATATACATACAACCTACTGTATTTCATGCTTTTATATACGTTGGTAAAACAATATACCTATGTGAATACCTTCGCTATACTGTGCATGTTCAAAACTAGATATTACATCTTTTCAGTTATTGGAAGTGGACAGAATCACGTACATATTTTATGTATTGCTTACTTATTTTACTGTTTCAACATATCTGGATTTGCCATCAAACTTCAGAATTATGCTGTATAATGTTAGAAGATAAAAACCTAAAAATTACAAATTGCCCAACGTATAAAGGATCCCAGGTTCGAATCCCACCGTTGGCCGGGATTTTTGTATTTAATTTAATTATTTAAAA